>CM070728.1:12007308-12576367 GCA_036346275.1 Otatea glauca
GAGCGCCAAACTGACCGAGAAACCAATCAGTAGGAAGAGTGACTCGGGAAGCGACTAAACCAAACCAAACGCTCCTCTGCACTGCAGACGCACCTACCTGCCTCTCCTAGGCAGCTAGTTAAATTTGATCGTTTCGTCCGGTTGAGGCGTGTAATATTCGTCGTGCTTTGCCGAGGATTAATTAGCCGGCGAGCGAGCGAGCTCCTGCTTCTGCGGGTAGTTTGCTGCTAGCTTTCTTTCTTGGCCCTGATCTACCGGCTGCTAGTTTTGGTTGGTTCCAACTTCCAAGGTGAAGGGAAGCAAACATGGCAACTGCTACCACTTCCGCTGCTGCTTCTGCCATGTCCTTCCTTCCGATCTCCCACCTCAAGCAGCAGCAGCTGCACGCCGCGGGATCGGTGGTCGTGTTCGGGCGGCGGCCCAAGGACGCGCGGCGGCGGCGATTCGCCGTGACGGTAAATTAACCATCCATTCCTGTTCATCTCTTGTACGAATTTTTTTTTGGCCGTGCCTGGTGAGCTGACGAATTGGCGGGGTGTATGCTCTGTTTCTTCCCATAAAGACGGCGAGGCTGTTCGGGCCGGCGATCTTCGAGGCGTCGAAGCTGAAGGTGCTGTTCCTGGGGGTGGACGAGGAGAAGCACCCGGGGAAGCTACCGCGGACGTACACGCTCACGCACAGCGACGTGACGGCGAGGCTGACGCTGGCCGTGTCGCAAACAATCAACCGCGCGCAGCTGCAGGGGTGGTACAACAAGCTGCAGCGCGACGAGGTGGTGGCCGAGTGGAAGAAGGTGCAGGGCAGGATGTCGCTGCACGTTCACTGCCACATCTCCGGCGGACACTTCCTCCTCGACCTCATCGCCGGCCTGCGCTACTACATCTTCCGCAAGGAGCTCCCCGTGGTACGTGTGTGTACGTACAGATCACATAAACATATCAGCGGCCTCATTAATCCTTGGACCACACCTTTTCCTTTTGTCTTAAAAAAAGGAGTTTTGGACCACAACTCGATTGTTCATCTTTTGTATACATCATTAACAGTAACATGGTTTGCATCGCGTGAGCTGCGTGATCAAACAGAATCATTGTGTTTGTTGCGCTACCTTTCATTTATAATTTGAGAAATTTTACGATTATTATATTGGTCGTAGAAATAAAATTTGTTTAGAGTATTTTAGTATAAATAAATTTTAGTTAATATAAACTATTGGATCGGAAATAATGAACATGTGTATGCCATCCTATCCTAAGTTCTAGCCTCTTGACTGCTTCTGGCCGGGCAGGTTCTGAAGGCGTTCGTGCACGGCGACGGCAACCTGTTCAGCCGGCACCCGGAGCTGGAGGGGGCCACGGTGTGGGTCTACTTCCAATCCAACCTCCACCGCTTCAACCGCGTCGAGTGCTGGGGCCCGCTCCGAGACGCCGCCGCGCCGGCCGAGGACGACGCCGCCGCCGCCGACGCGGAGGAGCAGATGCCCGCGGGCGAGTGGCCGCAGCGGTGCCCCGGGCAGTGCGATTGCTGCTTCCCGCCCTGCAGCCTCATTCTCTGGCCGCACAAGCACGACATGGCTTCCGCCGACGCCCCCTCCACCGGCCAGTCGCAGCAGTGACAGACGCCGACACGCCGCTACGTGGTTCGTAGATTAGCGAATTGTTTGGTCGCGAAGGTATACTATGCTGATATGCAATGCACCCGTGCAGTGGCACCAAAGACCATGCATGTCTGCGTTATTCTTTAATTGGTAGCTAGCTCAGCTCAGCTATTGCCTATTAGTGTGCACATGCTTCATTAGCTCAGTTAATTAGGGCGATGGGTTGTGGTGATCTTGTAAATAGAACACTAGATGGCAAGCAAATATGGCTCCTGCAAAGGTAAGATCGATGCAGATGTTGCTGCAAGATGGCAAGATTAAGGGCATACACATTTCTTTTGTATAATTCACACTTGAACTGGATTGGAATTGTTTTTAAAAAAATAGTGAAATGATACATGTAAAGTGAAATGGTTAATTGTGCGATTAGACTCGATTCGGTACGGCAAACCATGTCGCGATCAGAAGATGTCAAGATGGCACGGGAGCCTGGGGACGCGAGGCGAAGTCGTTGCGTGTTTGGTGATTGTTTGTGTGCTCGGAAATTATAGGTAGCTGTCAGGCTTGCGTATCGGTTTGAGGAAACTGGCTCTGGAACACTCTCTCCCCAATTGGATCGTTTCCTGGGTAGATGGATGGTTCGAGGTGAAAGTTAATTTCGATTTTGCGTCATTGCTGGAATCTGCAACTTCGTCTGCAGCCGTGATTTGGAGTTAGGCCGGGCTTGATGCGTATCTGCTTTGACTTCTACAGCTGAAACGACTCACTCCTGTGTGTCAACTCAAATTTCTTGAAAACTATCGACTCGAATTCGAGACCTTTCAACACAAAATTTCACACTTCGATTTAAAAAGGTCAACTTTTAAGTCAAAATTTCCCACTTCCACATCAATAATGTTAAATTTCAACTGAAAAAAAGAATTCCCACTTCCTCATCAATAACGTGAAATTTTAACTCAAAACTTCCCGTTGCCACCTAAAAAATGTTAAATATTCATGTACACCTTCATAGGAAAATAACTTGACTTGCACCCTTTAAACTCGATATTGATCTTACTAACTCCTATATATACTAATTATGGCTTGCTCTATTTCCTACTTCTCCTTTTCCAAATCCAATGAATACGTGAGAGGGTTACTTTTTTTCTTTGTTACGCTATCTTCCTCCTAAAAGGCCGAACTCTTCTTTGATAGTCAACGAAAACTATTAGATGAGTGTAAATTACTAATTTTGGCATACAGTATACAGATTACTTAAAATAGTCAAAGCCATTGATATCTCTCAGTATACAATATACAAATTACTCAAAGTACCATACAACATACACGATTCGTGTACTTTTAAGTCTTTTGGCTACTAAAACCACGAAGGGTTTACCAAACATATTTCTCTTGCTAATTTAAATCTACGACAACATGCATAGATATCTAATCCTGTTCGATCCGGTCATCATGCATGTATAAGATAGTACTCTCTTCGTCCAATTTTATAAAGCGTATTTTTTTTCAATGATCTTGTTCGTAAATATAGAGCGTATTTTATATTTTAATATAAAATTAGTGTGATGTCCCCTCTATATCCCTTACTTTATAAATACGTCCTATAAACTTAGACGGAGGAAATATCTCCGTACAGAATCAAGAACTTTCGCGGTGGGCATGTTTTCAACTGGAGCCTTGTCATCATGGAAGCCAGCGAATTTCTAGCCCCTAGTAATTTTTTTTACAAATCTGTCTCTTCCGAACGCAATTGCAAAAATAGCCATCTCTGACCGCGGAAGCGCCGACAGGTGATGCGTGTCACCTGCCGCGCTCCCGTATAGCGGCACAAGGTACCGTGCAGCGGGAGCTCGGAAGGAGCAACCTGCCGAGAGGTGCTACGTCGGGTAGTATTAATTAAGGGATTTAATTAAACAAATCATCAATTAAGTGATCAATTAATTAAAGTGAATACTTAATGGCATATTTCCTGCCGAGCAATGCTACTTCCACTACTACAGAAAGGGTTATATTAGACGCTCTATCACTGACAGTTTTTCTTTAAAAGGGTTAAATGACCATAACGACATACTTGTGTAGTTTTCACTAGGTTCTAATTATAATTCAACCAAGAAAGAACCAGGTTATGTACCATGATTCCTTACAGAGCGGCAATCATGATTTGAAGTCTATCGCAAAATTACTCGATAAGTAATCATGTTTCCTCTAGAGATAACTCTATTGTAGGTTGTTTAAGGTGTACGTTGCTTTTGGAATGGCCGAGGATAACTTTTTAGAATCACATAAGTCATTCAAAGTGTACAAAGCTCGTGGAGGGCCTTCTGGCAAGGACGGGGTCAAGCTAAAACATGATTTTAAGTTTTTGGTACCCGCTAGTACACAGTAATCCTATATCACACTCTGTAATAATGCATCTAAAACTAACTCATTCTATATTTGTAGTGCCACCAGCAGGGAAAGGAAAATAACCTATATGAATTTTACGTTTGCCACAACATGCAACTTTTTCTCAGGACAAACAAGATCTATCAGATTACAACTGTGTTGGAACAGACTGATCTGATCGGAATTCAAGGACAACTTTGTTACTTTTTGCTGAGTCAGGTCATAAATCGAAAAGACTAGTTCCACTTTGCCTAACTTGAGGAGTTGTCTTATTTCTGAATTACCACTTCGGCTACTTTATGAAACTTGTACTGTGAATTTGTTAATTGTACTTGTGAATTCAATTGTTAATATATCCGAGTTGATTTCTGAAATTAAAAGATGTGATGTACGTTGTTTAATATATAATCTGAGTTGATTTCTGAAATAGATGTGATAATATGGATGTAATCTGTAATTTGCTTGTTTCAGAGGGTATGGCTAGCATTTACTAAGACTAACCAGTAAAGAGAAAAAAGTATATCAATGCAAAATAACATCGCAGACGGTTCTTTAGGAAAAACCGTATGTGATACATCTCATATGATATCTTCTTATCAATCAGAATCGACTATGATATATTTTTTCACAGAATGAATCATCATTATCACTGACATGTAATTACAGACGGTTCACAAAATCGTTTGTGATGAGTTTTTAAACCATCTGTAATAAGATTTTCTGTACTAGTATTCGGTAGGGAACTTGTCACGGCTCCACAACTTGGTGACACGTGCCACCTGCCACGTATTCTGCGGCTGGGATGGTGTCGTTTTGTATATTTATTTATAATAAGTCTGATTTTTTTTAAAAAAAATAATAAGGGCCTTAGAAAAGTGATGGCTTAGTAATCGTACATGTATCGTCAATTGGGCCACACGCTTCAGCGCTTCGGAAGAGCCGGCTTGCCGCAACGTGTCCGTTGAGCATGCGAAGTGCCGTGCACAGAAGGCTCCGGAGCTCCGGCGAGCGGCGGCTGAGTACCGAGGCTGCGTCCCGCGAGGGGGCCCGTTTCTTGATGTATCCATACCGATCTGTTCCGTTGGATTCCTATGAACCGCTAGATCGAAGAATTAGTCGGCCCAGATTAAGGCGGATAGGAGGCACTACGTAAAGTATGCCGTCGTTGGCCCACCAAAGTTGCGCCCAGTTTTGCTTGGTTGCGGACGAATCATCCAAATTTGTATCGAAGGTAAAATTCGCGGCCCAAAATTCCAAACTAGCCCCTTAAGTTCCACTAAATGGCTGTGAATAGCAAAACAACGTGCGGCCTAGATATACCGCTACACCAAACCACGAGGCACGAGAGACACACACGATCCCTTGGACTCGGCTTTGGGTTTTGCCTTTTCCTTCCGTTCCGTTCCTGGCTTCCGCACGCCACTCTTCCCCACTCTCGGTGACAGGCGATCGAGAGGGAAGGGAAGCGTGCGTGCCCGCTCTCCGGCGAGCCCGTCGTCGCCGCCAGCCGGATCGGGCCGGATCCGGATCCCGCCCTCGCCTCGCCGGAGATGCCGACCCCGAAGAGGCGCGCCGCGTCCGGCTTCGGCGTGCTGCCGCCGGTGGTGGTCCTCGTGTTCCTCTTCGTGCTCGCGCCGTCGCTCTTCTTCGTCGCGCGCAATGGCGGCCACGTCCATGTCGCATCCGGTCCGGTTCGCCTCCCTTCGCCCTGATATGTGGCGCCACCGATTCTTAATTTCGGGTTCCGTGTCGTGATTAGCGCCTGGATTGGGTGGTTCTCGTTTGGATTTGCCTAGGTTACGAATTTGTCGCGCTTCCCGGCGTTAGTTTGACGAGTGTAATTGCGAGAATGGAATCTGCATAGATTTGAGTGGTTTGCTGTCGAGCAATTCATGTGTTGTGGACTTGTGGCTACTGGCTAGGGTTGGATGGGAATTGTGTAACTGCAGCTTGACGCTCTGTTTTATAAACAAAAGGTCATAGATGGAATTGTGAAGAAATCATGAGCTTGTCGTTGCTAGGTTGGATGTGTGACAAAGCGGGAAAGAGGCTGCTGTTAGGAGAAGCCAAGCTCATGTAGATGGCATTGTACTAGTGCTATAACAAATCAAACATGCATTTATCTGTGTAAACTAAACATTAAGGGAAAGAAGTGTAAGTTCGTCATACACACGCTGAGCTCTCTAGGGCATTATCATTGGCGAAAACTATATTTACATTTGGTTGTTTTTAGCTACTAGGAATATTGATATACTATTTGGACACACTGTTATGCTAATTTGAGATAATTAAGTGATGGTGTCTTTTGTTTACCTGCAGATCCTAAGGGTAGGGATGGCAATCAGGTAGTTATCCATTCTGAAAGGAGTCAAATGCTTTACTAGCCTAATTTTTTAGGACTAGTCTTACTTTAAAGCCTGCCTTGTAGGAAGCAGATTGGCGAGATCAACTGGCAACGTATAACCTGAAATCCATTTTGTCTAAGGAGGTCAGAACATCTTGCAGTCAGTGATACAATTTCTGATATTTGTTATTTAGCTATGTGGCAATGGATCAGTGTGCATGCTTGTCTTCAGTGTTATACTTTTGTTTTTCATAATGTCACGCTTAGATTGGATTGCCTTGGATGCTCATTTAGTTACTTCTCCCATGCCTCTTGGGAGTATTATTCAGTCTGTTCTGTAATTATGTATATGGATGTTGCGGTTCTTAAATAACCATGACTTGTGATGCTGTTCACATAGGAAACCATCTTTTATGTTTTGAAGTTTCTTCAATTTCACTGTACTTATAGTCATACTTTTTTTTTGTCTTCAGGTAGTTGATGCTATAGCTGCTAGTCAACAAGAAGCGGGCCCTTTGAGTCTTGAATTTTTTAGGAATCATGCATCTCCCTCTTGGAAAACTGATGATCTAGTCAATGACAAGAGCAATGCTAATTTGGATGTTGATGACAAGGCTAAACCTGTAAACAGTTCTGCAGAACATGATTTACCTCTGACAGATAAAGCATCCAAGGATGATCCTGGTATAAAAATAAATGTGATTTTCGAAAGCACTTTTTATATAACCTGATTAGGTACACCATAAAATAAAGTTCTTTTCTATGCAGATGAACATCAAGTTGAAACAGCAGCAAAAATGGCTCGAAGGGTAAGTAATCGACCTTCTTGTATATATATATATTGATATGCATTTCTCTGGTATGCAGGGTTTGCAAAGCCAACGAAAACCGAGCCTGCTGAGCCGGTTCGGCATTAAAAACCGAGCGAAAAACCGATCCGATTCAAATTCGAATTCAAAAAATTGAAAAAAAACTGCGACGTAAACCGGTCGGAAATAAGTGAAAACCCCTTGATTTTCGATGAAATCGAGCGAAAATCGCTCAAAAATCGGTTGTAAGGAATATTCACTTGGTTTGTCGGTTTTTGATTTTTTTTTTTTTAAAAAAATCCAAATTTTTTTATTTCTTAACTCTTTAGTTTCTGACGATTTTCGACTCGATTTTTCCGATTTTCGAAATTCGGTTTTCGAACCGATTTTTCAAAAAAGGTTTTGTGAACCCTGCTGGTATGACCTCTTACTTCTCTTGGTTCTGTTTGGCTGTTGTAGAAATTAAGGGAGAAAAGGCGGGAAAAGAGGGCAATGGATTTGGTTGAGAGAGATGATGAAGCGCATGTTAAGCTGGAGAATGCGGCTATTGAGCGATCAAAGGCTGTTGATTCTGCTGTCCTTGGGAAATACAGCATATGGAAAAAAGAGAATGAGAATGAGAACTCAGACTCCACAGTTAGGTTGATGAGGGACCAAATTATCATGGCACGTGTTTATTCTGTGCTTGCGAAATCAAAGAACAAGCATGGTCATTTCCAAGAACTACAAACCCGAATCAAGGAAAGCCAGCGGGTTGTTGGAGAGGCTACTGCTGATGCCGACCTCCATCACAGGTGTGGATCTATTTTCACTTTGTTTCTCACCTTGTTCTCCTTTTTCACAAGTAATCTACCTTGCAGTGCACCTGAGAAAATCAGAGTGATGGGTCAAGTTTTATCTAAGGCTAGAGAAGAAGTGTATGATTGCAAGGCAATAACTCAGAGACTAAGAGCAATGCTTCAGTCAGCAGATGAACAAGTCAGGAGCTTGAAGAAGCAGAGTACATTTCTTAGCCAGTTGGCTGCAAAGACCATTCCAAACAGCATTCACTGCTTGTCTATGCGCCTAACAATAGATTACTATCTCCTCCCTCTGGAGAAACGAAAGTTCCCCAGGAGTGAGAACTTGGAAAATGCAGAGCTCTACCACTATGCACTTTTCTCAGACAACGTCTTGGCTGCCTCTGTTGTTGTGAACTCAATCATCATGAATGCCAAGGTAACTTTGATGATTTTTTTTATTAATGCACCTTTAGTATGCTAGCTGTTTCTAATGATGATGCTTGACTTAACTTTTTCAGGAGCCGGAGAAACATGTTTTCCATCTTGTGACTGATAAGTTGAACTTTGGAGCCATGAACATGTGGTTTTTGCTAAACCCACCTGGCAAGGCCACCATCCATGTTGAGAATGTGGATGAGTTTAAGTGGTTGAACTCATCATACTGTCCTGTTTTACGGCAACTTGAGTCTGCTGCCATGAAAGAGTATTATTTCAAGGCTGATCGCCCCACCACTCTCTCAGCAGGCTCTTCAAACCTAAAGTATCGTAACCCCAAGTACCTCTCCATGCTAAACCACTTGAGATTTTATCTCCCACAGGTCTATCCAAAGTTGGATAAGATACTTTTCCTTGATGATGACATAGTTGTGCAGAAAGATTTGACAGGATTATGGGATGTTGATCTTAATGGAAAGGTCAATGGTGCAGTGGAGACCTGTGGAGAGAGTTTCCACCGTTTTGACAAGTATCTTAATTTTTCAAATCCACATATTGCTCGGAACTTTGATCCTAACGCATGTGGCTGGGCTTATGGGATGAACATCTTTGATCTAAAGGAGTGGAAGAAGAAAGATATTACCGGGATCTACCACAGGTGGCAAAACATGGTGAGATTACTACTATCATTGTTGGATTGCGTTGATTTGGAAAAGAAACTGTTATGCAAATCAGTATGATTTAGTTCAAACATGTCGTATCTCACATTATCTTTTACTGTTTTCTTCTGTTAGAATGAAGACAGGGTTCTTTGGAAGCTTGGGACACTTCCACCTGGCCTCTTGACGTTCTACAAGTTGACACATCCCCTTGACAAATCTTGGCATGTCCTTGGATTAGGATACAACCCAAGCATAGACCGCTCAGAGATAGATAATGCTGCTGTCGTTCATTACAATGGGAACATGAAGCCATGGTTGGAGTTAGCAATGACCAAGTACCGACCATATTGGACAAAGTATATAAAGTATGATCACCCTTACATCCGCGGATGCAACTTGAGTGAGTAGATACAATGTAATGCTGCCGGGGAGGATCACCCAGCTGGAACAGAAGTGACCCTTCTCCTTGCGGTATGCGCTTCAGCTAAGCAAAGTAGTTATTGATTGCCTGCTCCCTACGAACGATATGTATTTTAGGCTTACAGTTCTTTTGTTCAATTGATGTGCAGTTTTGTTCCACGATGAAAATTGTCAGGAGCAAAACCTGTTAAATGTGTTGGCGTGTTGCTTTAGCAGTTTAGGTATTGTTGGCATTACATTGCCTTTGCTGTGAATCAGATGGTTTAAGTGACAATCCGTAGTCAAAGTTATGAATCAGGTGGGTTAATGGATAATAATAGCAATAGGAATTGATTAGGTAATATCAAACAGTTTCTCAATATTCTAAGGAAAGGTGATTTCTGCTGAAATGAATAATGAAACTATCAATCTAATCTGTGATCCTTGTGGGCGTGCCCAAGTAGCGCGCCAAGGGAACAGGAGCCACCGGCGGGATTTAGTCAAACGTCCTAGCACTGACCTGTTCGCGTAGGACTCGTCCTACTACGGGAACCTCATCTTCCAATCAACGACCGCGGGCTCCTTCCCCCACCGGCGACGACGGTGAAACGGGATCGGCGAAACTGTCGTGACCGGAGTGAACAACCCTCGCCCGTTGTAGCCGGGCGTCCGGTCACCGCGCTGGCTGCTCGACGAGTTCTCGGCCGGCTCCTCCTAGCTTGTTCATCTCAACCAGCAGCTTCCCTCGATCAAGATCAAGACTAGCCGCAGTACTGCCCATCCTCATCCTGATCCTGTGAATGTACAGCGGCCGTCCTCCTCGTTGTGCGGCAGCAGGTACCCCCCCGTTGCAGGTCGTGCGGCTGCGGTAGGCGCCGCCCGCGAGGCAGCTTCGCCTCATGCATGCACCAGTACAGACGAGATGCACGCGCGTCCAGTCCTTGCCTCCTCCTACCGTGCACGTACATCTCTTGCTCCGCAGTCTCACTCGCGCGCGGATGGGCGTCGTGGCCCTGGTGTGCGATATTATATTTGGCTCGCCATGGAGTCGAAGCCGAAGCAGTATGCTCGGGGATTGTACCTCCTTGTCGTCTCCGACGGTAGCGGCAGTGAGAGCGACTCTCCCGTGAAGGGTTCCATGACGTTGATGGCGCCCTGGCGGGCGTCGAGGAAGCAGAGCAGGCCGTTGCACGTGCCTACCATGTCCTTCGACGCGCCGGCCGTGAACATGGCCGCGAGTCGCTAGTGTTCGTCGAAGAGGAAGTCCCCCGCCGTTGCGTGGCTCGGGAGTGCCATCGGCTCCGTCCAGTCGGGGGAAGACCACGACGGTGTGGGTCGGGCCGGCCGCGGTCCGTGGACCATGTGCGCGTCGACGAAGGTGGGTTGGATATGACGTCGCGCCATTCCTTGCAGATGCGGCGGGAACGGCGGAGCTCGCTCGCTGGGAAGCGGATCAGGATGTGTTCGGGGACGTCTTGGGGAACGTACGCGCCGACGGCATTGGCTTCGCCGGCCGTTGCCTGGTTCTTGGAAGTTGGAACCCCGTGGAGGTATTGCCCAAAAGTGCTCGGCTGATGCATGGTAACTAGGGAATATATGTAGCTGTGACGCTGTCCAGTCACACTGTCCACCTATACTTCTTTTAGAGTTTTTCTATTGCCACTCCACGAGCCCCCATTCTCCAAGGCAGCCTCCGCTTTCACCTTCATCTCCTGAACTTTCCTCGTCCTATCTTCCCTTCGGCTCCTTTTTCCATAAGCTTTTTCAAGGCCTTTTTCACCTGTTACATGGGCACGCCTACGGCAATGCTCTTCAGCATAGAGCCCTATCCACAGTATGTCACGAAGCCCCCGACGGCGGGGTGCGATTTGACGGTAACCTGCGGCGCCTAGGCCTAGCCATGCACTACAAGGTACTGGCTTTCCATGACGTCGTCAGCATCGGTGTTCTGCTCTAACCACTTCTTGACGTCATCGGACAGCGAATCGACGCCCCTGATGACCTAGAGGTCGCGTAAAAAGCTACGTGTCCGTGACCCGGAGAACGAAATCTCGGCGAGATCTCGATATTTTAAATAAATTCCGATCAAAATATAAAATTTAAATTTGAATTCCGGTTTTGGTCTCGACCAAATTATCGAGATTAGCCGAGATCTCGGTTAATTTGGGCATCGAAAAAAGGGTTCAAACAGAGTCCAAAAATTTTGAATTTTTTTTTGGAGATTACTGACACATTGTTTATGTTGTTGTAAAAACTTCAGATAATTAAAAAGCTTGTGTAATTTTTAAAAATTCATACATTGGTTGTGTGCTGATAAAACGCTAACCGGCAATTTCGAACCGAATTAAAAATGGGACAAACCACGTTAGAAATATTTGAAATTTTTTGTGCATGATGATGACATATCACCGATCTTTTCATAAAATTTTTATGTCATACTGAAGCTTGAGAGAATTTTAAAAATTCGGAGAGTGTTGATGGCTATATGGAAAATACTTGAAAGGACGTTCGAAAATTTTCAAATTTCGATTGGATGGTCGTGATGTATCATTAACCTTGCCATAAAATTTTGAGGTGATTATGAATGCATGGAGTTACAAATTTCGGCAGCATTTCAACTGAAATTCGGAATTCGAGAGTCACAATTGGAAACAATCAATGTATATTTGTATGCCATTTAATAGGTATGAAATAAAATTGATACATATGAGTATATGACAAATTATGACATATGTGCATCGCAATAAACCCAACGTATATTTGCATCACGTATATTTAGGCCATGATCAAACTGGAAATTTTTTATAAAATTTTGTCACAGTTACTACCTCATTTATGCCCATTCTGTTTTTATTTTTAAAATATAACAAATCAACTTATAATATTTTGGAAATTTTCCTGTATGATACTACACTTGTTAGGATGGTTCCATAAATTTTTAATACCATGAAACAGCTTCTACCATTTTATAAAAATCCAACAGTATTTCTACTAAAATTTTAAAATATCTCAAAAAAATGTTTTTCGACAAATTATCATGGAAGATCACATTTTCCAGGGTAATTGACCTAAATCTGGCTGTAAAAAATCAAATTCCGGACTAAATTAGCGAGATCTCGCCGGGGAAAAAAAATGAAATTACTGTAGCATTTGAAATTTTTTTGATTTTTTTTTCAAATTCGGCCGGGAGTTTAAATTTCGTCCAGCTCCGAAAAATGAGATCTCGCGAAATCTCGCCGAGATTTCTAACCTTGCTTGTAAGTACCACATCGTACTACCTCGACTTTGAGTTAAGTTCTTCTTAGCTCAAGTCTCAACTAATGGTTGTGGCAAATTTTCTTTATTGTTGCAAGAAATATTTTGTTATGTTGCACTGTGTCTTACTAACAATGTTGCAGCAAGAGGTATTTGCTGTAAAGTTCGTTTAATTGTTACATTACAATGATTTATTGTTGTAGTAGGGTAGCCAATTGTTGTACATTTCTTTTCCAATTTTGATATTTTATTTTGTTGCAAACATCTTCTCTGATTGTTGCATGAGTAACTATAAATTGATGCAACTATTCTTTTCAAATATTGAAGTGTTGTATTATTGTAACTTTCTTTGTTTACGATGTCTGAACTATTTTAAAATATGGTTACGTTCTAACTCATGGTTTCATCGAATTCAAATTTTTTTGTCGACGTTATCACTGTTTCTGTGCATTTTGTTGCACACGGTAATTAAAATTGTTGCATGTGTTATTTTGGAATATTGCGCTGATGTGTCCGATAGGAAGTTGCTGTGAGCATCCACGTCGCCATTGTTGCGAAAAGGTCCCCTGCGATTGCGAGACCCTCCTACCGGCTTTTTTTAAAGATAAAAAACCCCCGATGGTTCCAAAAATTCCTCACGGGTCCTTGATCCACATTTTCGTGAAAAAAAACCCGTAAATTTTTTGAAATCTTGTTCTGCCTCACATTTTCTGTGAAAAGCCCCCACAAATTCTTAAAATGTGATTATTTCAGTTTTCTTAGATTGTTTTAGGTTTTGTTAAAGGAAAAATGACATCCACCTTGAACGTTAGTTTTGCTATCTAAGCACTTTATCAAAATTCATTCGATGTAGCGTAGCGCATAGCTCTACCTAGTGGACTATAGACTCCCGAGGCTTCTATCCTAGGGATGACTGATGTGGCGATGCGAACCAAGGCAAATTCCTCTTCCCCTCTACCGGCTGCCCACCTGTGGCGAGCTCGCCGCCCATCCGTCTGCCAGACTTCCAGTTAGAAACTATTTTGACTTTTAAAAATGCGATCTAAACTTTTAATTTTTGAAAATTTCAACTTCCAGCCGGAAGGAATGGGTTTTTTTTAATTGAAACTTTAAAGACTTGCGAATAGGTATATGAAAACTCTTTTGAACATATCAAATTTCAATCAGCATTTGGATTAACTTAACTAAAATCCGGAGGACTTTCACCTCAAATTTGAGCAAAAGTATTTGAACTTTCACCTAAAATTCGGGGGAAAAAGATCAACTATCAACCGGTATTGGAATCAACTTTGAACTAAAAATCTGAGGGGAAAAATGGGTTTGAAATTACTTCGTGCCTAGTGTGCCTTCACATGGCATGTATGTTAGCATGCTCACAGTCGGTCTATGTCAGATAAAATGAACCAGAAGAGATTGCCTAAAAAAATGAACCAGAAGAAATATTTTGCAAACCATCGCTCGGTTACCTTCCCAAATAAAAGGTACAAAATGTTTATGCACACGTCAGCAAACTAATTTCACGCTCCTAGGTACTGCGCCAAGGGAGCAAACGACACAAGCTCGGCGTAGCCGAACGTGCGGACAACGGCGGGGGGCACGAACCTTCTCCCCGTGCCGATAAACCCTCGCAGCGTCGCTCTTCTTCTGCCGGTCACGGTAGGACGGGTGGGCCAAAATGCCCATATGATCGGCACGACCGCCGCCCTCTTGACATGCGCGCCGTCCTCGCCTCGGCCGCACGGCAGGGGTTCATAGGCGGCAGGCGTCTTCTCCCTGCCGCGGCCACGAGACGAGCCTTCGACCAGCAGCCTCTCCCCGGTGCGGTCAATCCCTCGCTACGACTTTCTCCTTCATCTTGTGCGCGTGCAGCGTCCCGTCCCCCCCCCCCCTGCAACAGCAGGTGGCCGCGGCACATAGCGTGCGGGCCGGGCACATGCCGCGGCAAACGGCGCAGCTGCACGCCGCACGCGCGGCCCAACCGGCCGTCCTCCCACTACTATACAAATATACATCACAATCGGTTCTTTTTCGTCAGCACAGTCGGTTCTGGTGGTGACACAAAGTCATGAGACAGAGATGAGGCGAGCATTATTACAGTCGGTTCTTACCCGATAGAGATGATATGATCATCTCTATCGGTTCTTTAAAGAACCGATAGAGATAACCGATAGAGATAATATCATCATCTCTATCGCTTCTTTCAAAGAACCAATAGAGATAATACCATCATCTCTATCGCTTCTTTCAAAGAACCGATAGAGATGACTTCATAATCTCTATCGCTTCTTAAAAAGAACCGATAGAGATAATATACTCATCTCTATCACTTCTTTGAAAGAACCGATAGAGATGAATATCCTCATCTCTATCACTTCTTGTAAAGAACCGATAGAGATGAGTTCATTATCCTATCACTTCTTTCAAAGAACCGATAGAGATGACCGTCACATCTCTATCATTTTCTTGTGAGAACCGACAGAGATGAAGGGTGGTGTGCTATCACATTCTAATCGGCACATATTGCACACAATATGCACATATCACATTCACATAGAAATTACAGACAACATATCACATTCAACGAACATGAACACCTTGTTTCAACAAACACATATCACATTCGTTAACAAAATAGAACGTAAACATGCTTAACCATAAGTACACATGCAATCGCATTCAGATATGTAATATTTGTTCATATCTGGTCTAGTAGGAGTTTTTGGGATCTCTAAACCGTCCGTCCTTCGACAAGCATTCTATCCATTACCACCGGCATAAGTGGTCTCGTATCTTGTTGAGTGCGATCTTTGTCTACACTCTTCCGGGGATAACGGTATTCGCAAGATAGAAACGAGTGCTCTAATTTGAGTTTTCAAATTTCCATGTGAAAGACTAATTGTATATGCATGTACTACCTCGTGGAAGCGGTGCGAGCCGACAATCAAGATCACCATGTGTTGCATGACATACAAACCACAGCGGTCGTCGCTGCCCTGTTGATGACACTGTGAAGAAAGAAAAATAAATTAAGAGACAAAGAAAATATGTCAGAAAATCTAAATCTTATATATGATAGCAACTTGTACCTTAAAGCGGACATACTCCAGCTTGGAGCCCTTTTTGTCGTCGTGTGTCCCTCCTGCTTCGACGTATTCCTTGAAACCCCTATATACATTGGAAAGATGTCGTTGAGTAAAAAAATAATGAATGTAGTTAAATACAGAAAATGTTAGATAAGAGTGGCGCACTTACTGCTCCAAAGGAGGCTTGATCGCGTAGGCCATCGGTCTCTTATCAAGCGAATTAAAAGTGTACACTTTGTTGTCTCTCGAAAGGAGCACGAGTAGAACCCAATGGTTGCTTATTAAATGGTATGCAGCGAAGAAAATAAGTTCACATACGGTTTCAATGTGTAGAAGTAATTGAACAGTGAAGTAGTACTTATTCCTCGTGGTACGGGAATAGAATGAAGTCCTTATTCGACTCAGCTTGCAATGCCCTCTTGATGTAGCCGGCAACCCATTCCGGTTGAAGCCTAGCCATCGTCGCGGACACAAGCTCAGGGTCGACGAACCCAACTAGTTGTCGATTCGTCACGACCACGCCTCATCGCCTCGCAACTCGCATTGAATGTTAAAAGCGTAATGCAAAATCCTATGGAAGTCATAAGGTCGTGCAGCGTGGTGCGATACTCACGGCGTCGAGATCGTCATAGAAATATCGATGGCTATCGGTTGGTATAGACGAACAGATCCTCAAAACTAATCGAATATCCCATCCTCCTCGCGGTGGAAATGTCCTTTACGTATCTAACATTGAAGTCGACACGCTCGCTCTCTTTCGCTTTGTCAATGTACCATCCATGGAGTATCGAGTCCATATGCCTAGAGCGTTCAATTTCTTTGGGAGGCGAAGGGGCTTTCCATGTCGTAGGCCTTAAATTCATAAGGCTTCACTGTGTGTCTGTGCGGCTCTCCTTTACGGGCGAAGGAGTCTCCGAGACCGGGCGATGGGCTTTTCATGTACCGAGGGCGCTGTGGCCTTTGTGAGCCTAGCCTTTTAGCAGAGGCCTCGGTGGTTACGTGGTTGTCGTGCTAGTCCTTTTATACACCAGCTCTGTACTTTGTGCAGGGCTCGTCACGGTCGTGGGAGCAGGCGCAGGTACGGTAGGAACCTACAAAGCACGCGTATAATTAAGGAACTTGTTGCAATACTACTGGAATGGTACGGAAGGCGTGAGGATGTTTACCTTGACCAAGATCGACGCTGTCGTGGGCCACTTGATGAGCGACATCCGCGCTGGCCCGAGAGTGGTGATGTCTTCGTTGGGGAACTCGAGCACATGTGATAAGAAGGCCGTGGGCGTAGTCCACCGGACCCTCATGTAGCCCTTCCCCAAAGGTGACCATGCACCGTGTCGGTCTCCTTGCATGGAAATGCAACACCGCGTGCACCTCAACAGAAATCCGTCTTCGTCGGGGTGGTGGCACTTGGTAGGTGCTGCAAAAATACGCAACTTGAGAGAAAACATATGAAAAGTTACCTCGCACCATTGAGTAAGGCAAAATTAATTATTACCTTCACTGGGACCGGACTTATCATTTTGGAACCGCACTACTTGGTGGGGCACGGGTTTCTCTCAGATGAGCGGGGCATCGGCTCGACTGCAGGAGATCATCGCCATCATCTCGGCCCTTAGGCGCTTCTCACGTGCCATCATCTCCACCTCATCTCCTCCTCACGTGCCATCATCCGCACCCTCATCTCCTCCCTCATCTCCTCCGAGATCTCCTCCTCATTTGCTCCCTAAGCGTGTCCTTGAGCGCTCGCACGTGCCTCCCATGTTCTTGATCCGGTACTCGGCGGCATCTTGGAAGTAGGACTTCTTCAGTATGCCCGACCTGCGGCAAGCACCGGCCCTTATGGTCGAGCTTCCGATCGCGATGGATAGGATGTCATTTGACCCTTGGCTAAGAAAGGTCCCTGCTCTTTCCTCCGCTTACCTCCTCCTGCAATAAGCGAGTCTGAATTAGATCTGAAATCGAGGAATGGTCTCTGACAATGTAGTAAGTTTGATATCTTACGATGGCGGAGACGACTTGCGTGATAGTGGGGTTTGGTACTACCAGCTGCCCGTCCGCGGTTTTCTTTGTCCTCGCTAATACCCAGTCACGTGCCCGCTCCTCACATATGTGCGAGTAAGGTATCGCTGTCCCGGAGTTGGCGCACTCCTCGGCTAGTCGTGCCCATTCTCGCTTTCTTCCTTCCGTAGCCACCGAACCGAGGTGGTGCGCGTGCGTGTTCGACCTTTGGGTAGCAACGTTCCTCTGTCTCGGCTCCTGCGCCTCGGCGTACTCTTGATCCTCGTGAACTCCTCCCAAACATCGGTAGTCACGAACGGATACCTCTCGAATGGTGCACGGCCTTTCAAAGACGTACTCACGTGCATGTAGACCACGAAGTGCCTCGAGCCACACCCATCCTCTTCAAGGCGTCTGCTGGCATTGTTTTCATCCTCCTCTTCTATAATCCATTTTCCTTAACCTCGTCCCACGTCGGTTCTTACGCTCGACGACCTCCTTTCTCCAATCCTTAACCGTTATGGGAACTCTCTCCCTCACAGTTGCAGAGAATGGCGGTATCGCCCTTACACTTGGGAGGACCCGTGCAAGCGCCCGTCGCATTGAAGTGGAGAATTTGCGGCGTTCTCCCGTGGCCCCTTTGCTTGGTCCTCGGGCCTTCCTCACCTTACTTGGCCCTCGACATTTCAACACGGGTCGGCTCGACACTAGGAAGTTGGTGCGCCCTCAGAGCACCTTCTACTCTTTACGGCGATGAGCGATGCTCTCTAATTGCGACATTTTGAGTTTTCCTATCTACCATGGACAAATATTTGACATGAGAGAAAGCAATTCGTAGCTATTATGTGAACTTGATAATAAATCATTGTTCTAGTATATTGCGATTACATTAACAGAGGAAAGAATGATCTTCAAGAAAAGTTCGGAGAGAAAATTCCGTAGCTATTATGTGAACTTGATAATAAATCATTGTTCTAAATACGTCTGACGATAACTCCTAATCTCTACATAGGTTTGGTCTAATCCCATTCGAGGATATGGGTTCGGGCAAATTCACGAGCGTTGTACAACTCGGAGAAAATTTGGAAGATCTCTCATTGTTCTCCGGATACACGTCTCGACAAGCGGTCAAGAGGGTGTGCATCCGGAGAACACCGGGAGACGCTACGAAATCTACTCGTGAGTTGTACAACGCTCAGAACTTGCCCGAACCACATATCCTCGAACTATCAAAAACGTGGACAATTCGAGGCGCTTGCTTATAAATATGTCATTCTGACATATTTATAAATAAGCACTCTCGAACAGAGACGAGGTTACATAACCTAAACTCTTAACATATCTTTGATCTGAAGCACATATGAGAAAGTAATGAAAAAAGCATCGTAACATTCATGGAAACAGGATGAGGGAACATGTATATCATGAATAATTGAATGTAGAGGGCAACCCATCAATTGAATATATAATGGAAACAGGATGATGAGATTTCTATGTGATAAATAGATCAATCTATAATTCTTTACTTTGAAAATGTAGAGCTTGGTGAAAGAAGCTTGCATGATTGTCATACCAAGGGCCATGAGTCTCAATTGCCGACAAAGTGTATAGTGTTTCGTTTCACTAACCAAAGCTACTGAATTCACAAACAGGTGGACTTAGCCAATCAAACAGTTCACATCGAAATATTAGCATCATGTTGTCAATATTTCACTATAATGTGCACACAACTGACAATCTAGTCCACTTCAATTCCAATACACTATTGCAGTTTGCACCATTTGCATTGCAGCGATGTCCCATTGCACACACCCATACCAAATTTGCATTTGGCAGTTCACAGTTCACAGTTCAATATAAATGCAACTAATAAACCACCCCGATACCGACCAAGGCAGCGCCTTTTCTTCACCGCAATGACAAGCTCAAGCGGCAATCATTGTAGCATGGGCGAACACTCACAGGCGAGCGGGGCGTGGGGCGGGCCGGCGTGAAGCGGGCGGCGCCGCGAGTGGGGGCGAGGGTCGGAGGGGTGGAGGCGGCGTCGGCGAAGTGGGGCGGAGGGGCGGCGAGGTGGAGTCGGGGCGGAGGCCGGAGGGCGGGGTAGGGGCGGCGGTGGAGTAGAGGCGGGGGTGGAGTAGGGGAGGCGGCGGGTGGGCGGGGTGGAGTCGGGGCGCAGGCGAGGCGCGGCGGGGGGGGCGCGAGGTGGAGTAGGGGCGGGGGCGCGGGGTGGGCGGGTGGAGTCGGGCGCAGCCGAGGGCAGGCAGGTGAGGCGCGGGGTGGAGTAGGGCGGAGGCGGGGGTGGCGTCGGCGGCGAGGTTGGGCGCGGGTCGCGTCGGGCGGAGGCCGAGGGGCGGGGTTGGGGGCGAAACCGTCGGGAGTGGGGAGTTAGGGGCGTGGAGTTGGAGGCTTAGTGAGAGCCGGCCAAATACACTGACCTATAATATTTCTATCGGTTTTTTGGAAAATCTGCACAAAAACTTTATTCTTCCATCGGTTTTTCTAAAAAACCGACACAAAAAAACATCTTACTATCGTTTTTTTGAAAAAAACCGACACAATAACTTTCGTTTACTATCGGTTTTTTAAAAAACCGACACAAAAAAGATCATAATACTATCGGTTTTTTGAAAAACCGACACGAAAAAATAAATATCACTACAGTTTTGGATCAACCTCACAAAAAAAATATATATTACTATCGGTTTTTTGAAAAAACCGACACAAATAAATTCATATTACTATCGGTTTTTTAAAAAACCGACACAAATTGAGAACATTACTATCGGTTTTTTTTAAAAACCCGACACAAAAAAATTTAATTGACTATCGGTTTTTTAAAAAACGACACAGAAATTCAATTATACTATCGGTGTTTTGAAAAACCGACACAAAAAATTAAAAATCACTACAGTTTTTGGATCAAAACTGACAAAAAAAATATATTTATTACTATCGGTTTTCTAAAAAACCGATACAAATTGAATATATTACTATCGGTTTTTTTAAAAAACCGACACAACAAAGATAATTATACTATCGGTTCTTTGAAAAACCGACACAAAAAAATAACCATCACTACAGTTTTTGGATCAAAACGGACAAAAAAAGTATATATATTACTATCGGTTTTTTAAAAAACCGACACAAACCGAGTACATTACTATCGGTTCTTTTAAAAACCCGACACAAAAAAACTTTCTTTACTATCGGTTTTTTTAAAAAACCGACACAACAAAGATAATTATACTATCGGTTTTTTGAAAAACCGACACAAAAAAGTAAACATCACTACAGTTTTTGGATCAAAACGGACAAAAAAAGTATATATATTACTATCGGTTTTTTAAAAAACCGACACAAACCGAGTACATTACTATCGGTTCTTTTAAAAACCCGACACAAAAAAACTTTCTTTACTATCGGTTTTTAAAAAATATTCCGTAATCGAGCTCCCAAATTTCTTCGATCACCCCGAAGTAAGAGTTCATTGCCATTGAGGATCCTCCTTTCGAGTGATGTTCATCGGAAAAAGCATCTATGCTTACACCATTATTTTGAACAAGACTCTTCGCATCGACTTTGATGTAAAGGTGTACCCATTAATATCGTACCCCCTGCCATATCTCGTACATTAAATCTAGGTCCGTCGACCAACCATTTGATAGTCTCACTAACGAGACCTCCGCCTTTGTTTGAACCATGTGAGAAATCTATCGTTGTGTTCTCGCATGATGGAAAGCTCATCCATTTGTGGATTCTCTTCCGTAATATCGACTTGTCTTTGCTCGATGTACCACCAACTTCGCTCTCTTTGCAAGACTGCGGATGCGCTTTGCAATACATATCAAACCGTGGCCTCGTTAGTTTGATCCAACGGTTCCTTTGCCGACAAATCCGCCCTCATGGCGAGATAGAGGAACACCGATTGCTTGTCTTTTCCCGAGATAGTCCACGCAGAACTCAATAACCTCTTGATTACCATAACCTTCCACAATACTACCCTCAGGCTTCGACCGATTCCTCACGTAGGATTTTAATATACCCATGTACCTCTCGAACGGGTACATATAACGTAGGAATGCAGGTCCACATATCTTAATCTCTCTAACGAGGTGACCAACAAGGTGGACCATGACATCGAAGAACGACGGTGGGAAATGCATCTCAAGCTGACATAGAGTCTGCACCACCTCACTCTGCAAGTTGTCTAGCACGTCGGGGTCAATAACTTTGCAAGAGATCGCATTGAAGAAGTAACACAGCTTCGTGATTGCAAACCTGACATCCTCTGGCAGAATATTTCTTATTGCAACTGGGAGCATTTGGGTCATCAAGACATGGCAATCATGGGACTTCATGCCCAACAACTTCAAATCATCCAAGGACACAAGCTTCTTAATGTTCATGGAGTAGCGGATGGAACTTTAATACCATGGAGACATTTGCAAAGGTCCTCTTTCTCCTTCTTGGACGAGTGTAGCATGCGGCGGGATATACGGACCTTTTCATCCTCCTCTATCACTTTGCAAGCTGGGCACGATTCCCATGTAGGCCATGTCGCGACGAGCATTCACACCATCCTTTGTCTTTCCGGTATGTTCAGCGGGATACCAACCAAATTGTCGCGAGACATTCTTCTCAACGTGCATGACATCAATACAATGCGAACATCTAACTCCTTCGATGCGGTAAGTCCCAAAATATTGACCTCTTCTTCCAAATGGTCCTAGAACGAACAGTTTATGGCTCTTTTCGTCTTGAACATCGATATCCTCTACGTGAATATACTTGCCTTCCACTCATAGGTCTGCGGTCTTTGAGCGGACTTCCCTCTTCCTATCAAATTTGTCATCCATCTTACGGTATCGATGACTTGAGGTAGAAACCTCGGTGACCCATATACAGTTTTCTTGGAATTGGCGACCACGGGCTCTCGGTCTCCTCTTCACAAATAGGACACGCTTTTGCTCCTTTCGTCTCAGAGCCGCCAAATTACCAAGAGCCGGAAATCATTTATGGTGCAAAATACCATAGCCTGTAGGGTGAAATGCTCTCTTACAGACGCATCCCACACAATGACCCGTCATTCCACAATTTTACCAAATCCTCGATCAATGGGCGAGGTACACATCAATATCATTTCCGGTGTTTGGGTCCCGAGATTATAACGACATCATGATATACTTCGCTTCATGCACAACCAAGGAGGAGGTTGTAGATACACAATGAAGCGCCACGTCTTTGTGTATCGCTCATGTTACCAAGCGGATTCATTCCATCGGTACTCAATCCAAATCTTATGTTCCTCATTTGGCACCAAACTCCTCATGTTTCCAATCGATGTTTCTCCATTGAGCGAATCGGCAGGTGTCTCGACTTGCCATCTTCCTTCGAGACTCATAATGCCAGCGCAACAATTTTGCTTCTCTAGGATTTGCAAACAACCTTTCCAGACGCGAATGATGGGCAAGTACCACAATACTTTGGCGGTGCACCTTTAGTGACCTCTTCACCCTCGTTGCCCGGCTCTTACGCTTCTTGTCGTTACGCTTCTCCTTTTGTTTGTACCGAGGCACACCGCAAACCGGACAAATGTGCAGCTCGATGTGCGTTACGGTACAAGATGCAATCATTTGGATATGCATGTATCCTTTCTATTTCCATTCCATGGGACATAGTAGCTTCTTCGCTTCATAAATGCTTGTTGGCAACTCGTTTCCCTCGGAGCGGTCCGATAGAAGAACTAGAAGTGTATTAAAACTTGTATCATCCAGCGGTGTTTTGCCTTGATTCGAACAATGCAAGGACCGAACCTAACTTAGTGTATTACGCTTTGCAACTTTGTGAGCAGTGGTTTCGCATCGTCTTCCATCGGGCTTTTAAACTTTCCAAACTCTCTTTACGTGTAATTACCCTCCACATCCCGCAACATTTGCTCCAAATTCTCCTCCTCAAACATATCAAATTGCAACTCATCATCCGGTTCCACCGTGTCTTCATTGCATCTGGCGGTACTACTGTCTCCCGTGATGGATCCAACACGTGTAATTCCTCACGAAGCCACGTCGAATCGGTGGTCCTCAATTTGGTGAGTTGTTGAATCTTCTCAGATTGGTGCAATCAATGCAAGGACAATATATGAAGTTTACACCTCCTCACCATGTCCTCTTGACAATTTTTTGAACTCCTTAACACCCTCTGAAATTCAAGACTCACACGACTTTTGCATACATCCATTCCTTACGGTTCATCGCAATTAAACTTCACCCAATAAATTATGCACAAATTGGAGCGACAACAAGCTAGTTATTTGAAATATTGAGACATCATTTGATTAATATTACCTTTGCAAAATAGATGACAATTTCACGCAACATATATGAAATATGTACTCCGATCGATACCTAGATTCTTCCCTGGTTTAGAGCTTCCAATTTCCTAGATAAGAGACATACATTTTTAACATGAACAATGATATCAAACAATCTAATTATATAGTGCGATAGCCTCTGATCTTTTGACTACAACGAAACAATACAAGGGTACCAACGATGACTCTAATCTCTAAACAGGTTTGGTCCTAATCCCATTCGAGAATATGTGGTTCCGACAAGTTCCTAAGCCGTTGTACAACTCCAGAGAAAATTTCGGCGGCATCTCCCCGCTATTCTCCATATACACGTCTCGACAACAGGTCAAGAGGGGTGTGTATCTGGAGAATACCAGGGAGACGCTACCGAAATCTCTACTGCTATTGTACAACACAGCTCCGATCAGGAACTTGCCCGAAGCACATATCCTCGAACTGTCCAAAGAACGTGGACAATTCGAGGCGCTAAACATAAATATACCATTTCGTTGGTATATTTATAAACAAGCATCCTCGAGCGGGAGGCGTAGGTTCCGCACCCTAAACTCTAGCATTCATCGGTGACACAATAATAATTCCATATTAACATTAAAGCACTACAAATTAAGATAATTAAATACATGTGTACATGCTTGTGAAATAAAGGGTGTGAAATCGATAGGATATACACAATACCAGTGCAATCTAAACTTTCTTGCGACATATCAAAATTACATAGTACAAAATTAAAGGGTTTGAAGGAATGCTCACATTTTGAAGAAAACCACAAATTATGCAAAATGAGGAAATCTCCTCAAGTTAGGGCTTCAAATTTACCCTCTTAACACCCACCCTTGAGGATTTCAAATTTTCTCACCCAAGTATTGCTTCCAACCACAGAATATGAGCTATTTTTTTTGTGGCGGCGGAGAAACCTCCTCTGGAACAATAACAGAGAAGAGTTCAGCTCGAGTGGTATAAATAACCTAACGAGGTACATCACTATCGGTTCTCATATAAAAAGCGATAGTGATGTGATCATGCACATCACAGTCGGTTCTTACAAGACAAGCGATAGTGATGTAAGACAACCGATAGTGATGATACTATAATAGTCACTCGGGTCGTGCCCAATGTCGGGTCGTGCCGGAGGCTGACGATCGCGCTCGAACTTCCGTCCATGTCCATCACTGGCCCAGATCTGGGCCACTTGCCACGTGAGCAACCATCCAAGGGTCTTGTTGCGTCAAAAAAATGACAATGATTGATTAGCTCAAACACACGAGAACGCCGGATTCAGATTGGTTCATAGCGTGCCAGCCGATTTGATTCTGCAATCGAAAAGATAGATAAAAAATATACGCTCGATCTAATGCAATAATCGGCAAAGATCTAAACAGCTACCAGAAACCGATTAAATCAAAGGTAACGATAAGTCTAAACAGCCGATTAGGTCTGTTTAGATGGTAAAAGTTAGTTTTTTTTCGAAAAAGACGATGCGCAATAAGATCGGAGAAAATCAAACCTGGCGTAATCGAGGATGACCAACAATCGGCAATGCGCAACTTTATTAATCAAAATCGGATTACAAGAAAGATTCTAAATTACAGAGCTATTCCTATTTAACAGGAAAGTAAATAAAAAGTAGATGCGAGTTGTTTGATTGATTGTGTTGTTGTTTTTGCTTGCTCTCGATACCCTTTTATAGTGTATCGGCCGATTGTATCCTTTTTCAATACGTTGCCAACCATTATTGGTATCGGTCTCTATACAGATCAAAATTTCATCTTTGAATCAATATCGGCTATAACTATAACTTTAACATAACTTTCAATTTTTAACCGATATTGGTTAGAAATACCCATCTAAATCATGCCTTATCAAATTTGGGTGCAAACACGTCTCTAAAAATTAAGGGCAATTTGGGTGCAAACAGGTCTCTAAAAATTAAGGGCATTATTTTCTAATAAACCTCCTTCAATTAGTGAAGTTTAATCTTAGTATTAATAGTAAACTAGTAAGTGAGTAGCATTTTTTTTCACTTCTCCATAAAAACTTTCACCAGTTCACATATACTTTCCCCACTTCTCTCTTTATTTTCTTGCCCTAAACTTTTACTTAAAAATATTCTTAAGTAAAATATGGCCCCGATTAATAATTTAAAGTTTGTGAAACAACTATATTATTTGTGTAATTCAATTGTTGCATATAGAATTTTGTTGAGTTTTCACATGATTTTTGCATTTGCAAAAGGGAATTTTTTTAAGTTGAATTTTTTAAAATCCTATTTGGATTCTACGATGACTCGAGAAATATCTAAAGAATTAAAAAGACTCACAATAGTATTATGATGACTAGACATATGATAATTGCAAAGTCATACTAGTTTGGAGCAGTGTAGTGAAAGTGGGCCGCCAAAGCCATTTAGTCGGCCGTCTAATCCGAATCGCCGGTAAAACTGCAACGTATTATCTGTTGTGAAACATAGTCGTTTACCCACGATCGATCAATTACACGCCAGCGAAATCACAAGAACAAGAACATGAAGCACACACAATATAGGGGCATAGCTCTCTCTCTTTATTTGATTAATCTTCTTGTATAAGGGGGTGCCCACTATATAGTAGAAGATAGCAAGAGATAGATTCGGATTCGCCCACTAATAAAGATAGAGTCCAACCGAATACGGTTAAGAATATCTCATCTCATAACACTCCCCCTTGGGCGAATACCGTGTAATGCACATGTCTTGTTAAAAACTCCACTCAAAAACCTAGTGGGGAAAAGGAGATGGAGAAAAGAGTACATCTCACTCGCATTTTATGTTGCACTAGTTGCCTCATTAAAAACCTTTATTTAAGAAATTTTAGAAAAACTCACTAAGGGAAAAAGAGTACAACTTATAATATTCTAGATTTATATTAGGATCTTCAGGATCACTATAAGGGTTATGGTTCAAAGGTTTTACTCCCGCTGAACTTTGCATATCTCTAAGTCTCCTCATTCCAATGCCTCTAACATATCTTTGAAATGTGGATTTAGGCAAGGACTTAGTGAACAAATCTGTAAGATTTTCACATG
Organism: Otatea glauca; assembly: GCA_036346275.1. Classification (NCBI taxonomy): domain Eukaryota; kingdom Viridiplantae; phylum Streptophyta; class Magnoliopsida; order Poales; family Poaceae; genus Otatea; species Otatea glauca. The sequence continues at coordinate 12,034,488 of CM070728.1, forward strand.
ACTTAGTTTTCAAGATCTTTATCTCACCGTTCTTTTGGAGTTCATGAGGTTAGAATAACTTAGGAGCAATATGCATCGTGATATTACTCTTTACATAACCCAATTGCATTTGTGCAACACAAGTAGTATTATCTTCATAGATAATTGTGGGGGTATCGACGGTTATAAGGCCACATGACTTCTGGATGTGGTTAATTACACGTCGTAGCCAAACACATTCACATGAAGCTTTATACAAAGCTATAAACTCCGAGTGGTTGGTAGAAGTAGCTACTAAGGTCTGCTTAAAAGACCGCCAACAACGGCTATACCACCGTAGAGAAATACAAAACCAGTCTGTGATTTGGCACTGTGGGGATCAAACAGATAGCCAATATCCATATATTCCACCATGGTTAAGTCTTGGTTCTTCTGGAAAAACAATCCAAGATCTTGAGTACCTTGGAGGTATCTGAGTAAAGTCTTGACACCAACCCAATGTTTTCTGGTCGGAGCTTCACTATGTCTTGCTAGCAAATTTACTACGAATGCGATATTAGGCCTTGTGCAATTCGCGAGATACATAAGCGCTCCAATGGCACTTAGATATGGAACTTCAGGTCCTAAGACTTCCTCATTTTCCATCCTTGGTCTGAAAGGGTCTTTATCCACTTCAAGGGATCTCACGACCATGGGGTTTTAAAGGATGTGATTTATCCATTTAAACCTTTTCAATACCTCCTTGGTATAGAAGACTGGTGTACAAAAATTCCTTCTGAGAAAATGCTCTAGCTACAGGCTTAAGCAATATTTCGTTTTACCCAAATCTTTCATCTCAAAACTCTGTCGTGAGGTAAGCACTTGCTTCCTCTAACTCCTCTGTGGTTCCGATGATATTCAGATCATCGACATATAACTGAGATGATATATAATCCATTCTGAGATTCCTTTATGAACACATAGGGGCAATATTCCTTCTTCAGGAGGAACTCACTAAGTCGGTTATACCACATTCTCCCCGACTGTTTTAATCCGTATAGCGATCTCTTCAGTTTGACGCTATACATGTTGCGATTATTAGGATTCGGAATTGTAATTCCTTCAGGGAATCTTATATAAATATCCGTATCCAGTGACCCATATAAATATGCGGTCACTTCATCCATCAACTGCATTGGTAAGTTTAAGCTTGCTGCCATTAATATTAAATTTCGGAACGTTTATTCCACTCTTTACAGGAGAATATATTTCATCGTAATCGATGTCGGGTTTCTGCGTGAACCCTTATGCTATAAGCCTCGCTTTATATCTTACCACCTGGGTATTTCATTTCTCTTCCGGATGAAAAACCCATTTGATCCTACAGGGATTACTTTAGGAGATGTTTGATCAACAGGACCAAATCTTTCCTTTAAATAAGCGAGCACTGCCTCAATTGCTTCTTTTCATTTGACCCTATCTGAGCACTTCTGGCACTCTGCCATGGACTTTGGTTCTGGATCCAACTTTTAGCAATTTTAGAGGCAAAAATACATGTCGACAATTGTAGTCTTTCTTTTATTCATTTCTCCTGCATCACTTCAGGGATATCTCTTTATTAATTTCTTTCAGCTCCTCGTGATTTCCCACAACGATAAAGTCTGGGTGATCTGATTTCCCAGTGTCAGATTGTGCGTGCAAATATACATTGGGTTTATCATCTTCAGGATGGATCACTTCAGGGATGTTACCATCTCCAGGATGGCTCTCTTCAGGGATTTTCTCAACATCAGGTTGAGCTTCTTCTACTGTCATAGGTAGTGTTCTCATTTGTTTGGTTCTCTACTTCTGCGGACGTCTCCGCGGAATTGAGTCCCGTGCACCTGGAGGCCTCCCACTCATTTTATCATGAGGGTTAAGAGTGGGTTCAATATCCTTCTAGGGTATTTTCACTCTTTCAGGTGCATATACTGCAGGTATATGAGATCTTTTCACTCCCCTATGAACAGTGAAGGCATTTGGCAGATTATAAGCTTATTTATTGCAGATTTATTATCCTTCGAACTTCAAGTTCGGTCTCTATAGTGCGTAGATCTAAGGACTCGGCATTTTCTAATGTGGTACATCTCCACCTAATGCTGAAAAAAGTCCTTAGTACAATCAGCGTACCGAGCCGTGTACAGATCCTCTATCATAGGCTCTAGGTATTTTAATACATGACGGAGATTCATAACCTACATAGACCCTCAACTTCCGATAAGGTCCCACAGTGGTACGCTATGGTGGAGAGATTGGCATGTATACAATATAGCCAAATTTTCGCAGATGGGAAATACTTAATACTTTTCCACGCACTATCTGCAACGGGGAAATTTCATGATGTGCAGTTGGTCTGAGTTAATTTAATACCACAGTATGCAGCACTGCGTAGCCCCAACAATTGGTGGAAAGCCTACTATTCTGCAAGAGCGGCCAAGCAATAAGTTTTTATTCTTTTAATATAATGACTCTGCAAGGCCATTTTAAGTGTGGATATTAGGTACGAGATGCTCTACATTAACTCGCAGAGCCACACAATAATCATTAAATGCTTTTGAGGTAAACTCGCTAGCATTGTCTGTTTGAATAGACTTGATCCTTTCTTCTGGAAAGTAGGCTCTTAACTTAATAATATGAGCAGAAGCATGGTTTCTAGTAGATAAGAGATATACATGGGACTATCTAGTAGAAGCATCTATCAGTACCATAAAATTTCTTAAAAAGGGGCCTGACAGGAGCTGAACAGGTCCATAGATATTACCTTAAATTTTCTCCAGAAAATTCAGTGATTCTTCCCTAAATTTTTAGGTAAGAAGATATAAGAATAAGCTTTCCTTTAGCACAACCAGGGCATAAGAAAAACTTCAGGTCTAAGAAAGACTTTATACTATGGCCAGCAGAAATATTAATTATTCTTCTTATACTATTCAACTCAGGGTAACCCAGTCGATTTGCCCGATCTTAAATATTTCTGGGTTTTTATCGCAACACAAACTTCAGGTTTTATATGTGCATAGTATATTCCGGAGGAGAATTAATGAAGCTTTTTAACCACACGTTTGTTACACCCATTAAACTTAGTCATGAGTAGGTATTATGTATCATCCTCATTCTTTATCTCCATATGGAAACGATTCATACCAATGTCTTTAAAACTTAAGGGAGTACGACTGGACTCAGGGTATAATATGGCATTCTTCCGGTACCAACTATGAGAGTATCGCTTTTGGCGATAATTATAATATTTTCAATTCACTTAGTGTGGTACAACTGTCTTCTAGACATATTTTCTCCTCCGTCATCAGATTATACTTTATTCTATATTGGAAGTATGATTTAACAATCAAACAATTGTTGCATCAGGAACAAATTGTAGAATATAGAACAAACATAGCACAATTAATAAAAAATCTGGGAAATATCAATTTATTCAAAAAAAATTTTGTGTGATAATCGTTTAACAGGAGCGTAGACCAAATGTTCGTTCAGGAACTAGGGCTAAACTGATAAGGAGACTTATAAGGAATATGTGACATCGACTTAGCAAAGTGAAGGGATATTTAGGAAACTAATCCAGGTCTCCATATGAGATGTAGGTGCCCTCCTGGGACTCCTCGAGCTCAATAATTTCAAGAATCATATCATCACACTTCTCAATATTAGTATCAACATCAGGTTGAACGGTGAAGTATGACTTAATATTACTTCCCCAGGTCTTTTTTAGTTTCCCAGTGGATTGCATGTAAAGGTCTACTACATGCTTCTAGATGCGATGGTTGTATGACCAATGGCCAGTGCATCCATACATAAAACAGGGTTATTCAGGATTTGCAGCATTACTTCTGGAAGCCCCTGACCCTTTACCTTAACTTTTTCACTATGAATTGCCTCTTCCCCTATTTGATTTGTCATTCTTCAATTTATCCCTTTTATTCTATTGGCCCTTTCTGCGGCCATGGCTATTGCTAGCCTACTGAGCATTTGCATGTGCTTCGAGCATTGCAAGACTCCCATAGAAAGTATGTGATGATTCTTCGCCAAGAGTTTATCATGCTTTTCTGCTCCTAGGAAAATGCGTATAAGCTCGAAGTACTTCTGGTACTTGGCAGCGATACTGATACGGCAGTATACTCATATTGGGGTGGAATGTGTATAATATCTTGTTGATCTTTTTCGCATTAGTAACTCTCTGATTACATAATGTTAGATCAATGACAAGTTTGTGTATGACAAAAAATATATGTGCCATAGCCTTTACAATCCTGAAAACGCGGGAGGATCTATTTGCACTGTGCTTCTGGCAATAGGACGAATCTTTGCTAGTTATATATTGACGAATACTTATAACAGGGGTACCCCAACGGCCCGAAGTGACGAGCCGGCGGCCTCAAGCACAGCTCAAGCCCAACAGGCCGCTCCCACCGCTCTCGACCAAAGCACTGCAAGGCCACACAGACACCCCTTCCGACCGATCGAGGAAGTGTCTCCGACAAGCGGGGCTCCGGCCCCGCCGCGAGGCAGGACCCCGGCTCCGACCAAGCAGGGCTCCGACCCCCTTGGCGGGGCGGGATCCCCGACTCGATCAAACCAAGGTAACATCCGCCAAGGGCGCGTGTCGAAGCCCCCACCACCTCTGACCACGTACCCCGAGCGGGTCAATCGAAATGACTATACAAGGCGGTGGCCCCTTCCCAAGAGGGTTTAATGATCGCCGAGTCATGCTCCCGGTGCCATCGGCCGATCACATCTGATGCGAAGACACGCTCTCTCCGAGGCAACGCCCGCGTCATGAGCGACAAACGTCAACACTCGTAAGGTTCGCGAGGCGGTACGCCGTTTCGGGAAATACCTAACCGCCCTGGCCAACTAGGCTACCGACCCAGCATGGGCAAGACGGGTGGTGATCGGTCAGCAGAACGAAGAACCGAAGCTCCTAGTGTAGGTCACCTCGTCATCTCCCAACTCTCGATGTAACCTGCCCCTTCCTTCCGTATAAAAGGAGGCAGGAACCCCCGTAGGAGGGGGATCGAACCCATCTCGCTAAGCCATTAGCACTCTCGCTTTTAAACTTTGTGCAGTCATCTGTACTAAAGGGAATACAACGCCACCACACGAACTGAAGTAGGGACCTTCGGCCCGAACCAGTATACATCTTGGACTTCTGAGTCTAACCATTCAGGGAGTGGAACGCGCGGCCCCTTAGACTTACAAATTTACTTGCCGGTGCTCGAAACGCCGACATATATTTTTCCTCCAGGGAATCCAAAATACCAGCTAGTCATCTTCTATTAATTATTCAACCTTCAAGACCGTACGAAGATGGTGCCTCAGGAGGTGCAAAGCCGTACATCTAGCGGCTTCGGGAAGAGTAGGGGTACCAGCTTTAGGCTGCGGTAACAGCAGCTCCAAAAGAGCGAGCTATTAGTTTAATCTTAGTATTCATTTCCCGATAAGGTAATTATTGCCATTCAGGGCAAGCTTAATAAATTCCCTCTTTGCGATGTCCAACATATACTATTTCTATTTATGCAAAATGACTTTTACTACTAGTAAAAACATTATATTGCATGCTCACTCTTCAATCAGTAAAGCTTGGTCTATATCTATTCAGTAGATAATTATCTAAAATTTTCCAGAATTTTCCTAGCAATTTTCATGGCTTTCTGCTAATTATTCAGCAGTTTCAGAATTACCATGTAACACAGAAATAAATTTCAACATATATCAATATGGAATTATGCTAGGACAATAAATCCAGAGCTATGGAGCATTCAATATGCTATATGAAAATTTTCTTGCATTTTTCATAATTTTCTGTTAATGATTAAGCAATTTGCAGAATTACTTAATGACAGAAAAATGAATCCCAACACATATTAACACGGAACAATGCTAAGTAAAATGAATCCAGAAACATGACACACATCAATGGGTCATACATAATTTTCCATAATTTTTTAGCATTTTCTGCTAATTTCCAAGCAATTTTCAGAATTACTATGATAACATAATATAAATTTCAGCACATATTAAACATGGCTTGAAGCTAGAAAATAAGTCCAGAGTATGGAACTTTCGATGATGTGCTAAAAACTAATTTACCAAAAATTATGGAAGCCTATATACCTAGAAAATCTAATTTCTAGGGGTTACATATCAATTTTCAGAATTAATAACATTTTTTTTATTTTTCCTGAAAAAGGGATGAGCTGCCCGCCCATCTACCCTTTCTGGCCTAGGCTGCCCGTTCGACTCATGTGTAGAGAGCAGCCCAAGTGCGCGCGCGGCCCAATTGCGTCGCGCGGGCCGCATGCGAGCGTTGTGCTACGGTCTGAACGTGGTGTGTAGCCCACGCGCGTTAAGCGCACAGTTGCGCGGGGCAAGAAACCCTGGCGCTCTGTTTGCTTTCCCCGCCGCCGCCATCAACTCATAGGAGCGAGGCGGCGCAAGGCGCGGGTCTTCGTCCGTGAGCTGCAGGCTCTGGGCGCAACCTCGCTTCCGCCGTCTTGCACGCGCCGGTTTGCTTGCCGGTGAGGCGCAGGAGACAAAACGGCGTGCGGACCGCCTTCTCGCCTCGGCTTCCGGCGAGGTGTGGAAGATCAAATGGCGCACGAGAGGCGCGGCCGGACATCGACGGCGGCTGAAGAGTAGCGGGTGCGCTGCGGGGCTTTGGCGGCGGCGGTGGGCGGCTGCGAGAAGCCGGCGGCGCGCGATGAGGTAGCTGAGCGACACAATCGCGCGCGCGCGCAACCAGCGGCGAGGAGAAAAAACCGAGCGATCACGGTCATGCGTGAGCGCAAAAATCGACGGCTCGTGCGGAGAAGCAAGGCGGCGGCGCTGCTGGCGGCGAGGCTACGAGGCGCGGCGACGAGCGTGAGGCCGGCAGGCCAAGGCAACTCGGCATCGGGCGCAATGCCAGCGACGTGGCGGGCTGGGGCGACTGCAGGCGCACGATTTTTTTTAATGATGAAAAGTAACAATGCATTTATTGCTAGCGATTAATCTGCAAAGAGATACGATGATCTGCAGGATCAAAATTTAGGTAGAAGCGCTTACGTGGGGTTTGATGTAGGATGATCGCATATAGCAGGATGAAATTCGATGCCGTGTAGATTGTCGCAGGTAGACGATCACGACTCGGCCTCGGTAGAGTTTCGTGTTGATAACGTGTTGTGAAACGTAGTCGTTCACCCACGATCGATCAATTACACGCCAGCGAAATCACAAGAACAAGAACATGAAGCACACACAATATAGGGGCATAGCTCTCTCTCTTTATTTGATTAATCTTCTTGTACAAGGGGTGCCCAATATATAGTAGAAGATAGCAAGAGATAGATTCGAATTCGCCCACTAATAAAGATAGAGTCCAACCAAATACGGTTAAGAATATCTTATCTGATAACATTATCAAGTTGGAGTGGTGTTAACGGCATGGAATGATTAGCTGGCTGTGTAACGCAATTAGTCGGACATTCTCCGTCTAATCGCACGCTAATTCCGTTTATTTAACCGCTACAACTTACAGCCGGCTACATGTTGTCACGATTAAGCCCAGTTGCGGTGGTAGAGATGCAGAGAGCAGCAAATTATCTCTGGCCCAACTTACTATCGTGAAAAGCGGCAGACTTGATTGATTAGTTGTCTGATTAATCGGTGATAGTGACTAGCTAAACTGTTACAAATTGTTTAATCAGAGTGTAATTAATGTAATCAAACGATTAATTGATCACATAATTTGATTAATTGGCTGTTTTCAGATTAATAATTTGTTTTTCCCATTTAATCACAACAATAGTTTATTTTTATTCACTAAGTATGATAAAATAATTTATAATATTGTGTCATAGACTTATAGTGTTCATAGTATGTATCTTTTCAATGAAGTATAAACAATAAAACGTAAAACATGTTTTGTAGAGTGATAATTTACAAAACTTTCGATAACTAAACTACTTCTATTTAATTCTATATATTAATAAATGTATTAATACAACCACATAATTATCCGTTAAAATCCGTTTAATCGCTGTATTGTAATTAATCGTTTAGCGATACCACATTGGTCCGTCCATATCCTTTTCACAACACTGATTTGAAGAGGGGAACGCGATCATTTGTTCGGGTAATGAACTCTTTCGAGATGATCTAATTTTAAATTTAGCTTAAGCCACCAGAATGCTAGGTACGGTCCATCAGCCGGCAGTACAGCGGCCTCCAGTCGTCCAGCAGCCGGGGCTCCACTGACGTGTTGTGCTCGCTGTTCAGGTCAAACTGCATGAGCCTGGCCATTGCCACCTTGTAATGCGTGAGCCAGTTCATCGCGCCGTAGCCGTGGACCGTGCCGCCGCCCCGTGGAACGGTGGAAGTGGAGCTAGTGTGCTTGTACTCGTGGGGAAGATGCACGATCTTGTACTGCCTTGCCGTTGCCGTGGCGTCCAATCCGAAGCAGTACGCGCGGGCCGGGGGTCGTTCCGCGTGCTCGTGAACGGCGGCTGCGGGAGCTCGAGCGACTCCAACTGGTCCGTAGCCGGCATTGTAGGTCAACTTTTAGCCCGAGCCGTCAGTCGTCAGTATTCCCTAACCTTAGCTTTCCCACCCAACGTACCCTCGACGGTTTTAGGTGCGTTTGATTATACCAAGTGGTAGAGTTCAGTGCCCGTGCATTCCTACGGAAAATAAAATTGATAACAAAACATAAAAGTCAAGCGATAAAAGAAAATGATCGTGTGTTGCTACGAATAAAAAAAATCATGTTATCTAACACATTGAGTTGGCTTATATCAAGTCATCGACTCAGTTTAAGTAACCAGCTGAACTCTGCCCGACCCGCATCGTGTCTTCTCCACTATACTTGATCTACACTCCTCCTGGTCTACACACCTCCTCGACTCCATCGCCACGCCTGACTATGCTCTGCTCCGTGGCAGCCTTTGTCAGGCTTATCCCGCTATTCCTAGCCGGAATAATAAAAAACCTGGGAATTATGAAAAAAAATCATATTTGATGATAACGTTTTACTATATATATCACCTTCTTTTCATAATCAGGTGGTAGACATATCGGAGAACCGTAGAGGGGTCAGAAAGGGAACCTTGCCGAGGACGAGGAGCTGCAGTTGTGCATCGATTGGCTGGTGTCGCTCCATAGCCACCTTCCACGTGGGCACGGCCATCGGTAGTTGTGCTTGCGCGCGCAAAACCACGAAATCCGACTGAATTGCCCCACGCGTGGAGAGAGTCGAAAGTTTCACAAACTCAGCTTGAAAAATTTTCAAATTAGAAAGTTTCAGCCTGAAAATTTTTTAAATAGAAAATTCTCAAATTAGAAAGTTTCAAGTTGAAAATTTTCACAAAAAAGTTTCGAATAAAAAACTTTCAGTTTAAAAAATTTCGATTTAAAAACTTTCAAAAACGGTTAAAAAGTAGAGAAGGATGAATGTGATAACGCTGAGTAAGGAAAAAAGTGATAAAAGGAATGAAGTGTTGTTACTTATCATAACGAGTGGACATCCTAACCGCACCATCAAATTAGCTATTCCCGAACATTTTTCCATTGCACTAACGCCTCTTCTTCTTTTCCAGAAATCATTCTATAGCGTTATTAACACTTGGCCAAGAGCCTTACAAAAAGCAGCAATATTACCATCACCACCGTTCGACTTGCATGGCTAAGCGAATCGCGCACCGTCGAAATCATTAGGTGCTGGCGTCTGCTGAACACGAGCCACTGGTTCCGGGTCGAACTCCCGAGGTGCTCTGCTGCGCAGGATGTCGCTGATGACGGACACCCGGCCACGCGCCTCCTGCAGCCCAATGCATTTCACGCCGGCGCGGCGGCCGATCATGTAGCTCTTCATCGGCGGTTCCAGTTGCGCCGACCCAGCGAACTGCACCGTTAGCTTTGTGATGGCCGGTGCACCAGCCGTCCAGTTGTAGTAGTAGTCGAACGGGTCCATGCTCACCCGCGGCAGACCGGCGAGTTGCTTGCTCGATCACGAGACCACACCCTTATGCGCCCGGGGTGGCGAGGATCGTCGAGCTCGTCACGAGTCGATTCGCGCCGTCCTTCCTCTCGATGTTCCACACTTCGCCGGGGATGTCGAGGGCCTCGCCGGCGATGGAGATGGCCTCCACCGTCAGGGTGTAGAACGGGCTCGTCCGGCCGTTGAGAAGCAGCGGCGTCTGCGACGACGACGCGGCGGCGGAGCTGGAGGCCGTGTCTGGGCCTGGGCCGAAGGTGAGGTAGCTGGTAGCGTTGCGCGGGGCGAGGTGATCAACCAGGTAGTAGGAGAAGCGATCGCCGAAGCGCGCGGCGGCGTGGGACACGAAGGAGATGTTGTTGTTGCCGAGGCTGAGCACGCCGCCCGAGGCCTGGAAGCTCTGACCGTCGTACGAGGTGGTGCACCCCAGCACCACGTCCTGGAGCTTCGCCTTCTTGTCTGGCCCGCCGCCGGACAGCGCAACGGTCGCCGAATCGGTGTCAATCAAGCCGCGCGCCGACAAGCCGTCTTTGTACCTGCCACGTCCACGATTAGGTGATGTTAGTTTAGTTAGTTAGGATGAGGACGGGCACGCGGCGGCGTCAACGTCGACAGCCGTGGTGTCGCCCATGGTTCTCGCTCGGCTTGCTCTGTTTCTTGCACGCGCGAGGCGAGGCGGGGTGGGGCGGATGGCTACGGTTGCATGCTTATAAGACCACGGCACGTACGTACGTTTTCTTGATTTGCGCGCTGTGATGGCGCCATCACAGATTCACGGCTCAAGGCAAACAAAGTAAAATTTTCTTTTCTTCTATCCAAATTTTACATAATCTTCTACAGAGATATCAATTTGCAATCAATTATCAAATTGTGTTATGATACACTACTACATTCCTTTTCTTCTGTCCAAATTTTATTTAATCTTCTATAGAGATATCAATTTCCAATCAATTATCAAATCGTGATATGATACACTACTACTTTCCTTTTCTTCAATAGAGATATCAATTTTCAATCAATTATCAAATCGTGATATGATACACTACTACTTTCCTTTCAAATTTTACGTAATCTTCTATAGAGATATCAATTTCCAATCAATTATCAAATCGTGATATGATACACTACTACTTTCCTTTCAAATCGTGGAGAACGAACCACCACCACCAACTGGTAATTAGAAGTAGTAGATATATAATATATATATATACACACACACACATACACACACACGAGATGATTTAAATGTGTTTAGTTTTTTAGATGGAAGAGCAGTGCTTCAATGCTTTCCCTCCTAATACAAGTTGCACAAATCTTGAAGCAAGCGAATGGGTAAGTAATCACCATCTACCCTTTATTCATGTTTTAATATTTGTGCAACTGTAAAAAAGAGAAGTGTGGAAGCACCTCTCTAGATGGAATCATACGGTTCTATATAGTGAGATACAAATTTGAGAAATATTCTCTATAAACACTGAACTATTATGTTCATCGAAAACAATAGAACCAAATGGTAAATGACGGACCTATTCAACCTCATCCTACTAACCAAACACACATTTATTATCTTTAGATAATCAGCTGTCAGTATATCTCTTTAACTTAAACCCAATGGTCGGTGTAAGCCATTTCACTTAAACCCAATGTAATTTTTATTTCTCTTTTCTTGCATTTTTCTCTTCTTAATTAGTTCTTCACAAAGTGTCGTGGAGCTCACAAATGTACATCCTATATACAGACTCCAGACGATGACTAGCAGGCAAGCTGACTGTATACTCAGCATAAATAAAATTGGATTTTTTTTTCCTGCACCTAACCTCTGCTGGTTCCTTTGCAGAGATTAATATCTTCTGATAAAATTGCATCAACTTGTTAGATGTCAAGTCTTATTACAATCCATTCATGTTATTTTTTTAAAAAAAACTAGCCTTTCTTGTTTTTTTTTTTGCGAGGGTTTCTTGGTGTTTATTGACCAATCTAAGTGACACCTTCATCTATTAACAAATGGAAGCGGCACCCATCGCTAGCTGATCAGGTAGGAAATTCTCTTTTTAATCCAGGAGCCTGCGCTCGATCGCTTCACTTGATCTACTTGGAAAAGAAGAAACGGATGACTTATTCATGATAGTATTTTAGCCAAATGCATTAGGCCAAATGATAAAACAACGAAGTCTAGGTGCAGTTTGAACTTTGAACAGATCATCTCATAAATCATGATGCCGTAATACTGCTCTGTCAAAAAGAATGGAGCTCTTAACTGAAGTTGAGTCCATCTCTGACCTGGTCGCCAGCACGCACGAGTCATGTGCAGTGTAGTCAATTGATCTGGCATTCTGAAGAGAATTAGTGTGGTTGTTAGCTGTACAAAATGGGCAGCACGTGATCGACTGTTATCTGATCTAGTCCAGTTAACATGGTCTACTAATCTAACGTTGCTTAATTATGTTACTTTCCACGCTGCTGATCTAGTATTTAGGCACTGTTGTTATTGTGCTGCAAGCTAATAAGGCCCCATTTGGACACAGAAATTTCTCAAGATTCTTACGAGAATTGGATTGTTTCCTGTGAAATTATGTCATTATGTGTTCTAAATAACAAACCTTAGCTATGAACCTAAGACACAACATGCATATATACAACAAACGAAAAGACTACTTTACGTAACTTATTGGTGAAACTCTTTATTATATTAGTGAATTGGCCACTGCATTTCCTTTCTTTAGCATGACCTTCTCCCTTTCTAACTAGAGACTGCACACTTCACTTTGAAATCTTCAAGCCAGCAATTTTGGTGTGGACCAAGCACAGTCCCAGTACACCTGCCAATAGTTTGTGTTTATAAAAGGCACTTCTAGAGGCACACCACATGTACACCAGGCAGCGTCTGTCACTACAGGTGGGAGTGAAGTCTCCAAAGAGAGGCAAACACGAGGAGGACAATTTTGTACCGGGAGAAACAAACAAGAAGCAAGCCCTGAAACATTCCCCTCCAGCTTCTGTCCACCCTTGGTTTCTCACCTGCATCCACATCCACTTCCAAATCGATCGTCGTCGTCTGCATCTTGCAGATCGAGTACTCTTCTACGTACGGTTCTTCCACCGGCCGGCCGGTGCACGATCCATCAACCGGTCCGAAGCAATGATCAACCGGTGCTTCTGCTGCGTCACCGGAGACTCCGAGCCGGAGCCGGCCGCCAGTCGTCGGAGGTACATGGATATATGAATCATGCCTGAGCCGTCAATTCTTGATATATATATAGCCTGCGGCCATGCACGCACGGGTGTGTTTCTGAAGAGACCAATTGAATTGAGTTGAGTTTTTGGTGTAACGTTGTTTTGGATGGGAATGAAGAACGAAACCGTCGAGGGCGTCCAAGAACAGGAGCGCGGAGTACCCGTGGGAGATGTACACGCTCAAGGAGCTCCTGCAGGCGACCAACAACTTCAACGACAGCAACAAGCTTGGCGAGGGCGGCTTCGGCACCGTCTACTGGGGCCGCACCTCCAAAGGCGTCGAGGTGATCCATCATTTGTTGCTTCGTTTGTCGTCGTCGCCGCCGGCCGGCGACGGGCGTGCGTTTGGCTAGCTGCTAGCTAGGTTTCCTATGTATATATCCTGGAATTAAAGTTGAACATCGATCGACCTTGTACGTTCAGATCGCGGTGAAGCGGCTGAAGGCGATGACCGCCAAGGCGGAGATGGAGTTCGCCATCGAGGTGGAGATACTCGGCCGTGTCCGCCACAGGAACCTGCTCAGCCTCCGTGGCTTCTACGCCGGCGGCGACGAGCGCCTCATCGTCTACGACTACATGCCCAACCACAGCCTCCTCACTCACCTCCACCCCCACCGCGGCGCCCCCGCCTCCCAGAAGCATGTCCCCCTCGACTGGCCCCGCCGCGTCGCCATCGCCGTCGGCGCCGCAGAAGGCCTTGCGTGAGTCATCACGTACATCACCCAAATATTATCTTGCCACGATGCCATCTTACCAAGAATCAATGTCTCTCGCGCATGTTTATTTACAGGTACTTGCACCACGAGGCGAACCCTCACATAATTCACCGGGACATCAAGGCGAGCAACGTCCTGCTGGACGCGGAGTTCGTGCCCAAGGTGGCGGATTTTGGGTTCGCGAAGCTGATCCCTGACGGGGTGTCGCACCTGACGACGCGGGTGAAGGGGACGCTCGGCTACCTGGCGCCGGAATACGCCATGTGGGGGAAGGTCTCAGAGAGCTGCGACGTCTACAGCTTCGGAGTGCTGCTCCTGGAGCTCGTCAGCGCGCGCCGCCCGCTCGAGAAGCTTCCGGGGGGCGTCAAGCGCGAGATCGTGCAGTGGGCGGCGCCGCTCGTGGAGCGCCGCAAGTGGGAGCGCCTCGCCGACCCAAGGCTTACCGGACGGTTCGACGCAGCGCAGCTCCGGTCCGTGGTCGAGGCGGCCATGCTGTGCACGCACAGCAACGCCGAGAGCCGGCCGACCATGGCCGAGGTCGTCGAGATGCTCAAGTTCGGCGGCGAGAGGCGGACCAAGGAGATCGTGCCGGTGGTGGCCACCAGCAGCGAGGAGATCACGACGACCCATCAGGACGACGCCACCGGCAGCAGCGAGCCGCTGGACAGGCGGAGCTGGAAGCTGACGAAGCTGAGGTGATGTGATCCTCCATGGATGCATCAGCAGATCGCGCGAGCGTATTATCGCATGCAATTAAGATGCAAATTAAACTAATGAGTAGCAGACTAGTAGTACTTAGATTGCATCGTTAATTAATTAGCGTATGCAATTGATGGTGGGTGGTGTTTGGTGATAGAAATCATCAAGAGTTGTTAATCTACATGGCCTGCAAAGTTTTGTTTGCTTGCATAGGGTTGTTCCGCTTGCTTCCTCTTTCCTTCTTCGATAATATATGTTAGCTAGGAAGATAGCAGATGTGCAGAAACGATGAAGGGTATAATCTGCGTGCTACTTGGTTATTTGTGATGCCGGCAGTAGTTTGTAGATTTTAGTATCAGATACACCGAGGCAGTGTACATACAATTGCTGCTTGCATGCATGGTTTTTTAATTTTCAAACTGTCAAATTAAATAATACTACAACGGTGCATACATATGGTTGCTCGGTTATTAAGTTGGTGATGTCTGCAGCCGCTGTCAAATGAGCGAGGTTGGTTTGTTATCTGTGTGTCTCGATGCACGTGTGAATATGTGATGTCTGAAGACTCTGAACTTTGAATTTGTTATCCTCAGGGGGTGGATGTTCATCAGTCATTCACCACCCCAACCGTAAACTTGTTATGGTAAACACACAGGGACGGACATGTGATTTTTTGAGTTAGAGTTGCATATCGGTGTATGTGTTCTTTTTTGCATTTTGTCCTGGTCGAATCATACAGACATATTGGTCCTCAAGTACACCTGACAGCAATGGGCTTGTAGAACAAATTTGCAGATAATTAAGCATTTTGTAGTCTACCTTGTAGTATAACTCGATAGAGGCGGCTTGGGTCCAACAACGATCAGCAGTTCAGTACACGTCGAGACTTATTCGAAGGTGTCCACATGACAAGCTCCAGGAAAGTGAGCAAATGTTTTATGCAACTTCTTTAAGTTGAAAGCCGAGAATTTAGGACCTTCTGCGCCAAGACGGCATCGTATATATTGTTGCCATTGACCACAAGAAATAGGTAGGCACATGGGCTTTGTTATATCATATATACCGACGGTGAGGCCCGTTAACGCCCATAACGGGCCTAGCTCTATCAGAGTTCATAGACTTCTCCTGATCTCAAGGGAAAGGGGCCAAGCTTTATCATAGTGCATAAAAAAAATACACACTGCTTCCACTAAAAAAGAGAGCAAAGATGCACTCTTGATTGACTAAAAAAAACACGAAGATACACACATACTTGCGCGACCTTGTGCTACCAACAAAAAGGAAAAGGAGCACCAACCACACAGAAAAACTAACAAAGAAGAATTACTCCCAAGAGATCTTATCGACGGAGTAGTTTGGCACCTCGACTCATCGCATCCTGGGGGTCGTTAAGCTAATGCTACTCCAATAATAGGAGGCAGGGAGACACCATCACAGCGATACGTGCGACAGGTTCCCGTCGTGATCAGCAAAGGTAGAACCCACAATTAACAGGATATAATTAAAGATAAGTGACCGGTCGACTCGACTGCCCATCACATATGTCATATATGTGATCTCGCTTTATGCACTTTCGGTGTCAACGATTGAGATATCAATTCCTTCGTTGCGTCCCTGTCGTGTACAGTTACTTCACCAGCTCGTCGTAGGTGTCATCCATTTCATTTGTTACACTGGTACTTTTTTTTTATGTATTATAATCTTCGGATTATATTAGAGTTTAATAAGATACGGCACAAGTGTATATAATCTCAAGAATAAAGAAAATGAATCATGTGGAGAAAAAAAATCAAAATAACAACGTCGAAGCAACCATAATGAAAGAAAAAAAAAATAACGAAGCCGACTACAAATTATTTAAGCATAACCTTAAAAGAAGTACAAGGAATGGTTGCACTCTCACAACATTTCGAACCTTTTAGAACATGTGTACTCTTTCACTATACAAGAATTTAGTGCTAAAAAATAACCTAACATCTAATTATCTCGTGCACCTCTTAGTTTAGATGAATTGCTGAAAGTGCATGCAGGCACTTATGTTATTTTGGTGATTAATGACAAACACTCATAATGACAATCTATGCAATTAAGTAAATGCTTAACTTAGTGCTTAGCAAATGACAAACCTCTAATATGATTATATTGCTATGAGACTAACATGTTATTGCCTAGTTGAGTATCAGTCTCATCTTTTAGAGGAAAATCAAATAGGAAGGTTAAGCAAAGATAAGGTATGCAATTTTGGTATCTATTCTATATTTGTTATTGCATTCCTTTCGTGCAAATGCATAGTGAACTCCAAATAGCATGTTGATTATATATATGAATATTGGTTCATGTCACATTTATTTGTGCATATATATTTATTTGAGTTCATTATGTGCTTTGTTTTTAGTATGTGTGTATTAACTAGAGTTAAACTTCGTATTGCTATAGATTGACTTGGTGCATGCATGTTTTAGTTGTATATCTTCTCATGTAATTCTCTTAGTAAAGTTTAATCTAGTGTTAGATCACATATTTACTCTTATTCCAAATATTATTTGCACATGTACAATTCGTGTACATTCTATCATGTACTTCAATTAAGTAAAGACTGTGATCCTTGCCATGATTTAATTGATTCATCATATTGGCAATTATCTCTCTAAGTGCATATAGATAAATTACATATTCATCATGATGTACTTAGTAGAGACATTTCTTATGTCAAGTGTTTCCAGTTATGTTGTGCTTCTTTTTATGAAACACTTGTTGTAATCAATTGCTCACAAATATCAACTTGTTTATATCTATTGAGCTTTTGGGACTAATGTCTATCATGAGTAGTTTGGAAAGAATTAGATCCCGTCTGTGTATGATGACCAAGGTATCTTGGAGGATGATCATTAAGCCGAGGTCAACAAGATGGCGGTGTCACCAAGAGCTGAGGACTAAGTCAAAGATTGACTTGGCGTGGAGATCGTTAGAGAGGATGATCAAGTCAAGGTTGATAGGACGAGAGTCTCATGAGGTGAATCGAGTCGAGTTGGACAAGGCGAAGATGTCATCAATTATTTGGTGAAGGTCTTCATGCATCGACATCAAGAAAGAAGACGGCAAGTGACTAGTTCTAGACTTATATTATCTTTGATTTAATTTGAGTCTAAGGATTGCCGTACTATTAAGAGGGATGCGATGTCGAATGACTTTTAGATGTGTCAAGTGCTCAAGTGATCCATTCTTGTGTATCTTAGAAAGAGAGTGGTGTTGGTAGTGCCGGAAAGTGAGGGTTGTAGGTCTCTCTTGATTTCTTTGTGAAATCTGTGGTTATCCTTTGAGTTTTGGGTAGTGAGACCTTGTTAGTTGTGTAGCCCTCGTTCTTAGCTTTCGGTAGAGTCCAAGATCTCTGGAATCGGAGTTCGGAGTCAAAAGTTGTGCTCGTTTTCGTCGGGTTGCTCAGTGCTGTTCGGACAGTCCGCAGTATCCGGACATTTGGTCCGGACACTCCGGGTTGGCACCCTCGGTGGCTGCTCTCGGTTGGTCCGGAGTATCCGGTGTTTAGTCCGGACACTCCGGGTTGAATTAGTCCGGACACTCCGGGTTGAATTAGTCCGGAGTGTTCGGGGTGTTTGTCCGGAGTCTCCGGGTTAGCTCTCTCGGTATGAGCTAATCTTTTCCAATCCGGAGTCTCCGAGTTGTTTATCCGGAGTCTCCGGGTTGTGCGCAGCCTGCCCCCAACGGCTAGTTTTTGGGGAGTTCTATTTATAGCCCCATCCTCCCTCATTTTGAAGAGGCTTTTCGTGTGGATTTTTTAGAGGCTGTGTGGGGGGTTTTGAGGAAGCTTTTACCCTTAGATCTAAGTGATCCCCTTGTGAGAAGGGTTGAGACGAGTTTGGGGAGTGAGTGTTGAATTGTTTGAGCACTTGATTTCATCCCCAAGCTTGTTCTTCGTGAGCATTTGTTACTCTTGGAGGTTGAGGACTCCTAGACGGCTAGGAGGTCACCTACGAGCCACCGGAGCTTTGTGTGGTTGGCCGTGGGAAGTTTGTGAAGGCCGGTTCCGCCTCCGTAAGGGAAGGAATCAAAGGAGTGAAGACCGGCGAGTGCATTTGTGCAACACCGGGAGGAAGAGGGTTGAAAGAGACCCCGGCTCAAGTATGACCGAGCCACCTCAACAGAGACGTAGGATCCCCTCAAGGATCCGAACTTCGGGTGAAAAATCATCGTCTCCAAGTTTGCTTCTTACTCTTGCTTTAGTATTTGTTTTTGAATCTTGAAATTGCCCGATCTACTCTCTTGTTGTGTTTGGCTCTAGATCTACATCATCCCAGTGCACTGATAGCATTTAGATCTTTTGTATTCAAGTAGATTGTTGAAAAATTGCAGGGATTTAAAATCTCATTTCGAGGTCTTAAATCCGGAGTATCCGGACTTCTGAACCTGGATAGTCTGGACATTTCGGAGTATCCGAAGATAAGTCCCGGACACTCCGGTCTGAGTCCCTCGGATCCAATCCAGAGTATCCGGACTCCTGAACCCGGACAGTCCGGACTTTTCGGAGTATCCGGACAAAATCCCGGACACTCCGGACTTAGACCCTCGGGAGATTTTATTTAGCTGCAAATTTTTTATTCCGCTGCATTTAGTTACAAAGTTTTTAATTCGCCTATTCACCCCCCCCCCTCTAGGCGACATCCCCTGTCCTTTCAATTGCAGTGTGGCTTCTCGGTTGCTTGGGTTCTCCGCGACCACTCCCAAAGTTTATATAGCTTCCCTAGTTCTCCAAAGCAGATAGAAATCCTAATCCTACTAGGATCCATGTAGCACATTTTTTAAATACTAAAAGGCTATATATAAGCCACCATATTTAAAATTTTCATCTTAACTCTTATCCATTAAGATCATCGTGCTCATCAAATAACTCACTCCACGTCAATTCCGCTTTTTTTCTCCCTTTCCTCCCACCTTTGAGAGGGCCCATCACAGTGGTTCATTCACATCACCGTAATGTATGTATTAGTATTCGGGCTTGCATGTCCGAACCCTCCACCTGAGAGACCTTTATTTGTGTAGTTTGGTTAACCATGCCTTCTGTTCCTATAGCCCTCTAAGCCATAGGTTTGTAATGCCTTCGAGCTCCAACAGCTCGCACATTCACCTTTGCGTCTGCTAGATTTTACAATCATCTTTCCAGTTTCGCACATAACTGCAGCTGAGATCTGATTTCCTACCGTTGACAACACGGTTTCCTTGTCCCGATCAGAATTTTTATCAAACCTCCCTGACAAGGATTAATGTATATATTCTTTTTTTTACTAGTAACGGTTAAAAGCCATATTCTATTTTTTGGGCCCGCGACTCATAAAGAGAAAGCCTGTGAAGTAGAACGAGGCCCATGTTCAGCCACTTGGTTACATCTCGGACCAATTTGCTCACATGACTTATGTATTGCTTCGCACTGATCGTCCCCGACCTGTGAAATAGTCACCCTGTCCAGTAATACTGGTTAGAGCAAGTTGTTATCTCTAGACATGTGTTCGTGCGGACAGTTATCTAAAAGGTATGAATAACTACTTGAACATTATCCCGAAAAATGCACTCTTTGATGAGAAGACACCTCTTGACGGAAAGACACCGTTTGGCAGAAAAACATCTTTCAGCTGTACGATACCTTTTTGGAGCACAACTGCCGCATGTTTATCGTGTATAAATAAGGAGCCCATTTGTACCGTCAAGCCATCGAATGTTAGATTCTCATTCACAACACTCTGTAATCGTACACTTGTACTCTGTTAAGCCGCTTGGCTTATACGAAGCAATTTCCCATTTCTTTCTTCACGATCTTGTGAATGGTTCCATGAGCCGAGCGTAGTGAATGTCACCAAATATCTCCCTTGCTGAACATATGTGAAAGCAATAACCTGAATCTAATATCCATCCCTGAGAAGTACATGATTGACTAACGACAAGTACGTTTGAATCATTTTTTGTTACCACCATTGAGCATACACCATTCATTTGCTTCAAACTCAAACAATCTTTTATCATATAACCTTCCTGTCACATATACTGTATACACGTGTATCGTTGCTCTTGACTTTCTTCTTCCTTTAACTCTTGCTTTTGTCTACAACACCTACTATAGCCAATGGTTGTTCAGGGACTATGCATTCAATATATATGTAATTGACTCGTTGAAGTTGAGTGTGCATTTTCTAACAAGAATATTCAACTCCATTTGCTCCCATGACGGCGATAGAGATGACACTAGTATGATGATTTTACTGTTGTCCCCAATATATTTTCTTATTCACACTAATCAGCGTCGCGTGATAAATTAATTGAAGACATTGAGATGGTCAACGAACCGTGTACATTTCTCATGAACAATATGTATAGTTGTCGCTTTAGCATCCATCGGTTTGTCAGCGACTTCGCCATAAACAATTCTTCTAAGTCCTTTCATAATTTATTCAACGAATTCTCCTTAATCACCGAGTACTTTAATTTGTCGGAGAGACATAGATGGATTATACTGATAGCCTTTCACTTTATCTCCTTCTAGTCTTCAGTAGACGTCTTTTCTGGTTTGTCCACTTCAAAAGCAGTGATTAATTCTTACTGGACAAGGACATCATTCAACACACATTGTCACACGTTGAAATTTCTCCCGTCGTCTAATTTTTTACTTGATTCCACATCGTCGACATCGATCTTGATTTTTTGCCACCTGACACTTTATCGACATTCTCACAAAATTGATTAATCCAGACTTGACTCTTATACCACTTGTTACATTCTAATACCATCTCAAAAGAGTACAAGGGATTATTGCTCTCACACAACCTCTCGAATCTTCCATGAACTTTAGATCTTTGCACTATCAAAGAATCTAGTGCTAAAGAATAACCTAACCGCTAATCATTTCGTGCACCTCTTGCTTTAGATGGGTTGTTTTGTTGCTTCTTAGTTGTTTGTGTTCTCTATAACCATCCCCTCGGTTTATATAGCCTTCCTAGTTCTTCTCCAAATTAAATAGGAATCATAATCTTATAAAAATTAAATATCAGAATCATATTAAGATTCATATAGTATACTTTTTTTCAAATTTAAAAGACTAGATATGAGTCACTTTATTTACCATCATACGTGGTCGATGTAGTAAGCACATTCCATGTCTAATCTTTGGGGGCTATGAGTTGATCGCTGCACTTAACTTTCTCGCTTAAGTAGGCAGGATACGTCCGGGTGCCGTGCTATATGCCAAGTCATGGCTAGATTTATCTGTCAATTAAAAAGATATGTGGAATGCTAGTAATGGCAAGCGAAATCTTTGGCGATTTACAGTTGGCTAAGTAGGTTTGGTACCTATGACTTAATTTGGCTTCTCGTAAAGTCTTGTCATATCTTGATAGCATTTCCTATGAAAGGTTGCAGCAATAAAATCCATGCGTGCCGGCGTGGCATATGCTCCAACCAAATATATCGGCCAAACGTTCAAGAAGGGAAACGTCTTCAGCTATTGTACGAGGGGAAAAAATTCGGGAAACAGAAGCATCATTGCTCAGAAATAGTACTGTACTATGCTAATAAGAGAAGTGCAAAAAAAAAATAAGGGTAAAATTTCTGGACGTAGATGGAAGCCCTCTTCCATTTACTGTAGGTATCATGCTGTACTGACGCGCATGCGGCATGCACAGGCAGGATTTTTTTTTTCAAGCGAATGCAACTGCACGCCATTAACGAACCAGGAGCAATGATCGCGCATACCACTTCAGCGGAAAGTGAAACTTCATCTGGAAAAAGAAAAAGGGGAACAGGAGAAATCTACAAGCTATCTGCTGTACTAAACCACAGGCTGGAGTGCTGGACACACGTACCTGGAATGTTGTAACAGTACATCTTCGCTCCCTTTTGTTTGCTTTCACGTTGTTTGATCGAGGGGATCCTTATTCTAGACATGAACCCCGAGAATACGAAGTAAAACCGGATATTTATTAGGACTACAAATGAAATATCATAATAATTTTATATTGAAACATGTACATCGTATGTTTATGAACATGATCATTTAAAAACACACTATAAATTTGGACAGAAAGAATACTTAATTATGTTAAACCATTCACATGTACTCCCACCATTTAGAAATATAATGCTTATTTTGACTTTGTACATGGATTAAAGTTACAGTGAAATTGAGAAATGTGTGAGAGAAAATGAGTTAGATACCTCAGTTAGTTGTTTTGAAAAATGAGAGATAATATGTTTTGTGGGTGGTATTGAACAAATGCATATGGTTGAGAAATAATAAATAGGAATAGTAAAAAAACGTATCTACATATAAGTCTTACATTTTTAAACAAAGGCCATTCAAATTGAATGTCTTATATTTTTTAAGAGAGAGAGATCATAGGCAAGATGCCAAAACAACTTATACTCACACTCGGAGGAAGTATGATACTCCATTAGAGCAAATACAATAACCAAGCCTACTACTTACTCTATCTCTCATCTATATCATCTAGAGTAAACAATAAAGTGGATTTGTATAATAACTATCTCTAAATATTATCTCTAAAGAAACACTAAATCATTCAATATGGGCATTCAACGTTAACTTCATCTCTATAGCTATTGGCAAAACACAAACTTCAACGCTAACAGTCGCTCGTGTCAGCTCCAACACTGACTTGTAGCCAGCGATAGCACCTATTTTTCGTGCGATGCTGGCAACTATGGGCATGTACAATAAGGCCACCTTAGTTTACTCTTAGTCTGTACACATCAGTTTTGTCCTATATGGAAGAGTGAGAGAACAGGAGAGAGAAGAGAACCGATTCTTACGCAAGAGCCAGGATGGCACGTGAAACAAGATAGATTAGTTATGTACAAGAGAGAAGAGATAGTTATTGTACATTATCCAGAGACAACTTTAGAGATAGTTATTGTACAAGCTGGCTTTAATACTTTCTCTAGATGATATGGATGAGAGATGGACTAAGTGGTGAGCTTTGTTATTGTACTTGCTTTAAATAAGAGCCGATTCTCTTCTCTTTTCTCACTCTTGTACGTATGACAAAGCTGGTATGTACATATTAATAGTAAGCTAACGTGACTTTATTGTACGAAAATAAATAACCTTTGTTACTGGACTTGTTTTTGCCAAGTGGTGCCATCAATTTTTTCCACCAACTACCGAATATCACAGGAACTACTCGCTGTGGCCATGACTGATTGCATCTGCAACTAACAAACTTCTATGCGGGTACTCCATCAGTCAAACACCATTTGGTCACGAAATTTGAGAAACCTTCTCAAGACCGGAAATGACGATAAGAGGGGATGAATGATCACAATAAATTTTACCTCAAAGAAAACAACCGAAAACCTCTCTACATCAAAGTAGTGTGGAAAAGCAAATTTTCAGAGAATTTCACCCGGGGGTCGGTACTACCGCTGTGTAGGTACGGTACTATCGGTGAACAGTAAAATCAGGTGAATGAATAGTAAAATCAGCACGAGTTCAAATCCAAAAAATAATGTACCTTTTGTAGGAAGATCTAAATCTTGTGAAACTTTGTATGCGCCTTCCTAAGGATGTTAGCAACCTATCCCAACCTTCAATCACAAAGATTGACGTCAAAGTTTTGACCTTTTCCAAATTTACCGAAGGTTGCATCAAAACCGGACCAAAATCTAAAACTTTGCGTTAAGCTTGCTCCCATGGATTTGATGATCAATATGACCTTAGATGGTCTCCCACATGTCACAGCAAGCAAGAAAACCAAAGAAAATTCCCTCAAACGTGCAAGATCAATATCTACCTCAAAATCTTCCTTCTCAACCTAAAAACTAGTTTCTTAGATAAACTTAGATGATCAAGAAGAAATTTGTTTAGATAATTTAGGAAATGGTCTACAGAGGATACATCTACCAATCATACATCCTTAGTAGCACGAGATCAAGTATGAAAGAAACCACAAGAAAAGAACAAGAGCAAATCTAGAAAAAGATCAAAACTTGAGGCAAAACTTAACATAAAAATTATTTGCATTCAGATCATGAAGAACGTTTTTAAAGCCTTTCACATTAGAGCAAAGCTCCAAAGGAGCACTCATACACCCACACAAGAACAACAAAGTCATGTAGAAGGCCTAATCACAGGCTTAGTAGCTTAGAGCCTTAACTCCCACTACATCTCCTTATATATTGGAGGCAACTCTAACCCTAAAATCTGAACACACATGTGGATAAAGAATTAAATCTCATTTTTGGTTGACATCTCGGAGTTGGCTGAAATACGAAATTTCATCGAGATCTCAGAATTTCGGACAAATTTTGGATGAAATACAAAGATCAAAATTCAAATCCGAAATTTCGCCAAGAAATGCCGAGATTTATATAAAATTCAACCAGCGAAAAATAGTGCAAAAAACGTTGAAACATATTGAATTTTTTTGTAAATGGTCCTGACATATTACTAATGTTCCCATAAAAATTTTAGGTGATGATCAAGCCTGAGGTAGTTTTAAAAATTCTGACTGTGGCACTATCCTGATAAAAAACTGACCGGCAAATTTGCACTGAATAAAAAGTAGAACAAACCATGTTAGAAAATATTTAAAAAAATTTAGATGGTCCTCAAGCATCAGTAATGTTCCCAAACAATTTTCATATGATGATCAAGTCTCATGAATTTTAAAAAATTCTGAGAGTGCTACTATCCTGATAAAAGTCATACCAATAAATTTCAACCGAATGAAAAATGATAAAAACCATCTTATAAAACTTTGAATTTTTTTAATGGTCCTGCTGCATCGCTAATATTTCCATAAAATTTCAGATGATGACAATGCATGAGG
The DNA here is from genome assembly GCA_036346275.1 of Otatea glauca. Classification (NCBI taxonomy): domain Eukaryota; kingdom Viridiplantae; phylum Streptophyta; class Magnoliopsida; order Poales; family Poaceae; genus Otatea; species Otatea glauca. The sequence goes on from CM070728.1 coordinate 12,059,963, forward strand.
AATTTTTAAAAATTCTGACAGTGTTACTGTCCTGATAAAACCCTCAAGATCAATTCATAGATTTGCTTGAGCAGCGAAAAAAGGTTTAAAATTTTTGGAACTTTTACATTAGGCTTCTAAGGCAATGATTAACCTCTTATAAAATTTTTAAATTATGATGGCATACTAATAAATTTATAAAATTCTTATAAGAGTGATGTACCATTTATGTTTCTTCTGTTTTTGATTTTTGAAAGATAACAAATGAAGTTTAATGCATCAATAGATTTGATTGAGCAAACAAAAAACAGTTGAAAATTTTAGAGAAGGGTTCTCAGGTAATTTTTTAGCTCTCATAAAAATTTTGGACCATGATTACAGTCGAGAAAATTTATAAAATTCTAAAAATGTTATGCTTATTATGTTTTTTATTTTTTAGAGATAACAAATGAAGTTAAATTCTTTTGAAAACTTTTCCGTATGATCCAAGACTGCTGAAGATGTACTATAAATTTTCAAGATCATGATCAAGTTTGTACAATTTTATAAAAATCTGATAGCGTTTTTGCCGAAATTATAAAACATCTCAAAAATTCGGTTTATTTAGCACATTTTCATGGCAGATGACATTCTTATGGGTTATTGGGCCAAATCCTGTCAAAAAACCTGAGATTTCAACGAGATTTCCTGAAATTTTCAAAATTAATGTAGCAATTTGATTTTTTTTTATTTTTTATTCGATCGGGATTATAAATCTCGTCCAAGACCGAAATCCGAGATCTCGCTGAGATTTCGCAATATTTCAAGGAAATTTTTAACCTTGAATGTAGATACCATCTATATTTACATGAGTTAACCCGTTAACCAACACCATACTGTGTTTTACACTCACACAAGCACACTTCTCAAAGCGTCTTTCACTTTGACGCCACATTCGCTCTACGAGCTCTAATTTACGCCAAACTCCTCTTTGGCTTGACTTAAACTACTTAGGCTACAACCACGGATTTTCAAATTACTTCATTCGTCGGTACCGAACAAATTACCAATTTGCCCTAATGACCGGTCTTCCTTCTCCTCAAAGTATCACCCATGCTTCGTTACTTTCCGCGTGGCTCAATGACTTGTCGTCAGGCTTCACACGCGGCCGGACTCCTCCAAACTGTCCTTACTTGTAAACGGACCCAGGTTACTTGACATGTCACATGTCCTTGACCGCTTCACCATGGTGATACCGGCTTCCTTGACCGTTTTGGATCTCAACTCCAGCGTGAATCTAGTCCTGATCCATACCATTTGACGAATACTCATAAAACAGGGGTGCACCAACGGCCCAATTGCAACAAGCAAAGCCCAGAGCAGCAAGCAGGCGGCCTCGAATACGGCCCCGGCCTAAACAGGCCGTCCCCTACCTGCTACCCAAATGCCTACGAGACCATTCAGGAGACCATTCCCGACCGGTCCCGACTCGACTCAGCGAGGGTTCCCGACCCGCGCGCGGGGCGGGATCCCCGACTCGACTCAGCGAGGTTCCCGACCCCGCGGCGGGGCGGGATCCCGCGGCTCGACTCAGCGAGGTTCCCGACCCCGCGGCGGGGCGGGATCCCGCGACTCGACTTCGAGCGCGTCGCGCGCCGGAGTCCCGTGTCAACCTAAGGCCACGTGTCCCTCGAACGGTCATTCGGCGGATCGAGCGAGGCGGTGGTCCTTCCCAAGACGGTTTGATAAGGCTGCGAAGCCACGCCTCTGTCCCATCAACCACCACCCACGGTGCAAGGACACGCTCTCCCGAGGCAACTCCAACGTCACACGCGACTCGCCAAGCACCCACATGGATCACGAGAGCAGCTACGCCACTTCCCGGAGGATTACCTAACCGCTCGACCACTAGACCACCGACCCAAAGATAGGCTCAAGGCGGCGACCCGGGCGGAACGATTGGTCGACGGCGGGCAAGACGAAGCCCTAGAAGTAGCTCGCCGGCACTTCGCCAATTCTCGATGTAACCCGCCCTTCAGATCAATAAAAGGAGGCGGGAACCTCCTAACAGGCAAGGAGTAAGAACTACAGAGAGCTTTTTCCTCTTCTTCCTCTTCTTCTTTTTCTTCTCCTTCGAGAGCTAAGTTTAGATCATTCTAGTGTTGAGGCTCCACCTCTCGCTTGTAAAAACTTCGGTGCGATCATCCGCACCCCTGCTGAATACAATACCAACGCACGAATCGGAGTAGGACCTTCGCCCGAACCAAGATACATCTTGGACTCGTGGTCTAACCATTCGAGGAGCGGAACGCGCAGCCCTTAGACTTACAAATTTACTTGCCGCTCGCCAAACGCCGGCGCTTGGCGCGCTGTAGGGGGCTTGGCGTCTTGAAAGATCTCCGGATTCCCATTCGTCTCCTTGATGGCATTCTTCTCCAACGACGCATGACTGTGTTCGGGAGCCGATCCGCCGGCTCCCTCGGCTTCACCGTCACCTCGGAGGAGAGCTCACGCTCATCCTCAGCCGCCGGAGGGCGGCGCTGCGAGGGAGCCCGACACCATCTCCGTAGCTTCGTCCCACTCGGCTTGAGCGCCCGCGCCCCAAAGCCGAACTCGAGGAGCGCTATACCTCCTTTGGCGAAAGCCCTCCGGCTGCGCAGAGATCCGTCACCTCCCGCTTTGCTCACGACTTGTAGCTATGGTGGCTACATGCCAACCTCCGTCCACGAGTTCTTTGGAAGACTCTTCCACCACGGCCCAGCCCGACGCGGAGTATCCCGCCCAGCGTGGCACTCGCGAGTGCAACGTGGCGAACACACCGATTTGGTCGTAGCCACCGCGGCTACGACGGTCCCCGTCCGGCGACCGAGGCACGCGGGAGGAATACCAGCGCGAAGCTACTGAACGCGCCAGCTCGCTCACCGAGCTCCAACGGCAACGCTGAGAGCTGGAGGAGCGGCGGTGAAGCTCGACCGGCCTGTGCCAACTCGAGCAAGACGAGCCCGAGCCCGCGCAAGTCTTTGGGCGACGCGCGCGCGCGCCGCCAAGAACACCACAAGTTGGGGCGTAATCCGCGCCCCGCTTTTTCCTCACGCAAGCCAAAACGTGGCTGCGGCCGCAATCTTGCTCGAGGCCTTCCGAGCCCGCAAACCCGGAGGCCGAGCTACCTACCGAACCTTCGGGTGGTGGAGCGCGCGCCGTCAAAGACATGCAGCCTCCGGCTCCTACCACACCGGCGCGCTTACTTCCGCCACCGGCCCGTCTGCACATGCGAGCCGGTGGTGCGCCAAGACCGCACCCACCATGAACCACCCGGGCCTCACGCACCCCGGTGCACCAGCGCCTCGGTAATGCCTACGACATCCGCGCCACCTCGAGGCGCGAAGAAAGATGGCGGAGGACGCCGCCCACTCACGTGTTGCGGATGGTGAGCGCCACTATCGCAGCCGAGCCACGATGGTCCCGACCACGGGCTTTTGCCAAGGGATCCGCCAGCGGATTTCCCGCCCGATTCCGGCGCCTACCAACATTGCCAAGTACACGGGCCACCAACCCGTGTCCGCTCAAGATTACGGCTCGCGTCGGGCCGGGGAGCGACAGATGATCTCTTCATCATCCAGTACCTCCCCATCTACCTCGCGGACTCGGCTCGAGCCTGGCTCGAGTACCTGCCGCCAAAAACTGTCAGGAACTGGGCTGACTTGAAGAATCTCTTCGTCGGTAACTTCGGGCACTTATAAGCGCCCGTAACTCTGGACTCGAAGGCTGCAAGCGGCAGCTGGGAGACTCTCCGGGACTACATCCGAGGTTTTCCGCCCGTCTGTAACGAAGCTTCCCGACATCTCCGACGCCGATGTCGTGGGAGCCTTCATCTACGGCACCTCCTGCAAGGCCTTGGTGCACAAGCTGGGCTGCCTCAAGCCCAGGACCACCAAGGAGCTCCTCGACATCGCCACCAACCACGCCTCCGGCGAGGAGGCCGTAGGGGCTATTTTCGAAGGAGGAAAGGCCCAGCAGGAGCCCGGCGTCCAAACCGGGTCTCCTCCCGACCGCTTCGACAAACGGAAGCGGCACGGGAAGCAGATCCGTGAGACCCAAGTGGTCGCCACGGTCGACCGCCCTGCCAAGCAGCAGGCGCGGCCGACCGTCGCCCCCGACCACTTCGAGAAATTGATGGACGGCCCATGCCCAACCATGGGTTCTCCGCACAAGCACCGGATCGCAAGTCTGCGAGGCGCTATCTCTAGCGTCCCCACCACGCCGCGGCAAAGGAAAGAAGCCGCCGCGCCCCGCTGAACGGCGGAGAAGAAGGCAGACGACGAGTTCCCCGAGCCCGACGGCTGCCTCATGATCTTCGGAGGACCGGCTTGCTACGCCGACAAGCGTCGACTCAAGCTCGCTTACCGCGAGGTCCACACCGTCGCGCCGGGCGTCCCCCAATATCTTCGGTGGTCGGAGTTCCCGATCACCTTTGATCGGACCGATCACCCCGATCGCGGCCCCACACCGGGAGGTACCGGGTGGTCGGCCGTCGTCGGGAACGGCGCCTCACGAAGGTGCCGATGGACGGGCGGCGGCCTTAACATCCTCTACGCTGAGACGCTCGACGCTATGGGGTCCCGCGCCAAGCCTTCGGCCAAGCAAGGCACCTTTCCATGGCGCCATCCCGCCAAGAAGCCCATCCGCCGGGCAGTCGACCGCCGTCACCTTCGGGAGCCGGAAACTTCCGCACCGAGACCTCACCTTCGAGGTCGTGGATTTCCTGGCGCCTACCACGCCATCCCGGGAGGCCATGCTACGCCAAGTTCATGGCGATCCCCACCACGCCTACCTCAAGTCAAGATGCCCGACCGCATGGAGTCATTACGCGCGCATCGTCTTTCCAGCTTGCCTTCAATCGCGAGCGGCAAATGCGAGCTCGCCTCGGCGGTCGTTGCCTCTACGGAACTCAACAAGCTCGGGAGGGAAGCCGCGAGTCCGTCCCTCGAATCCAAAGAAATCGGGGGGGATCCTTCAAATCGCCGAGGACACGAAGGAGGCCACGGTCGATCCTCGTGATCCGACCAAGACCGTGCGGGTCGGAGCCACGCCCCGCCAAATAGGAAAGCGCTCGTCGACTTCCTCCGCACTAACAAAGATGTCTTCGCATGGAGGTCCTCCGACATGCCGGCATTCCAAAGGAGGTCGCCGAGCACTCCTTGAGCGTCCGACCGTGCTCAAAGCCGGCCGCTTCAACGCCGCGCCCGCTCGACGAGGAAAGGCGCAGGTTATAGGAGGAGATCGCCAAACTCTTGGCGCGTGGTTCAGAAAGAGGTGCGCCACCGAGTGGCTAGCCAACCTCAGACTTGTAAAAAGAAGAACGGGCAATGGAGAATGTGTGTTGACTATACGAGTCTCAACAAAGCATGCCCCAAGGACCCATTCCCTTACTCGCATCGACCAAGTCATCGACTCCACCGCTGGTGCGAGTCTCTTTCCTTTCGGATGCCTACTGGGCTACCACCGATTGCGCTAAAGGAGTCCGACCACCGCGACTTCCTTCATCACTCCGCTCGCTTGTTCGCTATGTCACAATGCCCTTCGCTGAAGAACGCGGGCGCTACATACCAATGATGTATGCAAACGTGCTTCAATGACCAGATCGGCCGCAACGTTGAGGCGTATGTCGACGATATTGTCGTAAAGACCGTGAAGGTGGACGACCTTATCGCCGACCTAGAAGAGACTTTCGCGAACCTTCGACGGTTTCGCATAAAGCTCAACCAGAGAAGTGCGCCTTCGGGGTCCCCAAAGGAAAGCTCTTAGGCTTCATCGTCTCTGAGCGAGGCATCGAGGCCAATCAGAGAAGATCTCGGCGATCGCAAGGATGGGCCCGGCCAAGAACCTCAAAGGGGTCCAGAGTCGACCGGATGCCCGCGGCTTTGAGCCGCTTCGTGTCTCGCCTCGCGAACGCGAATGCCGCTCTGGTGCCGCTCAAGAAATCCGACCGCTTCGCTTGACACCGAGGCTCGGGAGGCCCTCACCCGCTTGAAGGCCTTCCTTTCCTCGCCTCGATCCGGTCGCCCGGCACTGTGTGAACCGCTGCTCCTCTACATCGCCGCCACTACTCAAGTCGTCGCCGCCCTCGTGGTGGAGCGAGCGGAAGAAGGCCGTGAGCTCAAGGTACAACGGCCGGTCTACTTCATCGATGAGGTACTTTCCGAGTCCAAGACTCGGTACCACAGTGCGAAGTTACTCTCACGCGGTGCTCATCGCAAAGAGGAAACTCGCTCACTACTTGATCAAGACGCCATCACCGTGGTGACCACGTCCCCACTAGGCGAGATCATCCACAATCGCGATGCCTCGTGAAGGATAGCCAAATGGGCGCCGAGCTTAGCGGCCATGGCATAATATACGCCCTCGGACGGGCGATCAAGTCGCAGCTCGCCGACTTCGCCGCCGAGTGGACCAAGCCGTGCACCACCAAAGGTCGAAGACCCCAGCATTGGACAATGTACTTGACGGTCTTACACCAAGAATGGCGCGGGCGCGGGAGTCGTCATCATCTCCCCGCTTGGGAACAAGCTCCAGTACGCCATCAGGCTGCTTTTCGACGCGACCAACAACATTGCCGAGTATGAGGCTCTCGTCAACGGTCTCCGGATCGCTGCCGACCTCGGTGCCCGCCGGCTCTACGCCCACGGGACTCCAAGCTTGTCGTCGACCAAGTCATGAAGGCTGCGGGCCCCGAGACGCCGCATCGCCGCAGCATCGTCGAGAAGCACGCCGGCTCGAGGAGCGGTTCAAGGGTTTCGAGCTTCACCATAGCTACCGACGCTACAATGGCGAGGCCGATCACCGCCAATCTTGCCTCCAAAGAGAGCCCGTCCCGCCGGATCTTCGTCTCCGACCTCCTGCGGCCCACTGTCCAGCTGGACTCGGCGGCTGGGCGGCCACCCGACCAATCCAGCACGGTCGCCTCGACCGACGCGCGGTCGGGCGTAGACTTGGCCGGATCTGCCCGTGGTGTGCTAGCACTTGAGTCCGACTGGAGGAGGCCCTACATCGACCGTTTGACGGACGGGTCACTTCCCCCCGACCCGACCGAGGCCCGCGCCTCGCCCGTGGGCAAAATCCTTCGTCCCGATCGCCTGCACTCTACAAAAGGAGTCCTCCGGGTCCTCCAAAATGTATCTTGACCGACCAAGGAAAGCAAATTGCTTTGGACGACATACACAGCGGAGTCTGCGGTCACCACGCAGCACCCCGATCTCTTGTGGGAAAGGCCTTTCGACAAGGTTTCTACTGGCCAACCGCTGTGTCAGACGCCGAGCATATCGTACGCACCTGCGAAGGATGCCGCTTTGCTCGGCAGACGATCTCGCCAAATTTAAGCTTTACAGACGATCCCCATCACGTGGCCTTTTGCCGTCTGGGGACTCGATTTGGTCGAACCTTTCAGAAAGCTCCGGGGCTTCACCCACCGCCGTCGCGGTAGATAAGTTCACCAAGTGGATAGAGGCTGCCGGTCGTGGCGCCCACGCCGGTACAAGCGCCATCTTCTTCCGCGACATCGTTTTTAGGTTTGGAGTCCCAAACTCCATCATCACCGACAACGGAACACAGTTCACGGGGAAGGAATTTCTCGAGTTCTGTGACGACTTCAACATCCGTGTCGATTGGGCAGCAGTAGCCCATCCGCGGACTAACGGCCAGGTCGAGCGCACTAACGGCATGATCCTTCAGGACTCAAGCGCGGATCTTCGATCGGCTCAAGCATTTCGCAGGTATTTGGGTAGCCGAGCTGCCTCCGTCCTCTGAGTCTGCGGACCACGCCGACCGGCGACGGGTTCACACCCTTCTTTATGGTGTTCGCGCCAAGCCGTTTTGCCCATCGACCGAATACGGCTCCCGAGATTGCAAGCCTTCGATGAGGCTCGGGGCTCGCCTGCAACAAGACGCCATCGACCACCGACGAGGCGCGGCGACGCCGTCTGCGGCCGGCCGATATCAACAAGCCTGCGCGCTACCACACCGCCAAGTTCGAGGATCGATCCTTCGGCCGGGCGACTTGGTTCTCGCGTCGGTCCGACAACCAAAGATAAGCACAGGCGACGCTCGAGGGTCCTTTCACCGTCGTGGAAGTTCTCCGACCGCACCTTCGACTCAAGGACGCCGATGGTCGATCCTCCTAATGCCCGAACATTGAAAAGTTAAGGCGATTCTATCCCTAAGCTCTTTTCTTTTTCCCGGTATAAGTCTTTGCCTTTCTCCCAACCGAGCACCGGTCGCCACGTGATTTACTCGGGGAGCTGCCCGTGGCGCCCTGCTCGTGCCGCTCCGGATGGTGTGCATGCGGTCGGTGACCCAAATTGACCACGAGGTCTATCCCGAGGTAACCCTCTCGACCCGAGTGCTCGGCCTCGCCCGGCCGGCTATGGTTGCCCAAAGAGCACTCCGCGAAGAAGGAAGCACCTGAGTGGGATGACCTACTGGTCGATTGGGAACAATCTTCCCCCACACGAACTCGGCTAACTCACGTACTCATGTGGGTCGGTGACCCGACTAGTCACAGAGTCTATCCCAAGCGGTAACCCTCTCGACCCGAGCGCTACGGCCGATGCCCCAGCGGCTATGGTTGCTAAGTAGCACTTTGCGGAAGAAGGAAGTGCCCGAGTGGAAAAACCCTTGGCCGATCGGGAACACTCAACCCCCATGAGTGCGCCAGAATCACCGTGATAAACAAGACTCCTATCCTCTTCGCCCTCTCAAATTGACCCGACCCACGCATAAGCGACCCCGTGGTCCTTGAGGCTATGGTCGGTCAAACCCAAACGCAAAGGAGAGCAAAGAGGCAAATCGGAGCTTACAATTACTTACGATCGTTTACACAACAGTCTTTGCAAAAAAAAAGGGGGGGCTAACTTCTTTCTTCCTCTTCTTCCGGTGGCGGCCAAGCACGGAGGAGGAGGACTGCATCTTGAAGGCGACCTCGGGCGGGGCGTGGTCGGGCGATCTCCGAGCATGCGGCTCGACTGGCTCGAACTCGTCGACCTGCGTCGTCGGTCCGGTTCCGGCGATGCCGCTACTCACCACCGCGAGGTCGATGCCGTCGTAGTACGAGATGGTGTTGACCACCGATGAAGCTCCAAGCGCAGCGCGGTGACCACCGCCTCTTCTCTAAGTCCGCACTTCGGGCGGCCACGAGGCAAGGGCACTCGGGCTGCCCGGCTCCAAGGATGCGTCGCAGACCTCCCGACCGCCTTGCGAGGGCCTCCACTCGGCGCTCATCTCGCCCGACCGCCCTCAAGAACCTTCAACGCCGCCGGGCCTCGTCCCCGCCACGATCGCCACGTCGCGGGCGTCCGGCCGTTCTCATGCTTCCACGGCGACGCCAGATTCTTCGCCTCTGCAGATTATGGAGATTTTGGATAAGTTCGCCTGGGTCGCACCCCCAAACTTAATTGAAGAATTGAGACACTTACCGCCATGAGTTGGTCGATTGCCGGCCCGACTTCGCGCCTCGTATGAAGTCTTCACTCGGCCACTCCGGCGAGCAAGCGCCGCTCGGAGCGAACTTCGGCAATGGCCCCCGAGCCTTGTTCCGCTCGGTCCGCAGACGTGTTACACTGTGGTTCTGCGATCCTCCAAGGCAACGGCGGCATCCTTGGCCTCGATGACCTCCATCGTGAGGACTCGAGCCGCTTTCGCCCTCAAAGCCTCGGCTCCTAGGCGCCATCATGAAGGGCCTTTGTGGCCTCTTCAAATCCTTGGCGGATCACCACCGCCTCCGACCGCCTAATGCCCAGGGCCTCCTGGGCTAGGTGCAGCTCAAGCGCACTGACCGCACTCCTCCGCAGCACGATCGCCCGATCGTTTGAGCACCGCAGAGCTCGACCGACGCGCGGCGAGCCCGCGAGTGCTGCAAAAATGTGGACACTCCGTTAGACGCACGGAAGAACTATCAAAAATGTGCAACGAATCAGAACTTTTTCGGCTGACCTACCTGGGCGACTGGCTGGACTCCCCCGACCATCATATCCAGCGCCCTGGTGGAAGACTTCAGAGCAAGGGCCAGACCTTCACGGATCTGCCCTATCTCGGCTTCGGCGGTCGCGCTGCGCCTTTGCCGGGGTGGCCCACTCGCTCTCCTCCGCCTCACCCATGATGCCCGACCGAATTACACCGTGGGCGCCCGCCGCTTCGCTCGGGCGGACGCCACCCGTCCAAAGCACCATGGGCAAGGGTGACGAGGTCAACCTTCAGAATCCCTCGGCGACTGCGCCGAGGGCATCGGTCGGCACCTCCCCCTGGGACGAGGGGTCGGGCACCTCCGTCGCCGGCTCCGCCACGACTGGCGCGATCACCGGCGACGCCATTGTCTCATCCTCCGAAACGACGATCACGTCGTCCGGAGGGTCCCCACCGAGGCGGCGGAAGTTCTTCTTCGCACGACCTCCGGGTGGGGCTCTGCCCCTCGAGCGCATCATGCCTCGACGCCGACGCGCGACCTTCGCCGACCCAACCGGGTCACCGAAATCACCGCGCCACATTTGCGGGCCGATGTGGCACGCCCCACGATCACCCCAAGATAGGCGCCGACGCTGCAAAGATTCAAGAGTCGCCGGCGGCTTTGCCAAAAAGAAAATGCTCCAAAAATAAAATAATAATACACTTACAAGGCCGGCGGGTGCGTGGCACGCGCGCCTCTTTGCCGCCCCGCCAAAGGGCAGTCGGCCGCTCGCCTCGGCCACCTCCACCGAGACGCCGCGACGACCGCAAGCGCAAGATCACCCCCACTGGGATCCGTGGCCACGGGGCCCGTGATGCCGCCTCGGCCGAGTCCACGCCGGGCCGCCGCCACGGCAGTCGGAAAAAACCCACCATAGGGGTGGCGGAGGCACTCCGCCATTGTCGATGGAGGTTGTCCCCACGGCGGTGGTCTCGACACATCTCGCTGGCTTGCCGCTGCGTTCCTTACTTTCTTCCTCCTCCTTTCCTCCTTCCGCTTCTTGCGGGAGGAGTCACCGCCGCCTCGCCGGGCGGCCGCCGCGCTTCCTTATCCCGGAGCGGCGCTGGGAAGACATCCCCATGAGCCCCGAGAGGATGCAGGAATGTCGGCCAAGTCGAAGGACAAAGAAAAGAGAAGCGAAAGGAATTTCACCGGCTTACCAGATTCGCGAAAAAGCCGAGAATGGCTCGGGTGGCCATCCGCGCCACAGTGGCGCTCACCAGAACGGCCGCCACCCGAGCCTCCACCTCGACGCGACCAGCTCGGGTTCGCCATCCTCGCCCGGCCGGACGGCCCAAGATATCGGAACAGAAGTGCGGCACAGGCACAAGTGGTTGCACGCGCATCCCTATGAAGGCGCGCACAACCACGCCCCGGTGAGCCCCGCCTCCTTTGAGCCCCGACCGCTCCACGATCGGGGCCACTTGTTCTTCTCCCTCTTTTGGCGCCCCGCCCACCGCCTCCGCCATGGGAAGCTCTCCGGTGAAACGAGGGCGCTGTCGCGACGTTTAACGTAGAGCCATTCGAACGCCACCCTTGTTAGACGAGGGCGCTTTACCTCAGTACTCCGTGCTCGACCGGGCGAAGCCGGAGGCCAGGCACCAGAGGCGCCGCGGCCCGACGGCCTGTCCTTCCAGAGCCTTGCTCGGAAGAAGTGCCTCCACAACGCCCAAAGTCGGCTCGATCCCCAAGAAGGCTTCGCAGACAACAGTGATGAAGATGGCGATGTGGAGGACCCCATTGGGGTTGAGATGGTGCACCTCCACCTTGTAATGAAACAACGGCCCGGACGAACGGGTGCAATGGCAGCCAAAGCCGCTCGAAGAACGAGGCGGCACCACGATCTCGCTGCCACGGGCGCTGGGTGGTAGCCCGGTCGGCACCCTCCACCGGAAAGGTCTGCGGCATGAGGAAGCCCTTCTTCACTGCCGAGCGCCACGGCTGTCTTCTGGCGCGAGCACTCGCCACGACATCTTCACAGGAGACGATCGAAGGTGAGAAAGAAAGGTGGGGTTTTCTTTCCTTAGCTCTCGGTGCTCTTCTTGTTTCGAGGCGAGACAGAGAGGGCAAGAAAGCGTGACCACTCGAAAGCACCTAACGGGCGTATTTATAGAGGACGAACGAACGCCGCCAAGCGGCGCCCATCAATGAAGCGTCGTGACCACCTCGCCTGTCGCGCCCGGCCGTAACTCCTGGCCCAATACCACTCCGCTTTTAATCCTCGTCTTGTCGGCGTCAAGGGCCATAAAGACGCCGCCCGAACAACGTGTCCGTAACCTCTCGGTCTCGCCTTTAGGCCGAACAGTTGCTCGGCGCGCGAGAAGCCCATCGGGCGCTGCGGCCCCAAGACGGCAAAAGCTTTGTGGCTTGCGCCAGGCCCAGCGAGAGTGGGTTCAAAAGGCCTACCCCACCAGATGGGTATAAAGCCGCCCAAAGAAAACTTGAGCAAGGGGCGGTATGAGGTGAGCCCCACGGTGGGCCCTCGGTTAGGTCGGTGACGGCCTAATCACCTCTACTCGCGTCCCGAGACCATACTTCACACTCTCCCGGAGCTCATCAATGAGCGACGGCCCAGTGTGTGCTCAGGTCGGCGGACGACCTAGAGTCCATACTGATTGAGTAGAAAAGGTTTTTATGGGTCGCCCCACGGCAGGCCAGACACCCTACTCGGGACCGTCCGCTCGGAAGGGTCCCCTTGGCGGACCTCCCAGACCCACTCGGACTACCCGCTATTAGCTCCACGAGCACGGCGTTCAAACCAACGCAGGTAAACGCGCGCCGCTCATCCCCTCCAGGTCCCACACCTGCGGATGGGGTATACATGTGGGATAGACGGTGGCCATTCCTCTCGCAGCTACCCTCGCCCGACGAGGACTCGAGAAGGATGCCCCACGTCCAGCTACGACGGTAAACGAGCACTCACGTCCAGCTACGACGGTAAACAAGCACTCGCGTCCAGCTACGACGTTAAACGAGCACTCGGACACCGGAACCTCGCGGAGGCATCCGGTCGACCTTGCCGACTAAGGCAACGTCCAGCTACAACGGTAAACGAGCACTCGCGTCCAGCTACGACGTTAAACGAGCACACGGACACCGGAACCTCGCGGAGGCATCCGATCGACCTTGCCGACTAAGGCAGCGTCCAGCTACGACGTTAAACGAGCACTCGGACACCGGAACCTCGCGGAGGCATCCGGTCGACCTTGCCGACCAAGGCAGCGTCCAGCTACGACGTTAAACGAGCACTCGGACACCGGAACCTCGCGGAGGCATCCGGTCGTCCTTGCCGACCAAGGCACTCGGACACCGGAACCTCGCGGAGGCATCCGGTCGTCCTTGCCGACCAAGGCACTCGGACACCGGAACCTCGCGGAGGCATCCGATCGTCCTTGCCGACCAAGGCACTCGGACACCGGAACCTCGCGGAGGCATCCGGTCGACCTTGCCGACTAAGGCAACGTCCAGCTACGACGGTAAACGAGCACTCGCGTCCAGCTACGACGTTAAACGAGCACTCGGACACCGGAACCTCGCGGAGGCATCCGGTCGACCTTGCCGACTAAGGCAGCGTCCAGCTACGACGTTAAACGAGCACTCGGACACCGGAACCTCGCGGAGGCATCCGGTCGACCTTGCCGACTAAGGCAGCGTCCAGCTACGACGTTAAACGAGCACTCGGACACCGGAACCTCGCGGAGGCATCCGGTCGTCCTTGCCGACCAAGGCACTCGGACACCGGAACCTCGCGGAGGCATCCGATCGCCCTGCCGACCAAGGCACTCGGACACCGGAACCTCGCGGAGGCATCCGGCCGTCCTTGCCGACGGCGGCGTCCGGCTCTGACGTTAACGAGCACTCGGACACGGAACCTCGCGGAGGCATCCGGTCGTCCTTGCCGACCAAGGCACTTTCGGACACCGGAACCTCGCGGAGGCATCCGATCGTCCTTGCCGACCAAGGCACTCGGACACCGGAACCTCGCGGAGGCATCCGGTCGTCCTTGCCGACTAAGGCAGCGTCCGGCTATGGCGTTAACGAGCACTCGGACACGGAACCTCGCGGAGGCATCCGGCCGTCCTTGCCGACCAAGGCGGCGCCCGGCCACGACGTTAAGCGAGCACTCGGACACCGGAACCTCGCGGAGGCATCCGGTCATCCTTGCCGACCAAGGCGGCGTCCGGCTCTGACGTTAAGCGAGCACTCGGACACGGAACCTCGCGGAGGCATCCGGTGCGTCCTGCCGACCAAGGCACTCGGACACCGGAACCTCGCGGAGGCATCCGATCGTCCTTGCCGACCAAGGCACTCGGACACGGAACCTCGCGGAGGCATCCGGCCGTCCTTGCCGACGGCGGCGTCCGGCTACGACGTTAAACGAGCACTCGGACACCGGAACCTCGCGGAGGCATCCGGTCGTCCTTGCCGACCAAGGCACTCGGACACCGGAACCTCGCGGAGGCATCCGGTCGTCCTTGCCGACCAAGGCACTCGGACACCGGAACCTCGCGGAGGCATCCGGCCGTCCTGCCGACTAAGGCGCGTCCGGCTATGGCGTTAAGCGAGCACTCGGACACCGGAACCTCGCGGAGGCATCCGGCCGTCCTGCCGACCAAGGCACTCGGACACCGGAACCTCGCGGAGGCATCCGGTCGTCCTTGCCGACCAAGGCACTCGGACACCGGAACCTCGCGGAGGCATCCGGTCGTCCTTGCCGACCAAGGCACTCGGGCACTAAAACTTCCGAAGGCACCCGCTCATCCTTGCCGACCAAGGCACCGACTAGCTACGGCGCCGAAACGAGCGCAAAGGAAGATTTCTTGAGGAACAAACCGCGAGTTCGCACGTCCGACCACTCGGAAACCGATCGCCGAACTTTCTAGCGCCGAGCTGATCAAAGCAGAAACAAGCGAAGCTAACTCCTTCACGAAGTCATTCATAGAGAGAAAAAAGGGATTTCATTAAAAAGCCGGCAGGCTCAAAAACTTTACACCACTTTACATGAGGCACACGCAAGACTCTCTATCTACACCCAGACTCCTAAAAACTCCCTACAACAACGCCGACGGTAGGCCCTTGCTCGGCCGACGGATGCACTTTTGGGGTCGGTGGACTGAGGTCATTGGAGATGACTTCTTTGGTAGGCCCTTGCCGGTCATCAAGGTGAAGCCACGCCGCGAATGGCATGCCGCTGCTGCTCACGACATCGACGCGGCCGCGCTCTCGCAATCGGCGCCCTCGCGCCATTGCCTCTAGGAGGCCCCTTGCCACTCCAAGCCTCGGATCGCTCAAGTAGCGCGTCAGCGGCAAAGAACGTCGCGAGCTACTTCTTCTCTCTTTGGGAGTTCGGCTATCGCCTGATCATATTCAACCCAAAGCTCGTTCAAAGGGTCTTCCTCTTCCACCACGATGTCATCACCGAAACTGAAGACTAAAGGGTGTCTTGAACACATTTCAAGAAGGAAAGGAGTCTCGTCTAAGAGTCTGCCGCTCGAGCAACCCGTGGCGCCCTTATATACCCATTCGAAGGAAGATCAAACGACTCAGGAATAAATGCTGCGCACAGAAAACGGCGCCCACCACCGGAACCCGAAGCGGTCAAGAAGACGAACGAGCAAAAACACACCTAGCCGTGCGCGGCGCGCACAACAAAGCAATTAAGAGGCTCCCGGCGGTTCGCATACCTCAGGAACGTAATCCCGGGCAGACGTCGGATGCGTTGAGAACACGCCCGGCAAAAGCGGTAGGCCCGTTGGCCCACCTAGTTGAACGGATCGATCAAGCTCAACCCCAACCGAGTCCGCCGAACTCGATTGGAGGTTCGGGGGCTACTGACGAATACTCATAAAACAGGGGTGCACCAACGGCCCAATTGCAACAAGCAAAGCCCAGAGCAGCAAGCAGGCGGCCTCGAATACGGCCCCAGCCTAAACAGGCCGTCCCGGATCGCTACCCAAATGCCTACGAGACCATTCAGGAGACCATTCCCGACCGGTCCTCGACTCAGCGGAGGTTCCCGACCCCGCAGGGGCGGATCCCCGACTCGACTTCAGCGAGGTTCCCGACCCCGCGGCGGGGCGGATCCCGCGGCTCCGACTTCAGCGAGGTTCCCGACCCCGCAATGGGCGGGATCCCGCGACTCGACTTCGAGCAGCGTCGCGCGCGCGGAGTCCCGTGTCAACCTAAGGCCACGTGTCCCTCGAGCGGTCATTGAAGTGGCGGCGAGGCGGTGGTCCTTCCCAAGACAGTTTGATAAGGCTGCTGAAGCCACGTCTCTGTCCCATCAACCACCACCACGGTGCAAGGACACGCTCTCCCGAGGCAACTCCAACGTCACACGCGACTACGTCAAGACCCACATGGATCACGAGAGCAGCTCGCCACTTCCGGAGGATTACCTAACCGCTCGACCACCTAGACCACCGACCCAAAGATAGGCTCAAAGGCGGCGACGATCGGCGAACGATTGGTCGACGGCGGGCAAGACTGAAGCCCTAAAGTAGCTCGCCGGCACTTCGCCAATTCTCGATGTAACACGCCTTCAGATTGAATAAAAGGAGGCGGGAACCTCCTAACAGGCAAGGAGTAAGAACTACAGAGAGCTTTTTCCTCTTCTTCCTCTTCTTCTTTTTCTTCTCCTTCCGAGAGCTAAGTTTAGATCATTCTAGTGTTGAGGCTCCACCTCTCGCTTGTAAAAAACTCGGTGCGATCATCACGCACCCTGAATACAATACCAACGCACGAATCGGAGTAGGGACCTTGGCCCAACCAAGATACATCTTGGACTCCAGGGTCTAACCATTCAGGGAGCGGGAACGCGCAGCCCCTTAGACTTACAAATTTACTTGCCGGCGCTCGAAACGCCGACACCATTGCTTACCATGTCCATCACTAATGCATCACACTCTACTCCTTGTCTTCCCGGCTTGCAACTACTTCCCGGCTTAGTTATTTTTCAACGTCCCTTGACTACTCTGAAACTCAACTCTCCTAGCCTAGTCATGGTCTTCTCCGCCTCACCATGACTTTGCTCCAAAGTCCTGCAACCAACACAGGCAAGCAAACACGTTACGTAGCATTATTTACAATAATATACAATTTACCAATGTATAATCAAAACATCATGCACAACTCGCTGGAAAAACCGGTAGTACCGCTGCCTCTGTAAGTTCTCGAAAGACCCCTCTGTGTAAAATAACTATTGTACCTTTGGGCTGGTAGTGCCACTCCCTCAGCACTACCACTCCTTACTCACCGGTAGTGCCGCTGTGCTAAAACCCAGAGGAATACTTTTCTGTAAAAAGACTACCGCACTTTTGGCTAGTAGCATCGTAGGGTCGACACTACTGCTATTCCAAGCTGGTAGTGCCGCTCAACACTGATAACATCTTAATTTTCTTCGAATTTAAAATTGGATTTAAATCAAACTTAAACTTGAACACCACATACACAAACACTATTAATATCTCATCACAAATATGAATAATTCTCCACGATGGATTTCCACCTTCTATTAGTACTCG
Organism: Otatea glauca; assembly: GCA_036346275.1. NCBI lineage: Eukaryota > Viridiplantae > Streptophyta > Magnoliopsida > Poales > Poaceae > Otatea > Otatea glauca. Next base: position 12,077,438 of record CM070728.1, read on the forward strand.
ACCTCAATTTGAACTTGATGTTATATCAAACAGTTGAAAGCCACACACCAAGTCACTAATAGTACTGCGGTGCGGTGCCTTGCGTCGACGAACCAAATACCTTTGCGCCATAAAATCGTTGCCAGGCTCCTCCGCGCAACAAGGGCGGCGAGATCGTGAGAGTTTGCTTTACCGTAAACCCTGCCACGTCTTCCGATAGAGGGTGCGGCGTACGAATGCCGCCGCACGCCGCACGGCGGTGTCTCCCCCGTTCCTTCCCACTCGCGCGCGTACCTGCTCTCCGTCCGCACGTCGTGAGTTCGTTACGCGTCGGGATCGGCGCATGCAGCGCGCTGGATTCGGGCGTGAAGAGGAGAGAAAAGACGGAGAGGAATCCGTGGCGCCCGCCGCTGCGTACTGTTCCACCCGTGTCCGCCCGCGCGCTGCGCTGCGGCCCGCCGCTCGGATGGGACGTGGGCACGGCGCGCGGCAGGTACAGGCGCAGGTGGACTGCCTGCCGCCGCGCGGGGGCCCATCGACAGAAAGAGACCCGACCCGAGGCGGAAGACGTGGCACAGTGGAGAGGGCACAGGTTGCGCAAGCGGGGGAAGGGTGAGGTGAGCCTGGGCCAGCTAGAAAGCGGAGGGAGTCAACTCGCTCGCGGGTACGTTACGTACAGCGGCGGCGCACGGCTCGAGGCGAGACGCGCAGGCCGCTTCCGGCTTCCCTTCGTTATTGGGGGCCCGGACTTTCTCCGCAGTCACCCGCTGCAACGGCGCCCTTCGGATCCTGTTCCTGTTCCTGTTCGGCCAGCTTTTTTTTCTGCCCTTTCGCTTTTATCGCTACAGGATCGCGTACGAATCGCCGCATGCCAAGATTGCCAGTGCCAGGCCTCGTCATGCGTGGCGATGCAGTTGTTCGTGTGAATTCTAAAAGTCTCAGTATATTTGACTCTGCATATTTTTTTCCCTCTGTTTTTCGCTTTTTTTGAGCAAAATTATAATTCCAGCTTAATTCTTAACCGTAAAATTATCAGCAAAAGATATATCAACTATCATATCTTCTACTATGATAAGATACTGGTACCGTAGCAGATCCATCAACTGCGGTAACTCCCTATCAAGCATGGTAGGTGGTGGGCATCCCATTCCTGCCTAGCTCGTATTTCCCGGTCCGCGGTCGGTACATGCCGAGTTTAGGTACCGCCCTAGCTTGTCTATCGCGGTCGGTACAGTGCCTTCGACCTGCCGTGGCAGAGGAGCGCGATAGATAACACTTATCGTCTATTGATGGTTTGCGGTCTAGGAAAGGGCTAGATTTATAATTTCATTTTAAAAGAATTAAAGATTTAAAAAATACAAAGAACCGAATAGGCCAAAGCTTTTGAATTCTGCCGGTGGATGATGGATCTGTTCGGTTTTTTTTTTTTTCTAGGAGACGCTCTCCATCATGATCTTTTTGCTTAACGGTAAAGATGGCATGCCAGCAACAGCTATTAGCTGGATTTTGACCTTGGCACACGGTAAAGATGACGCGCCACCAATAGAGATTAGCTGACCTTGACACGGCAAAGATGACTTGCCGCCAACATTTACTCCCATGCCGAGTACAGCATAGTCCTATTTCGGGGGTCACAACTACCACCATTGATTCTTCGATCGAGCTTGTAGGGTACAGACTACAGACCAGTAATGCTACAAGACGGAGAAAAAGCTAACAGCACAAACAAGGCATTGAAACGTGCCAGGATTTGGCACATGTCCGACCTGCAGAGCAAGCATTTGCAGTGCGGCAGGAGGAGGCAGTGCACCGTAGGCGGGCGGCCGATCGACGTGGCTGCAGGCGCGCTAGCTCGCGGCGAGTTTAGTTGGTAACGCATCAACACGCCACTCGAACGTTCTAACGCTGGCCGGCCGACCGGCCAGTTACACTCGCGCGGGGCTTGGTTCTCGAATCAGCCAGCGTGACGGACTGCCAACGACTTGGGGCCGGGCGGCGACGCTGCAAGCGCTGCTCATGTGCCGCGAAGTGTGCGTGCACTGCCGCAGTTTCGGCAAATTTTTGGTTTTTCACACCCCTCAGGAGTTTGAAGTAACATATATCCCAGCATTTCGGTTAAAGTATAATATTATACATAAACATAATTAAATATAACTCATGTAAAAGATTGATTATATAATTATCTGTAATATAGTTGAGTAGTGCTTTAATATTTTCCCTCACAATACAAGTTGCACAAATCTTGAAACAAACGAAGAGTTAAGTAATTATCCTCTATCTTTCATTCGTAATTTAATATTTATGTAACTGTAAAAAGAAGTATGAAAATACCTCTCAATATAGTTTTACATTATTTATAGATATAACTAAAGACAGATTATAACAAGTGTTGCAGTGCGTCAGTTTTACTCTACCTAGCAACTACCTAGTAGCACCGTACCGCCTTCCTCTGACTCGAGAATGAAGTGGATCTGATTCAGATCAAGCCACTAATAAATGTAGTGTGTCCACCCGGAAGTGGAGAACGTACGTACTCCAGCCTTCACTGCACGCTTGTCGTTTGATGCATGCATTTGTCTCCAGTACCAGTACTGCTGCACGAGTAGTAATTTCTTCCCGCTGTTTTAACCTGATCCCATGCATTCATGTATGCCATTCACACTAGCAACAGGCCGGAGATAACAGCGATCGGGATCCGACCTGGCCTCCACGGACTTGAATAGTGTTCTGACGGGACCAGAACAGTGGGCAGAAACTCAGGATCTCTGTTGAGAATTTGGTACAGTGAATAACGTGGCCCCTGTCTTCATTTCTTCACCGAGGAAGATTGCTACTCCATAGCAGTAGCGGTAGAATTTGAACTCCCATAGTCCCATCCTGCTGCAAACATTCCGGCCTGTTTCGAATCTTTACAACAGCAACACCGTAAGGTGCAGCAGGACAAGCACTGGCGGTGGGAACGTGGATGTCACTCTCTTCATGCTCGATTCTATTCTCCACGGCATACCTTGTGAAATAATTAGTAATATTACTAGTGTAATAGCGTTACAACGATGTTAAAGGAAGTTCTATATTTGCTCTGAGGAGATAGAAATTCTGTTAGCCAACTCTGATCGATAAAACTTTCTAGGAGTTAAGTTGGCCTCATACGAGGTCGGTTGGAGTATCTTTTTCTTTTTATGAAAAGCAAGAGAGCTGTCTTCGTTACATTAAGAAGTTAGTACAAAATACTAGGGACTAAAGAGGGGAAAAAAGCAAAGGAAAACTGTACAGCAAGAAAAAGACTAGTTATATATGCCTATGGATGTGTTTTGCTCAAGCTTGCCCCCAAAGCTTGATTGTTTCTTGAACTTCGCCGACGATGGTGGCGGCTGTTTTTTTTCTTACTGTTGAAAAATTCTTGCAATTCTTTTTCTCTAAATCTCCCAGATTATTGCCCTGATCACCGAGATCATTCCTTTCTTTGAATCCCTCTCGCTTGAGATCAATACAAACTCGTAACGTTAACCTATAACTTGTAATAAAATAATCATATGCTTATATATTGAAGAACCTATGTATACCAGGAGGATGTCGGTGTCACTTGAGCTTGACCTGTACACTATAGATCCGACCTTGTAATCATCTTCTCCTGTAACTAAGATGTCCTATACCTGCCGCAAATAACCACAATGGAGTAGCAGTCGTTTGCAAGGTTATCAGAATCTCAATTCTAGTCATAGATTCTATGTTTGTACGACTCGCATTGACTAGACCCATTCAATCCTATGATAGAATCTTAATGATTCTAACAAAAAAAAAATTGTAGGATCATGATCAAAATTTTCAAATGATCCTATCTGATTATACTGTGATTTATTATAAACAATTATTTGCATATGTCCTTTTAATTGTAATTTTTCACCTTTAATTGCTTAATGTACATTATAATTTACTAATAACAAACGATCTTTCTTTTGCACTACATTTTGTAAATATAAGTTATAAAATAATAGTTTTAAAGGTATACAAGTGTTAAAATACACTTGATTTTTAAAAATGTTCCTTTGGTAGAATTAGATAGGAACTTAGATTCTACATCGATCTTAAGATGTATGATCCCGCTGAATAACCTTCGATCCGATTCAGGACGGTGATTCTGACAACTTTGGTTGTTTTGTCATGTAGGCGCGATATATTTGTCGGTCGTTAGGACTCTCTTGTATCACAAACCAAACGCAAGAATTTACATTTTCAGGGTGCCCAAGCTTCCCAGATCAACGCTTTGTAGTTGGTTGTTGCTGCGCCGATTGGAGCATCTATTTTCGGAACTCGATTGTATCTTCTTACACAAACGAGCAACGTTAATGGAGGATAGTCGAGCTACCCAACGGCCCAACCTGAAACGTTTTTGTGCTTATTGGTGCTATATATGTACTCCTGACTCAACGGCCAACAACTGGCTCAAGTCTTCATAGAAATGAGCTAGACAAACTCGCATATGGTTTAAAAGGCCAATCCCCGACCTTCCTCTGAAGTAGACCTAACCTGAGCAAATACAGCTTAGTTGCTTGGTCCAACTTTTCCCGTGGTCAAGCTTGACAATTTAGGCTTGATAGTTCAGTCAACATGGAGCTTTGCCAGCTCGATTGTGTCTAAAAACTTTCTACACAAAGAGCACAATATGGCATCGCTGACCAGGCCTGCGAACCTTGTAGCAGGTGGCTAACACAGGGGTTTCCCAGAATCAAGAGTCCATATCCAGACTTACGTGACGTCCCTTGATCAGTACCAGGACCTGCAAACCTGGATGCACTGGACCACTGCACCCGTTGCTTCCACTATAAACTATGGGAGCAATCAGACCTAACAAGACATAGATTTCAATTACGTCACGCGTATCTCCCGCTAGATATTTCACCACATGGCCGCCCTAATTCTACCCCAAGGACCAATCCAAAGCTGATAGACGACCCTCTCATTCGGCGACTAAACTAAACACCGCGAGGAGACAGCGACATCACCCCGCTAATTATACGGGCAGACTTGCAGAGATCGAGTGTGCAAACGGAGAAGAACGCGCTAATGGAGATCGATTATGGAGTGCCACCACCCCATCACATGCAACGCATCCACGAGACGGTCGAGACTGCCGGCGTCTTCTTCTGACCCTGCCTGTCTCGGCGAGAAAACTTTCAACGCGTTCCGTTCCGTTGCGTTCGTTCAATACGGCGGCAGACGCGAGTGGAAGAAACAAGGGAGGCAAGGAATTAAGGAAGCCGCGCACGCACACGACCACGAACCCCCCGAAATAAGGCAAAGTTGAATTGAGAGCTGTCTCCGTCTTGTAAACACGTACGCGCGGCAAGAAAAAGCGGAAGCTCCCGTGTTTTCCGGCCTTGCCCACGCAGCTCGCCGTGCATGGACGATCCGACGGTGTCGGTGCAGGCAAAGGCTAGAAAACAAACAAACGCAAGACCAGCTTGGTGCAACTTTGCGTGCATAAAAATGAGTGGACGAATTCTCAAACAAAATCAGGGCAGTTTTCCTTTGTTTGTTCAGAAAAGGATACTCCTGTAACCCTGTTCATGTAACGAGTATGTGTATCTGTCTGACGCTTTGAATATTAATTTGACTAGGGCGGAGACACGTTAGTCCATTAGTTATTTTCGCAATTGTTTTAGAATACGTGAAGTCAACCTTTTATAATTTTAACATCTAATATATTCCATTCATTGAAATTTACAGGGTATATTTTTGAGTTGGCATATAAACTAATGAGATATTGAAAATGACTAAACTATCCCTAATTAATATCTCTAAGCACTATATTCAATACATACATGTAGAGAATAGTATCAACTAAATATGTGTATATATTAGGGGTATAAAGGAAATATCACACTAATTTGTATTTGAGTATGAAATACGTCTTATAAACTTAGACGGGGAGTATACAAAAGTATTTGGATTTACATGTAGAAATATTATTATTAAAATTTTCACCAAAAATGCTTTATATCATTATACTCCCCTTGTCCCGCAAAATAAGTCTCTATTTTTGGGAAGCATCATCATACAATATAAGTCCATTATAAGGATCAAAGGTATAGTTATTGTAATATTTTTATCGTATACCCCTCATTTAATACTAAAAAGGTAGATAAGTATGAGTAGTATGTTATTTAACAGGGGCATTCATGGTACAATAACATTATTTTTTCCCGATTTAGTGTCTTCTTGGTTTGTGTATGAGGAAGTTTGAATTTATTCTGCATGATGGATGGAGTATTCTTATTTTTTTGTAAATTATAATTACAAAATAATAATTAAATTTTTGTATTGAAGATTATATTAATATTCAAAATGATAAGTAAAGAGAATAGAGGTAGTACAAACAAGTCACATGGTGCAACGAAATTACAGAGCACACCACCATACGGCAACATTTACTTGTACATTCCATCCGGTAATCATGCTCAGGTCATGTACAGTAAGACTATCTTAGCTTACTCTTAGTATGTCAATATTACATTTGTTCTATGGGGAAGAGTGAGAAAAGAAGAGAGAGAAGAGAACTGATTCTTATTTAGTAAGTATTACACGGGAGTATAGGTAGATTAGGTATGTACAAGAGATAAGTGATAGTTAATATATGGTATCTAAAGTCAACTTTTAAAAATAACTATTATACGAATTAACTTTATTATTTATTCTAAATGATACACACACGAGAGGGATGGAGTAAGTAGCTTGATATATATTAGTGTACTTACCTCACCAGAAGGAAGCCATCCGATCTCGCCTCCACACACACCACACACACCAATATACTTATTGTATTGGGCAACTGTACGGTCCGCTTTTCCCCCTCTTCTCTCGCAACAACACTAGCAGCGGCCGCAGCCGCGTTGCCGTGTTGGTGTCTACTCGGTACTCACTCCTTCGGCCACTCGTTGTGCAAACTGCAAAGAAAGCGAGGGGTGGAGAGATAGGCAAGAGTCGAGGAGGCAGGCAATAAATAGCAGTTTAGGTGAGCGCAGGCTCCAGCTTCCATGGCGGCGTGGCAGGCCCTCTCTGTCGCCTCCTCGTCTTAACTCCTATCCTCCACTCCTCCCCGCCGCACCCGTCCGCACAGCCCAAACCCCACCGCTCACACGGATTCACTGCTCATCCTCTCGTACTTCGTTGTGCTGCTGCGCGCGTCGTCGCGCATAGTAGGGAATACAAGCAACCGAGGGCAGCGCGCGCGCGGCACGAGCGTATGGCCAGGACGGCCACGACGAGTACGAGCCGGCTGTAGAGAGGGATCGGCACGGCCGCCTATGGATTTGGGCGCATGGCGGGGTTCCCTCTAGGCGGAGGAAGCAGCCGCGAACACCCGACGCCGTCCGTCCCGCCCGTGCACCCCTCTGACACGTCCTCCTTCCTCTACGCCACGCGCGGCGGCAGCTTCCAGCTATGGCAACAGCAGCAGGAGCAGCAGCAGCAGCCGTTCTACCCCTCCAACATCATCCGCTTCGCCGATGACGCGCCCACCGCGCCGTCGCTCGCGGGCGCGTCCTCGTCTTCGTCCCGCGGGATGCGGGCAGGGGGTGGAGGAGGAGGCGGCGGCGTGAGCTGCCAGGACTGCGGTAACCAGGCCAAGAAGGACTGCACGCACCTGCGCTGCCGCACCTGCTGCAAGAGCCGCGGCTTCCCCTGTGCCACCCACGTCAAGTCCACCTGGGTCCCCGCCTCCAAGCGCCGCGAGCGCCAGCAGCAGCTCGCCGCGCTCGCCGCCTCAGCCGCGGCCGGGCCCTCCCGCGACCCGACCAAGCGCCCGCGCGCCCGTCCCTTCACCACCACACCTACAACCTCCTCAGGTATATAAGCCATGCTGCACCTTACCATCTCACACGCTCTTCGGCTTTGGGATCTAACGCTAACTCTTGTCTTGTCTTGTGCTGGTGCTGCTGCGTGTGTAGGGGATCAACAGGTGGTGACGGTGGCGGAGAGGTTCCCGCGGGAACTGAGCTCCGAAGCGGTGTTCCGCTGCCTGCGCCTGGGGCCGGTCGACCAGGCCGAGGTGGAGGTCGCGTACCAGACCACCGTCAACATCGGCGGCCACGTGTTCAAGGGCATCCTGCACGATGTCGGTCCCGACGCCCTGGCAGCCGCGGTCACCGGCGGCGGCGACTACCACTTCCGCCATGCCGGCGATGGATCCTCGCCTAGCACGGCCGCTGCTGGCGAAGCATGCGGCGGCGGTGCCGGGGGCAATATCATCGTGTCATCGGCTGTGGTGATGGACCCGTACCCGACGCCCGGGCCGTACGGTGCGTACCCGGCCGGCGCGCCGTTCTTCCACGGACATCCGAGACCGTGACCGGCGCCTCCCTCCCTCTCCCGCCGTCTCGCCGTAACACCACGCCGCCATTTCTCTCGCTCTATCTGTCAATTGCGTTAGCTTCTGAATTCTTAGCTTCTTATTGATGCATAAATTGATGTTTCTTCTAGAACCTAGCTAGCTTAATTAGGACTTTCTCGCTTCTTGGGAGCTTTTGAGGTGATCATCAGTAATATACTCTGTCGGACAAATGATTAAAAATCTGACAGTTAGAAGCTTGGGAAGCATGATTTCTTGCATTGTTATAGATAGCCTGTTCTTCCCGGTGCTTTTAACTGAATTGACAATGCTGGTAATTCTTAGCACTCCATTGCTGTGATTTTTCTTTACTACTAGTAATACTGTAAGGCTAAGGTTTCTTTACTTTTGCCATGTAGCTTCTATCTGTTTTCCATAAGGTGCGACCACTGCGCTTTACTACTAGTTTACCTTTGCTCTCCAAAAGCTGAGTCCTAGAAACCTAGTTGTCTTTAATTGGTAGCTCGTGGATCCTAGATATCGCATTGTGTTAATTAATTGGTGCGTTTGTGTTTGTTTATGCATAATTAGATGAGAGAGAGGGAGGGGTTGAGTCATCATATGCATGCTCATGGGAGAGAGAATGAGAGAGAGAGTAAGGAAGGGACTAGCATATGATCAGTTGATCGGGAGCTGCGACCGATCGAGCCATGCGCCGATCTCTTGCTTGATTTGAGGGTTTTCTTTTATGTTTCCGAGGTTAGCAATTGTAAGGAGACGATGACTGATTGGTCGCACATTCTCGTGTTCTTCATCTACACATAAACTTGTTGTCTCGTTGATCCCATCACATCACGTCCCGAATATGTATCTTATTTTTATGGCTTTTGTCCATCATCCTAGATTGCTAGTGTGCGTTCCCTGCGTTTGGCAACTATTGTTGTACAGGGAATTACCCTATCCAAGCATAACTTTTTCCCCTTCTACAAGGCATTGGTCTTCTCACAAGAAATGAGCTTTTTCACTTCTTCCTCACAAGAATTGAGCTACATTTTTAACTTCTATCTCACAAGAAATGATATTCTGTAGTGCTAGCTAGACTACCAGTACTTTACATTTCTTTTGCTAAATCTGCCTTGACCAAATTAATATACATTGGCATGTAAAGAGTAGATTTCACAAAAAAGATTACTTTTTCTTATTAAGCTGCTCAATCTTAAATTTTATTGTGTATGAAAGATAAAATGCATGTGCGCACACGTAGATGTATATTGTTAGCAATATGGGTAAAACTTAATAAGAGATCCCAGTTTTGATTGTGATGTTAATTAACGAGGTTATAGTTTGAAAAATCTACACTGCGTGCTTAAATGAATTTAAAGGACTATAAACTTTGAAGATAGCACATGCACGGTACTATGCCCTATGTATTAATTTGCTTAAAACTTTTAGTACAATTTGAGGGAATTTGGTGAAATATTTGTAAGTACTGTTGTCATGATACCGGTAGTGTCTTCGATATTGACTTCTCTCACCTTAGTCTGTTTCAAATTGGGTGTCACCTGTATATAGTCCGTTGTATGCTTTACATAATTACATTGGCGTGCAATATTCATTTATCAGATAATTACTAGTACTTCTGCAAATGTTATTGACGCACCATTTACCTAATTCCTGTGACCTTATATATGTTCCCTTGTTGATATATATGAAGCTCCGCATTAACTTAATTTCCCTGTTATGATATAGTACACAAATGCAAACTCTAATTAAATAATGTCAATACGCCCATTATAACCCACTTGGTTATTCTTCCCTTGCCTATATATAAGCGGTAATTTCCCTCTGATATCGTATTTCTGGCATCTGGACTGCAATTTTGGAGTCCTTTTGCCAAGTATGATATGCATGCTTAAATATCGTGGATATTGCATGATATGGTATAATATATCCAGCTTGTTCGCCACAAGTGCTGACTACATATTGTGTGATCTAGACTTCTAGTTCTATATATGCATTGTACGGTTACCAGGTGGTGTCTAATTTCTAGTCCATCCGTGTGCATAGTGAATAATTTATGCATTTCGCTTCCTGGATCCATGGAAAGGGTTTAGCAGACGTAATGGCTTCAAAATTTAGAATTAAATGAAATGCATGCATCTCCGATTTTAGTTTTGCTCGTTGTGCTTATTAAAGGCAATGTTGTTAACTTCTTCTGGTTAATGTATTTTGGTTGTATCTATTACTCTCCCTCTCACTCAAGGCACAAAAGAATATCGTTTACGGTATGTGCAACTTCTTTCTAATTAAGCCTGAGCTGTGGATATCTTTTTCAACGTTTAGATTGAATATATGAAAATGATATGTATTAAGGTATATATTTGTCTCGAAAAGAGTTTTTATAATAATTTTGTTAGGTTTTATAAATCAATTTCAATAGAAATTTCTAAGTGGTCAATGTTGTGTTTTAGGAGCTACTCCCTCTGTCCAAAATTAAGGGTGTTTTCTTAATGGTTTTGTTCATAAATATAGTGTGCATTTCGTATTCCAATGCAAAATTAATATAGTGTTCTCTCTATACCTTTAATAAATATTCGCATTTACTTTATATTCTTTATATGCATGCATTGAATATACTACTTAGTGATAATAATTAAGGGTAATATAATCATTTTTAATATCTTCTTGAGCTACATGCTAAGATGAAATACACCTTAATGGATGTAGTATGTCACAATGTTCAAAATGGTATTATTTTGAGACCGGTGAGAGTGATTGTTGAATTCTATGCACAGAACAACATAAAGGAAAGGTGGATAGAGTATACTCGTAGTTCAACAATTGGTAACTCTTAACAACAATCTGCCTTACAAATTCGAACTATGGGCGGGAACGTGGAAGGAAGCAGTCAACAAATTTTCACAGGCTTTTTTATTCATTCACTAGGATTTATTTCCTGCCTATATCAATGACCACAATGTGATCCTTGTGAAACGTGGAAGCTAGCAATAATGGGCATCTCATACCCCTAGAGTTATATACATATCTTGCTTTGGGCAAATCCCTACTTATTAATTAATTAACGATATGTTCTCTTTGCACTCGAGGCATCTCTCCGTCATTCCTCGGTCTCTGTCGATCTTTTTCTGCACCCTTTTGGGAACAAATTCGCGCTTCATTTCGCGTACCCAATCTTGACGGTTTTACTTCAGAAAGGATAACCGAATGCTCTCTAGATCTTATGGACCACTAGTGGTTGCTGCAGTGCTCGCTGCAACGCCTAACTTGCGAGGAGATGACGCCAAAATACGCGTGCCCTCATGGTGTAGCCTGGTTGAGTCAATGTGTAATTAGATGGGGTTGTGCCTAGATGCAAGAAAGTGTTGTTGACGCGTATACAGTTTGAACGTGTGATTTTCGTAGGAATTTGGGATGATATACGGTATTTCTTATAATTTTTTTGTGAAATTTTCTGTGGTCGAAACGTGCCATGAGAATTTAAATGAGATGGCTGGCGCGTGTTGTGATTCAACAAAAGAAAACGAGAGATTGTGACGATTGCCGGTAATGGCTGCAGGCACCTCTCAGGGGACTGAAAGTGGGCTCTGGGACAAAGTGAACAGTGTGAGAAGACAAAAGAACATGGTGCTACCTATCTGCTGGCACTTTTTATTTGCTCTAGTCTCCAAGGAAAGGATGAAAATTCTTGCAAATGATTACATTCATTGTTGATACTTCAGGGAATAGGAAAACATGAGACATGACAGATTCAAAAGCAATGTACCACCTCTCATCCTTTTCCTTGGCCACAGTAATATAGGTAGTACCAGTGAGGGTTCCTCCTTTTTTTCTCTCTCTCTACAACCCATTACTTGCTGAACAGCTTAGTAACACCACAAAGCTAGCTAGCTACCACTCTTCCAAGATAGAAAATCATTGTCAACACATTGAGGATAGCACATGAAAAAGCAGTGTACTACCTCCCTTTTCTGCCCTAGCCATCGTGTTCACCACTGTTCTCCTCTCTCCTCTGTCCTGTTAATGTTCGTGCTCTCATCATAAGTGAGAAAGGAAAACCAAAAGGAAAAGAAAAAAAAGGAGAGGGTAAAAACTTGTCATGGATGGATGGTGCAGGCTAAGACGAGTAGGGCTCTTCATGGGGAATCCTTAGGCACTGTTAGAGTGGGGAAGACGAGAGAGGGCATGGTCCCATGAAGTACGTGCATTGAGCTGTTGGTGAGAGGGTCACGTGCCTCTCATCACCCCCAGCAAAATGCCAAATTATACACAACCGTTAGGCTCAACACACACAAAAGTGTGAGCTATCTCTCTCTGCTCGTCAGCTCAGTGCTCAGACCAGGGAGGTGTGTGCAGTGTGCTGTAGTAGTAGTACTAGTGCACAGTGCACGAGACTTTTCTTTGCCAAGATAATCACAGCTTAATTGGTGCGAGTACCTCCATTTATGCATTCTAAAACTATGTACCTACATGCTTTAATTGTTTAACAATGACATAAGGCTAAAGCTTTTCAGCAGAAAAGACTTTGGCTTATAATTACATTGAGAACTAGTTGGTGTATAGAGAGGTGGGCGTCGTGCCGGCCCGGCCCGGCCCGGCACGGGCTCATCGTGCTTTGTATCTGAATCGTGCCGGGCCGCGACGGCCCGTCGTGCCCGCCGTGCCGTGTCGGCCCGACTCATCTTTGGTGAGCCCAGTGTCGGCGTTTCGAGCACCGGCAAGTAAATTTGTAAGTCAAAGGGGCCACGCATTCTCTGTCCCTGAATGGTTAGACTCGAGAGCCCAAGGTCTATACTGGTTCGGGCCGAATGTCCCTACACCAGTTCGTTCGGTGGTGTTGTATTGCCTTAGGTGCAGATGGCTGCACAACGTTTCACAAATGAGAGCAAAGAGTTTCTGAGCACAAGAGTGTTCGCAAAGGCCTAGCGAGAAGAGGAGATCTCTCAGGTGCCCCACTCCCAGAGGCCCCTGCCTCCCTTTATACAACTGAAGGGGGCAGGTTACATGGGAAGTTGGGAGAGGGCAGGAGAGAAAACCTACGCCGGGAGCATTAGTCTTTTCGCTTTGGTGATGGGTCGTGGCCCGGTTTGCCCACGTTGGGTCGGTAGCCACAGTGGGCGTGGCGATTAGGCGCTTGCTGGCCGGAACCGGCGCACCGCTCGTGAACTTGACGATGGTTGACGTTGCAGTGCGTAACGTTGGTACTGCCTCGGGAGGGAGCGTGCCTTCGTATTGTACGTGACTGGTTGATGGGATTGGAAGCTTGACTTCAGCAGCCATTTATGCCATCTTGGGAAAGAGCCATCTGCTCCCGTACAATCACTTCGATTGTCCCCGTCCGCAGGGCACGTGGTCGTAGACTGGCGGAGGCTTTGACACGTGGTCCTTGGCGGAGGTTGCCTTAATTTGGTCGGAGTCGGAGGATCCCGACCCGCCGCGGGGGTCGGGAGCCTTACTTGGTCGGGGACGCTAGTCCTGATCGGTCGGGGAGGGGCGTCCTTTGTGGTCCCACGGGTCCTTTGGTCGATAATGGGCCTGAGGTAACCTGCTCGTTATCCTGGGCCGTTGGGGTACCCCTGGTATGAGTATTCGTTACCCAGGCACGGCCCATTTGCGCTTCGTGCTTGCTTCGTGCCGTGCCGACCTAGATCCGACCCATTTGCACTATTGCAATGAGAGGAAAGGAGCCGAAGTCGCATAGAATTGAGCCAGTGAATGCAAATATTATGAGAAAAAGAACTAAAATTTATTTATTCATGAACGGTTACATAGAGCGAGGGGATGTGCTCAACACAGGCGAGAGAGGGGGCAATAGGCGAGAAAGAGAATGAGCGAGACAGACGAGAGAGATTGAGAGATACTAGTGAGAGAGAGAGCTGAGAGATTGACAGGGACGAGCGAGAGAGAGCAGCTTCTTGCACCGTCTCTCAATCTCTCTCTCCTGTTTTGTCTGTCTCTCTCAGGTGTCGGTGATAGAGGTTGCATTCATGCTACTGGATGCATCCATAACGGTTATGCTCTGTGAGTCAGTGACCTTCATGCTAGACTTCTTCCTCATACCCTGGGTCATCGGGCCCGGTACGGCCCATTCTACAGTGTCGTGTCGGGCCGTGCCGTCCATCGTGCTCGATTCTCAAGTCCGGCACGTCTCGTGCTACAGTGTCGTGTCGGCCCGGCACGGCCCACTTCGTGCTGGGCCATGACGTCGTGCCTCGGCCCGACCCAAAAGAGCTCGGCCCGAATGCCCACCTCGGTCCGGCACAATTGCTTGTTTAGGTGTTACTTAAAAAAACACACAATTGCATGGCTGACTAGTCTCGTAAACTAATTAAACGAGGATGACGTTGGAATTTAAACAGCCTGTAATCATTATATCTAATCACCGCGCCATTATAATCTTGACCTATTAAATAAATGGCATATATCTTTCTCTCTTCTTATGATTAATATACGTGGACTCGCGAATGTGATAGCGCCTTTTAACATCTTTCGTTGCACCCTCTGTCTCGGAGAGTTTGAACTCACTGCCGCTTTTAGGCTGAAACTGAAACACTCTCGCTGCACAAACCGTACTATATGTTAGAACTCCTACCAGATTTAGATTTTTGTAAACTACAGTACAATGTTTGGTGAAACCACATGGCCAACATCGACTAGCTAGCCCTAGCAAACTAAGGCAAAAATTTCGGACAGCCTGGTCCAGCACGCGGGAAGGTGCAAGAGATGCATGTACAATTATTGGCACTTGTCACTGCCATGTCACACACGCCACAGATAAACAATTCACCCATCTTGGCTCCACTATGAAACTAGATAGTGATTCCTTTGCATGGAAGAAAAACCCAAATGATCAGATCGATGAACTCATGGTCATCGATCGAATGGCCGGGCCCATGCATCGATCCTTGTAGCAGTTAGAATGTTTGATCATATCCATCTCCATTGCGCAAGCTAACATTGTTCTGCTGCTATATGTGTCAATTTTGAGTGGACATTGGGGCCAATGATCTTTATGCAGCAGAAGCAGCAGCATTCTAATCTTTTCTTTGCTAGATAGATAGAGCATCCACTTTCTGAGTACTCTTTTCTCTCTCCGTGAAAGGGAGAAAGAAAAGGTTATTGGCTTAGGCCTTAGAGGGCTCCTTTAATTTGTTCTTTCTTCCATACAAAAGCCCATGGGACATGCACCTTGGTTAGCTCTCACCTGTGCAACTTTTCTTCCCATATATATGTGACCCGGAGCTAGGTACGTAGCTCGATCGCCCGTATCTTTAGGGCTCGAGGGCTCCATTGCTCACTCACTTCATTCAGGAGAAAAGCTTGGTTTCTCTTTATCCTTGGCTTTGTTTTGACAGAAAGGAACAAAGTTGATATGATCTGATGTACTACTACAACATCTACTAGTACATTTTTCCCCTTGTACAACTACGCGCAAAGCATGCATGGCTAGCTCTAGTTCGGTTGTTCAGTACTCGATCATGCTTGCATGCATGCAAGCTTTATCCACGCAAGCTTCCCGGACACACGCCTCATTTTAAGTCGACGTCACCTTTGCTTTTCTTTCTGCAGGTTACCTAGTGGTGGCCAAAGAAGAAAAAAGTTTGTCCATGTCTTTCTTTTGAAACGATGAAGTCTGTCCATGTCGACAAATTGATAAATGACAATATACACCCTGAACTCTGAAGTCAAATTTCTATGTAGCTACCTGCGGGCTGCGGGCAGCAAGTTCATCACTCAGTCCCCACCGCCCCCCCCCCCCCAAAAAAAACAAAGGAGTAGAGTAGATACAGTGACAGCAGAGTTGACCTGAATTCTGGATTAGCCAGCGAGTGTATGTGCAAGGCTATTGACAAGTTCGAGGTGTTTGATAGCTTGTAGGAGTCCGTCGGCCCCAGCGGTTAGGAAACTTTTGTTGATCCCTTCCCTTTTCTCAGGCCAACTCCACTCGTACAAGAAGAACATATTCGATGCATGCGTCTTTGTTCTGTACATGTAGCAGGAATCCTCGCCCCCAGCTACTACTCTTCTACGTAATTAACACTCCTCCCTTCTCACAAATCAATGCTTCCATCTTCCAGTAAGTTTTTCCTTTCTTTCTTCAGAGTTCAGACCACTCGATCGATTACTGCCTTTTTTAGGCTTTTACTAATTGGGGAGTTCAGATATTGCTAAGTAAAGGAGCCCAAGATATGTTCATCGCCATCTCCAAGGAATCATGCCTCCATGTTCCGATGGCCAAGCATGCCATTGTGTTGTGACATCAGGGATCATGATATTGGAGCAAATATGCCTCGCGAGTAAGTGCCAACAGCCTTGATACAAAAGCTTCGAGCTAAAGGAGAGAGGAGAGAAGAAATAAATTTACTACTCATGATGTCGCCTATGATGTCAGCTTTTGCCCCTCCCCTTGTATGATTGTATCATCTGACCAATCTAACCCGGCTAGCTCACTCACTCTCCTTTCTATTCCCTGTATGAACTTGCCGTAAAAATGTAGTACTACTCCGTACCACCAAAGCAAGCAGCATGACGGTGTTGTCACTTTGGTGAAACTGCATATAACGGCTAAGCTTCACCGTCAGATTTTGATCATAATTGTTGTGATCAGACGTAGGATATGTTAATAAGATTATATCGTAGGTGACCATCAAGAGTTCGAAATATGGCATGTTCGTGGGAAGGACAAGAAGGGCAACCAAAAAAGGCTGAAAGCCTGAAGCGGCATGAAAGGATTGAGAGGAGAAAAGGCAGTGAAGAAATGAACACAAGAGGAGTCGCAGACTCCAGAGACGACAGTTTGCTTGAAATCTTGGGCTAATCCGATTTGGGCTTTACCGCCCATCCACTACAAGGCCCATATTTGGTTAGCCTGAGATTGGACAGAAACTCTCGACCTGGGCTTTCATGGCTCATCATCAGGGGTATCTATTCACGGCAGTAACTCTCAGTTTTGACTTCTCTCCTTGAGATTTGTCATACGCTCGGGCCATTCGAAAGATATGGACCCTTTAGGCTAGTCATAGTATCATACGCTATAAATGATCTGTCACATAGAATTTTTTGCTGACATGACAATCGATTAATGAAGAAAGAAAAGATAGCAGTACCATGAGGATGATACTGCTTGGGATCAATATCCAACGTCTTGGATTTCGTATGATACTGCACTGGGAGCAAACTATATCATATTCATATGAAACATTTGATCACAACATATGCAACAATTAATGCACGCATACTATCTTAGATATTGTAGTATGATACTATGCATTGGAGATGGTGTTTCTTCTCAACAGTATCACGCTCTCTATCCTACGTGGCAGTCTTAGATTTTAGAATATGATACTATACACTGGGATTAGGCACGGCAAGTCGGACATTCTCCAATGATACCATCATACCAAATAGTCAACAGGCAGAGAGCCAGAGACAGTGAAAAAAACAAAGGGACGCGGTTCTGAAATATTGTACTCTTAATCCTACTGTAAGCAAACGATGTTTTGAAATCCATGCAGGAAGCTAATGTCACGAGATTTATCATATATACATTTTTGCGGTGTAATATTTTTTCTGCAAATTCTAATAACAAAGGGATTTGATGACAAATTTATCTTACTAAATCTTACCAAAATTTGGTCACTAAACTAGCTGCCAATGTTTTGACCAAAGATTGAAAAAAAAATGAACTAGAGAATCAAGAGAGAAGGGAATCATACCAAAATTTAGTAAAAAATCAAATGCTTATCAAATTTAATCAACACTACTAAAATTTGATAAGACAAACATTAGTAACCGTTAGAAGCAAACCAATCACACCCAAAATTAGTGATCCAAATGGTGGAGTACTTTGGTAACGTCAAAATTTAAAGCGGCATGTCACAGAGTTCAGAGAAAAGCAAATACAGAGCAGGAGTGAAGTAGCGAAGGCTAGTGCACGTTTAGGACCTGCCAAAAAAAATTCGTTAAGGCTCAAATCAAAATTGTTTTGATTGTAGCAGTTAATAAGTTCAATTTCGAACAAAAAATGTTAATGAAGCTTAGCTCGACAGTTGCTCATTAGCTCGAATTTGAAATATCCACTTAAATAATAAATAAAATGATTTCACATTGACGACAAGCTGCTTGCTCCCACGCTCACCGCAAGTTTCTGCGCCGCCCATCTCTCGCACCATGCATTCACAGTATCTCAGCCTCTCGCAGTCCTCAGGTGCGAAATGTGCCAGGTGTCGTCCCGGATCCTTTTAGGTAGAGATGGAGCTATTTTTGTAAAAAAAAATATTCAGAGCAAACTATTTAAAAAGGAAAAAGAAAAAAAATGGAGGATAGGACAAATAAGTGAACAGCTCCTCTAAAGAGTTAGAAAAGTGATCTCTTCCTGTCTCGTGTCTCACGCTGGTCTGGTTAATTTGCTAGTGACTATCCCTAGCACCGTAGTGACTGGTGAGTCAAAAATTGGTACTGTTAGTCTGGTTAATTTGCTACCGGACGGGCCTGCATGACATGCGTGCCAGAGTCAGGCTTCTGCGTACGCATGCTACAGATTTTGCGGTGTTGATGCCTCAAATCTTGAAGATATGGATGTACGAGTAAAAAAGCCTGAAGAAGCAATCAGGCTCAATGATAGGATCGGGCTGCTTCAGTTGCAGGAAAAGGGAGATACTACGGCCGCAGGGCAATAGGATACTACTACGACTCTACGAGTCTAT
Source organism: Otatea glauca (assembly GCA_036346275.1). NCBI lineage: Eukaryota > Viridiplantae > Streptophyta > Magnoliopsida > Poales > Poaceae > Otatea > Otatea glauca. The sequence continues at coordinate 12,096,467 of CM070728.1, forward strand.
CAAAAATGGCGCAACAAGAAGCAGCTAAAGCATGCGTGTTGGGAACTTGGGATCACGATTCACAAAATCACGACGCGACCCACGTCTCCCAGAAACGCGATAACGAAAAGACCGTGCCCGAGATCACTTTGATCTTCCCGATCGAAAGCTGCTCGGTTTTCTTTTCTGGCTTCTTCAGGCGGTGAACACGCCTTCTCTCTCTCTCTCTCTCTCTCTCTTTTTGTTGCAAACACTGCCTCGCGGGAGTACACACATCACCAGCCTTCTTTAGGTTTTTTATTTTATTTTTTTGAGGATACCAGCTACGGCCGTGCGACATGATTGCGTATGGTGTAGTTTCATTTATGGATGTCATTCGGGCCATCAATGGACGGTAGAAAACGTGGATACAGCAGCACGTTTGGTCGGTCTCATGGTTGCTGTGCCGTGCATGTTTTGGGACAGGGGAGTAGGGGTTACGTGTGCAGTTAGAGAGAGAGAGAGAAGGGGGCAGATATGTAAAGAGAATGGTTGCAAGGAAAACAGGTACACGCGTACAAACATCCTTCAAGTCAAGCCAATTGTACGTGCAACTATTTCCTGCCCGGAGCCTTCACCCAAATCTGGTAGCAAAGCCAATCAGTCCTCTAAAGACCTGGCAAGCAAGGTACCACTTACCAGTACTCTAATGCCAAGCCTCATTAGCAGAACGAAGAGCTAGTGCAGCACTAAGCTATATATAAGTTAAACACAAAATGGAGACAAAAAAGAAACACTAGTACTAGTACTTCGCACACGTGTGCGTGGTGTAGTAATATTAGATGTCACTAGCGTGTCTCGCTACCGGACGGAGTATTGTTTACACGCACACTCTCCGAAGTTCGAGAAACGGCTGCGCGGACGGCGGACGCCGCGGCCTTGTGCGGATCGATCGATCGATCGCACGCACGCTCGCACGGGGCCCAAACGCGATCAGATTCGGTGCGTACTTGCTGTCGCCTTCTTTCGCCGGTGGTCCCGTCCGCCCCAGGAGAAAGTTGCCAACAACACATCTATGGCTGTCGAGCTTAACCACTGTTACCGAGTATCTTCCGAAATTGTTATAATTCAATCTACAATTATTTTATTTATGATTTAATTGGTTATTTCAAATTTGAGTTAACGAGTTACTATCGAGCTGAGTCTTATTGACCTTTTTTCATACAAAATGTAATTATTTTAATTTTAAACTAATTAACTACTATAACCAGAGTAATTTTGATTCGAATCCTAATGAGTTTTTTTAGCTCTATCAACGTCCGTCAAGAACCTTAATTTCAAACTAATTAACTATTATAATCAAAATAATTTTAATTGGAATCCTAATAAGTTTCTTTTCAGCTCTATCCACGGCCTTCGAGAACCCTGTGAGAAATACGTACATTTTGTCGTGGTTGTTCTGCTCCAGCACGTTCGGCCTGGTCTACACTCCTCTGCTGCTCCACACGCAGCATCAGCATATGGAGCCCAAATGGTATGAATTAGCATCGGGGAACTGCTTGCATATATTTGGCCCTTATTTTTCTTAAAAAATAGTTCTTTTTTAGAAAAAATTATGAAAATAGCCCATCTTCATGCTACAGTACCACATAAAGAAAATTTTGTGCTACTTCAGCGTGATATTTTTTTTAAAAAAAACTGAATTGCTAGGGAATAGGGATGCGGAAAATTGGTTGCACCGAATCCACTAGCGTCAACTCAATGCCGCAGCACAGGGGCGCAGGAAATGCATTTTTCACGGAACAAGGGCTCGGGATTTGGATTTTCCGCGGCAGGGGTGGCTCGGCAAATTCCGCGCCCCCTTGCATGGAATGGGTCTATTCCTGCAAAAAAAAAATCCGTAAGAAGTAGTTCTGTAAATTTTTTTTAAGATTAGAACAATGAACATTTCTAGCATTGGGTCTCTGTCAAGATTCGAACACATATCCAAATATTACAATTCTCCTCCTTTCAAATAAGAGTTCTCATATTACTCCATCTTTTACCCCTTCGAAGGTAAGAGGATGTTTAAGTCTGGGCCATTTGATTTATTGATGTTAGTTTTGACAAAATAAAAATCTAACTTGTTTTTGTGAAGGAAAAAACAACTGAATACGTAGGGCATATTGTATTTCATTATTCTATATTGAAGATACAAAATAACATTCTCCCTAAGGAGTTTTTTTTTTGTCTTCTGCAACTATGCTTATAGAATGTATCTAACTGGAGATTACATAGACCACCGATTCCCAGCGACTTTGCACTGTGTCTAATTAACTACATCTCTAGGATAAGTCTACTAAATACATACAATTAAGCTGCATCTTAGTTGTCATATTTATATTGCTCGTCCTATCATTCATATGCATGTGTGATGTTGATATATATGTAAATGGTGAGGATGTGGATGTGATGTCGTGGCTTTGTTTCGCCAACACCAAATTAGGTACGTTATTGTCATGTCGATGTGTGAAGGGGATGACTTTAACCTCATTTTCATAGATAAAAAGATGGAGTAAACCAATTGTTGGATTGATCTACAACAACCACCGTGAGGACTTCACTTCTTTTCAGGCGAGATCAACCAACGAGGTTTGATCCAGGTGCTTACCATAAATACGGATGTCACGAGTCGTAACAGGTTGTCGAGGGCCAAAGGCGAGAGAAATTTATGACTTGTTCGACTCTTATTTTTCAAATTACGTATTTTTACGATTTGTTTGAACCGTCACTCTGTGCACAACGAAGCTCACCAAATGAGTCCAATATTAGATACTATGTTGTACGTAGAAAAAATTTGATGCCACGTGGACCTATATATATATATTTGACTTACATGTAGACCACCAGGGTTAACAATTTCGTTTTCGAACTGAATTTCGAGAATTGCTCGGCACCGGTTTTTCGCGAAAATCGGTCGAAATTCGGTAAAAACCGATCGGTTTGCGAAAGTCAAACAGGTGGTCAAACCAATTCAAAAAAAACGAAAACCGGTCGAAAAGCTCGAAAACCGGCGAAAACCGACCGTTTTCGTCGAAAACCGGTCGGTACAGAAGGAAAAATGGTGGAAATGAAAGGAAAAATTGAAAAAAATGCAAAAAAATTTGAAAAAATTACACAAAAATCCTAATTAATCTATAAAACACCTCAGATAAATTTAAATAATTTTTGAAATCATTTGTTACTTCTAAAAAATACAAAACAGCAATTAAGGAAAAGGAACAAAGATATTGTCAGATTTTTATAAATATTTAAATTATTTTTTATATTCTGAAAATTTAATGTAACCATAAATAGTTCCAAAGTATTATACAATAAAATTTTCAAAAATATTAGACTTCATTTAGTACCTATATAAAATCAAAAATAGAAGAGCATATACAATGATAATATCACTTTCAGAATTTTTAAAAAATACACATATCTGATCATCTTCTAAAAATTTTACATAATCATTGTAAATAAGTTATAACATCACAAAAAAAGTTTGAGAAATATTAGACTTCATTTTGTGCCCCTAGAAAATAAAAAACTAAAGAGCATATATTGTGACAGTATCACTGTCAAAATTTTTTAAAAAATGTACGTATCTGATAATAATCTGAAAATTTTATACAATCATTAAGATGGCCTCAGGACCGCACAAAAAAAATTTAAAATCTTTTTGACACTTTTTGCGAAATTTCTTCAAATTTTTTAAATTTACTATTCATCTGAACGGTTTTCCGAACGGTTTTACTTGCCGAACCGGCTCGGCACGGCCGGTTTTCGCGAAAACCGACCGGTTTTCGTCGGCATTTTAAACCCTGTAGACCACTGCCTCTTTATTTATTTAAGGGTTGTTTGCATACAAAATTTCACCAGACAACTAGTAAGGAAACTAGCTGCTCACTAATTAAGTTGCACCTTAAGTAGTGCTCTCTCAGTTCAAGTTTACAAGATTTATTTTTTAAATGGTCATATGTATAAATATATGGCGTATTTCATATTCTAATACAAAATTAGTGTAATATTCTATCTATACTCCTAATAAATATCCATCTTTATTTTATATTCTCTACATGCATATACTGAGTATAGTGCTTAGTGATAATAATTAAGGATAATCTAGTTATTTTAATGTCTTTTCTTTGATCAATGTGCTAAGAAGAAATACACATTATAAACTTAGACGGAGGGAGTAATGTATTGAATTGGTATATCTTTCCACACCGAACTATTGCAATCTTTTTTAAATAATCGCGCGCGGTAGGAGATATGTGTTATCTACCGCACCTTTCGCGATAGGAGGTTAATTTTGTAAATTTGTGTGTGAGGAAGTTAGATTTGAAAAAAAAAATGAGGTTAAGGCTTTTAGATAAATGATGAATTCTTGCACTTCATGGTCTGGTTTGCTATGGATCTGTGGACTAGCGATCAGGCCATACGCTACTATGCAATGCTAGTACCCAGGGTTCGCAACATTGTCGATAATCGCTCGAATATCGCGATTATCGATCTTATTGAGCCTGTACGATATATAATACTAGTCGGTAAACCGGTTAAATTTAAAAAAAATAAAAATATTTATATGACGTAAATATCACGATAATCGATGAATATCGCTCGATTTTTTTGATGTATATCGAGTGAAAACCGCTCATAAAATTAACCGTCAAAGAATACAAGTTCAAAAAAAACTCGGTTCAATTATCAAGACATATCGTACTATTATCAGGTTTTCGAGTGGTTTTGTGAACCTGGCCGGCAGGGGCTTGCGTCTATCACTCTATTGTGCCTGAGCCAAGCAGCTTCCCCATGCACGCGCGTGCTTCAGATTTTCCGGTGCTGATGCCTAAGTTCGGTCGCTCCCTGTGTCAGAGTCTGCACCAACCAGGCACAACGATCTGGAGTGCTCGTATAGGATTGCCTGCCTCGTGAGCAGAGAAAGCAGATACCGCCGCGGGCAATGCGATTAGGATAAAGCAACTCTACTCCAAAATGGTGCAACCGTGCAACAAGAAGCATTTTAGGATCAGTCCATCAGAGCTCACGAATCACAAGGCGACGGTCGATCCCACGTCGATCTCCCCTGACCAGTAATGACGAGAGGAAAAGCAGTTTCAATAGAAGTCCAGAGGAGAAAGGAGGCATCAAAGAAAAAGCTTACCAAGATGTGGGAAGTGATCGTTTATTTTAGCTTGTGATCTCGTGTTTCGCAAATCGAATCCCCTACAAGTGAAACTATAAATCTAGCTCCCTTTTCTATTACAGAAGACGTGGCAAACGATTATCGTCTATCGTGTCCGGGGAGAGTAACGGTCAGAGGGAGCACCGGAGACGGCCACCTGAGATAGGGGCTGCGGTAGGGGCCGTTGTGGTTGACGAGTGTGGGAGTTACGTTCTGCGATGGAGAGAGGGCTAGATTTCTAATTTTGCTCGGAAGGGTGTAAATTTGCAAAAAGAACGGTGCTTTAATGTTTTCTCTCCCAATACAAGTTGCACAAATCTTGAAGCAAACGAAGAGGTAAGTAATCACTATCTATCATTCATTCATGATTTCATATTTGTGCAACTATCAAAAAGAAAAACATTAAATCACCTCTCTTACAAAAAAAGAAGAAGTCACGGTGGTTAAAAAAGTTATCACTCCGAGATAAGCGGTGAAGCTATCAACACTGAAGATGCCTAAATGCTAAGGCCTCGTTTAGAACGTGATAATTTAAAAAAAAAATTGTGGGGGAATTGAACTGTTTCATATAATTTTTAAAAAAAAATTCTATGAAATTTCTGTATATTTAGGTCTAAAAAGACAAAAGACCGGCAAGATGCCAATAGAGGATGTTGCCTTCGCCGTAGTAAAGAATAGTACCAGCTACATCTGTTAGAATCCTGCTGCTAGAACGAGCAGTAAAAAATTTTGCAACAAACTCGTGTGACAGACTGACAGTATACCTCCACCGACTTTTTTTTCTACTTGAATTTTTATCAAGGTTTTAAATCACGATTTTTATGGCTTCACAATAAAGTCCTAAAACAGCTACAACAACAATCGTTAGCTATGCTGAAGCTACCATTCGTCTCGTTTTCAGTATTATGCTTTTTTAAATTAAATATGTATATAATATAAGTCACTTTCAAACAAATTATAAAATAATGCTGCTTTAGAAGGTAAATATTTTTATAATAAGGATATGAGTTAAATCTGGAATCAACAAATATGTTAGTACATGTCAAAGACCTTAACTATATCATAATGTTGTGACTTGTGAATAACAAGTACTTGATCACTAAGAAACATAAATATTAGATTACTGAAAAAGGATGAGTTGATGTCTTTTACTAAGTTTTTTCGCATTTAGACCATCTAATAATGTTAGATTTCAAAATAAACATAATCATACTCTACTCCAAACATCGAGCACTTAAGTTACTTGTAGAAAACTACGCGCAACCTGCCGGGCATCTATCGATATCAGAGTATCAGAGCCGGACAGCCGGTTCGTGTGCTGTTGCTTGGGTAACAGCAATTTAAGTAGTTGCACCAACACTGTCGGATCTGAAATCAAGGGCTAAGATTCACGGGGGGTACTGTAGCGCATGCAATGCAGCATCTGCACTGTAAGAAGGAAGTACTGTAGCTGCTTTTTCTTAGCCCTTAGATCTAAAAAAGGGTGGCTGAGATCCTTACCGTGCAGTCGCTGCTGGGCCTGCTGCAGGTGATCTCCTTCCATCGATATCGTATCTCTTCAGTCTTCACTCTTCACCATCTTTTATCGTTCTGCAGGGGATTGTTCCCGTGCCAGACGCAGAGTTAGGATTTCTTTTGACCTGTGGGAGCCTCCCTCCCTCTGCTCGATCCTGCCCTCCATCCATTTCGCCGGTTCGTAGATGGTGGGGGTTTGAGCCAGTTGTTGTACTCTTGTCTATCTCAGGCTCGCAGCACGAACTGTTTCTCTCTTTATTTGTTACTAGTAGTAGTAAATGCATGGCACTGGCAGCATGGCGCGTAGTAATTCTCTACGTAGATACAGTAGCTCCGGTTGTACGATTTGTGGATAATGATGTACTATTTGCTTTTCTTGGAGTCGTTCATGCCATCCATGATCCACCATACGAACAACACGAGCGTGGCCGGAAGCCCGGAATAAGACGTAGAACTACGTTAGATCGATCTCATGGCTTCCTTATGTGCTGCTATCCAGTATTTACCGGGAGAAATCTACGGTGCGACCATTTGCTTCCAGTCGGAGCAATTTTGTTCACAGCAGTCAGCAGTGTATCCACGAGGCGACAGTTTGGTTGCTGATCTGAAGCTAAAGGTTGCGGTCAGCACTCGTCACTTCGTCAGGCCGGCGCTGTATCTTTTTGTAGCCAGGAAAAGGTTGGGGATTATGCATCCAATCAATCGATCAGTCAAATTGGTGACATGTTTCAGTAAATCAAATCAAATCAAATCAAAAGACTTGGACAAACGAGCTACTGAGCTAGCGAGGCTACCATTATGCATGTACATAGCTCATCCTTACCACGCATCAACTGGCAAAACTGAGCTACACACCCCGAAGCGACTCCTCAAGAACACTAAAAAAGGCCCATCCATCGGGATTGGCCTAGCTCCATTGGATGTTCTACCCTGCGGGTTAACCTTTTCGTTTGCCACTCGAAATTCGAGAACGTGAGCGGCGGTTGGCCCTGAATTTCCGTCAAAATTCGGTAAAAATCGAACGATTTATAAAAATCAAATTTGTTAATTAAATGAATTCAAAAAAATTGAAAACCGCACGGCAGCGTCGAAAATCGGTCGGTTTGGGTCGAAAACCGACCAGTATGTACCGAAAATAGACGATGGAAGGAAAAATAGTGAAGAATTCAAGGAATTTTTTTGAAAATTTATAAAAATATCGAGGGAGGCCCAAAAATCCAGGAAAAATGTAATAAAGGTATAAAAAATATGGAAAATTATGATGAAATTCCGGCATAACCTTTGCTATATTTTAGAATAATGTGAAGTTGTAAAGTACATATTTTGCAATAATTGTACAACTATGGAAGAATGTGAAAAATTTCGGCATCAACTTTCCTATATTTTAGACAATCTTAAGCTACAAAGCAGGCATTTAGCAAAAATATATCAAGAAATAACATTTTATTCAATATCATTGACAACTCAATCCAACAAACCCATATTTTACTAACAATCATTTCAATAGTATGGCATATGACATTTCAAATCAATTTTTCTCACTAATTATGAATGTTCACACCTGATACAGCTTCATCGTCTTTCCATTGTCGCACGTGTGCCGTGTTGGACCAACATAAACGCTATGTTAGTAAAAAATCAAGTTGCAACGAAATGAAACACACAAATGAAACATTATCGTTGGCGTTACGGGTAGTATTGTTAGGTGTACACTTGGTTGGCCATGTTTTATTCCTCGGTAGATATCAAGGTCAATCCTCGTGTAGTTTGCAACTACACCTTATAATCGTGCCAGTTTTGCCCCATTCAAGTACTAGTTGTTTGTGATTGTTGATACAAAATGGCATTAAAGTTGGAATCGTGCCACTCGTAGACTCATTGAGTGGTTGGTTGTGCATTACCATCGAGGATGGTATAGTCGTAGCTGCTATATGAGCCATAACTCCCTTACGTCTCGGCAACGTTATAAAAGCTATAGCTATCCTACGGTGCGTCCTTTCTCTCCCCCCAGTTGTCTTCCTCTGTGATTGGGGAGCACCACGGTTTGTCTTGTATTGTATTAGTGTACTGGAACTCCCCTATGAACTGTATGGAAAGTTGTGCTTTCTGAGTGGGAAGTGAGAGGGACGGAGGGATCAACAGAGGACTGATCATCATCATTGTCCGTTTTGGTGCTACAATCATTGAATTCTTAGTACAACGGGCTCCGACGATTCGGGTTAGTTGAGTCATCACTCCTTACATATTGTTCATGCTGTGCTGGATGCTTCCCTTTTTCGGGGGGGGGGGGGGAGCTTTCCTATTTGCATGCTCCCACGTTGGTACTACTTAGTGCTTCCTCTTTCCTATGTGAGTGTCACCCATTACCGTTTCTGCCTATTCGGTGATGCTTGCAGCCCCAGTTACCGTTCGCAACGCACCAGTGTTTGCGGGGTCTGTCACGAGGTGTGATGAGAGGGGAGTGTCACTCTCTGTGTCCTCGTCAAGTAAGGGATCAACATTATACTTTCCTCTCTGCATCCACTGTCTGATAGGATTTTCTACATCGCATAATATTAGCTCAGTAAGGCGTTAGAATGGACCGTCTTCGACTACGAACTTGTCACTTTTTTGTTCTTCCATTCTGAGTCGCAAGTTATAGTTCACATAGACCAACTTGTGGAGCTTCTTGTATGACAGACGGTTGCGAAATTTGGTATGGACGAATGCGAACGTGCTCCAATTACGCTCGCATCCACTCGAAGAAGCGCAATGCGAAACGATGCACTGAGCCAACTGTTGGAGCGTCGGTGTGTCCGAACCAAACACACCCCAGTAGTGCACTGCAATTTAACGAAGACAAAAATAATTACGATGTGGAAATATGATACTGGCATTATATTTAATATAATATAACGAAAATACGAGGGGAAGTTTTAGGATCATGTGCCATCCTCTCAACTAGCGCACTCGAGAATTATCCAACCTTTCTTCTGAAAAGATTACACTCGTGAAGACCTCGCATCGCCATATTAGTATCATCAGCAAACGATTCAAATGCATTCCGCAGATTTGGTAAGAAAGTGTTGGTCGTACCATACGAGTAATATGTTCCGGGATTCAAAGAAGTAGCTGCATGAAATTGAAGGAAACCTGTTAATACAAGTATTTGTGAGTACAATCTATTCAAGTGAAAATAGAATAATGTACTACCAGCGTTCATATAAGTATTACGTGTTAGGTCGCCCATTCTAAGTTCCATGATATTTATGTATTGTTCAAAAGTAGTTGGAGAGTTATGGAACAAACTATCATATTCTTATCGCATTATGTTATACCATAGTATCACCGCACTCAATATAGGAACCCTCTTTTAATCGGCAAATCGCAAGAAGGCGTACAACGGTTTCACAGATTTCACAACCGAGTGAAGGTTGTCCCACCAGTGTAAGCTCGAGAGGCACCTATACACGTACCTCCCCTCTGCACTATTAACAAAGCACGACGATAGAAATTCCTCCGAAGCTATCTATTACAAAAACTTGTCCTTACGACAAAGAAAATTGTCGAAAAACATATAGTTTATTCCAAAGCGAGTCAAATTTCACTTGACCAACTCGTCACAAATGTGCTTCTTCATCATGGCGTAAAGCTTGGAATGGTTGTAAATCCATCGAGAGATTTTTCTACCACTCTCAATAACAGAGGCGTGGTCAGAAAAATCTCCAATCTGCTTCAATATTAAATTAATCGTATAGGTCACATAAGACTGCCACACGATGTTGCGGTGCTCCCGTGCAATGAGTTTGCATGACTTCTTATAATTGGCACCGTTATCCGTGATAATTTACGTAACATTGCGTGCACCCACCACATCGACCACTGCGGCAATTTCCTACATCAAACAAACACAATGCCCACTTGATTTCAGAATAGGAGCCATTAGATCAAGTACATTGTGCAAGTACGATGAGTCCTGACTTTTGCTTGTCGCATCTACGGACTTGTGAAAAAACGTAGTGCCGCGGCATGAAGTTGATAATGCTCATGCGTGTCGGTCTAGTCTAAGAATCGCACATGGTGGTTACGCCATACGTTGGCCGTTCCCTCTTAAACTTCCTCATCTTTTGCTGTATATCCGCTTCATTGTCGTCTAAATATTTGTCGTTTACGTCTCTCCCACTGGGAGATAAGACACCCTCGCCTGCAAATGAAATATAGGATAACTAGATGAGCTATTATTGGAGGTATAACTCAACAAAAATTTTAAACCTCGCTTACCCCATTTTTGAGTTTCCCTTAGGGCGCTAACGAAGTATGGATTGTTCGCTTTCCTCCTTGTGATACCAGCCGTGTGGAAAAATTTAGCCTATACCGTGCGAAGCGCATGCTTTGCATTTCTTCCCTTCTATGTACAACTCCTAGTGTTAATCCTTGGTTGCATAGGGCCACAGGCTGTACCAAGGTAGTAATCCCCCACGGCCGATCCGTCCTGTTGCAATGAACTCAGTAACACCTTGGCAACAGACCGCCGCCCCCTTCTCTAGCCCCTGTAGAGGTGCCACTGCCAGCACCGTTCTCATACCTGCCACACGCTCGGCTGATATATTCTGCCTCTACCCTGGAGGTAGCCATGGCCTGCTGTAGTTATTCCTCCTCATTAGCATCACTCGTGTACGCTTCATATGCACTTTTTTTCGTCGGGGAATGTGCAGTTGCTGCTTCCTTTATGCACTTCTCCTCCCTCTGTCCCTTCTTTTTATACTTCGCCCTGTCTAGATCGCGCTGAAAGTATTCGCGAACCTCCTTCGAAACTTGACTGCAATGGACGACATTCGTTCCACGCCCTGCCAATTGGTGCTTCAAACGGGTTGCACCGCTTCCTTTCTTATCTTTGTGACATTACTTGCATCGAAATTCACTACCCATCTTCTCGCTATGCTCTCACACAACATCACCCTGCTCTGCCATCTGCTAATACAAAAAACAACAACAGGTCATCCCCTTGCACCGAACTTTCGATACATGCATGTTTTGTTAGTGAATATGACAACTAATATAGTGCAACAAAAAAAGGTTTTCCTACGTTGTTAGCTACTTACCTCAACTAGTTTGTACCTACTTAGCTCACTTACTTAGCATAAGAAAATCATCATGTGCTTAGCATACTTAGCATACTGTTGACTACCTACCATACTGAAATGTGCATAGCATACTTAGCAATTTAGCATACTAGTTAGCTACTTAGCATATTGAATCATCATGTGCTTAAAGAACGATGTACTAAACATGCTAGATACCACGATTTGATTCTTCTAACTAACAGGAAAAGCACACACAGTACACTCATTGGACTACCATAGCAAAAATCGACATCAATGCATCAACAATCACAAGCACACGGCAGTCATCACCTAGAGCATCGAAAATTGGCAGTTCGGTGTCGGAAATCGACATAATCTACGCGAAAATCGCTCGGTTTACATGGAAAATCGATGCATGCTGGACACCGAGTGACAAACTACAAATTTCGAGCGAAAAATCGTGCTTACCGCTCGTTTTTCGTTGCTTCCCTGGCAAAAAAAGTGGTCGGCGGCGGCGGATCTGGTCGGCTTCGGCGCGTGAGGGTTTGGGGAAAGCGAGATATGTTGGAGGGGAGACAATGGCTGTCGGAATGGAGCTCACGCGCATTAAATCTGACGTCCAAAGTTGACTGGGCCGAATGGGCCGCAAATAGTGCGATTTTTTCCCTTTTCAATTCCCCTTATTCGCCTTTTTGCTCTAAAACGTCTCCTAAATTTGATTTTTTCACAAATTTTCATCTCAGATGTCACAATGATATTAGTACTAACTTTAGGATTTTTTACGATAATTTTTTCTAATTTTTATAAAATTTTTTTGAATTGGATTGGTTTTTTGCTCAGCTTGAAATGCCGAACCGACTCGACATGCTCGATTTTCATGAAATTCGATCGAATTTCGTCGGCTTTGCAAACCCTGCAGCCCTGTAAGTGTGTATATATATGCATGCTTTGATCTCGATGGAGATTGGAGACGATGATATCTTGCAAAGCACACACATTTAGTTTGCTTTCACCAAATTAAGGTCTAGCTTGCATGTTCAATGTCTTATCAGAACGTAGGAATTTCAAAAGAAACTTCTGGATTGAAAAAGTTTTCAATGATAGCATAATTGAACTGTTTTTTAACGTAAGATTTTTACCCTTGTTTCTTGAAATTCATGGGTTCTAAAGAGGCCCAGTCTGTCCCAGTAACCGCTCGCGGTGAGGCAGTAACGACCTCTTACTGAAAAAATAGCAGCAGAGCTGCTGAGCACAACCAACGATCGGGCCATGCATGGCAAGCACAACCTCACTGAGTCACCGATTTAATCTTGAAAATCGCTAGCGTCTTGGCACCCAAAATTACCAAAAATCACTCGAAATCGAATAACTGTCGAAGTCAAACACTTTAAAAACGACGATAAAATAAATTCAAAATTCGACTGATTTTGTCGATTTTCGAGCGATTTTCACTGATTTTAACGCTTTTCTACCACATGTGAAATGATCTCTCTAGACTCATCACAGACGGTTATTTATTAGAATCATATTCGATATGTTAAAATCCGTCTGTGATATGACTTTTTAGAAGAGCATATACAAAGACAGTAGCACTGTCAGAATTTTAATATATATATATATATATATATATATATATATATATCCAATCATCATCTAATCAAAAATAGAAGAGCATATAAAATACAAAAGTCTGTTAATCATTTAAAAAATTTACATAATCATTAGCATTGCCTCATTATTTCACACAATTTTTTTTAGAAATATTAGACTTCATTTATTACTCCTAGAAATCCAAAAACAGAAGTGCATATATTTTGACAATAGCACTGTTATAATTTTGAAAAATACACAGATCTGATAATGATCTGAAATTTTTACACAGCATATATTCTGACAATAGCATTGCCTCAGGACCTCACACAAAAAAATCTTAAATTTTTCTAATTTTTCTGATTTTTTTAATTTGAATAGCACCGATTTATCGAGCGGTTTCAAAAACCGAACCGGCTCGATACGCTCGAAAATCATAATTTTCAAATAATTTTTGTTTATTTTGTGAACCCTGGTCACTTGTGCCGATTGAGCAAGAGATCCCGCTATCACTTTTCTAACCTCCTTCCTCTTTTTTTTTTGCAAATTTAGTTTTCTCCCGAAAATTGTAAATCTAGCATCCTCTCTACCTTTGAAGGCATCTTTCGTGCTTCCCAACCGCGGAAGTACCCCGTCGTGCTCGTAGGCCGTTGCTCTCGTATCCCTCGCCGGCTGCTGTGGCTTCGAAGGTAGAGAGAGGAGATTAGATTTATAATTTTATTTAATAAAAAACTAAATTTACAAAAAAATATAAGAGGATAGAGGATAGAAAAATGATCATTTACATTCATCGCGTTCCATTAGGACTTCTGTTATCGCTGGTCCTTTTTATCTGGAGTAAATGAAGCCTTCTGAGACTACAGAAGTACATATATCGACATGATTGCCGAAGGTAGTAAACCAAAAGAGGAGATACTACCGCTACCTAAAGTGAACAGTACCTATATGTTCTCTGGCTACAGATGTTATCCTCACACGAATAGTAATTTCAAGCCAAGCAGTACATCGAACAAGCACTACTACAGTACTACTTGAGTATTATTACTCCAGGCACATTGGATCTCACACTCCCATTCTGAGGAAGGCAGTATATGTTCCATTGGTTTTTCATTTATGAAAATCCTCCAAAGCCAATCACGAAATACGCTCGCGTTCACACTAGAACCAAGGTTTCAAATTTTTTTTTTTTGACTATATCTCCGAGGAGACTGAAATCTGAAATTTCGGATGAAATCTAGATGAAATCTAAAATTCAAATCCGGTCAAAATACCTAAAATTTCGATCCGTTTGACTGGGATTTTGGCAAGAATGACGGAAAATTCGGAAGGTTTGAACCCCTGTGAATCGGTCGCTGGACACTGGAATTTTTTTTACCATGATGCATGCCATGAAGTTGAGGTTGCTAAGTCGGTCTATGGCGCCAATGCCCTCTCCAAGAGGTCCTGGGTTCAAACCCACTCTCAACCATAAATTTTTGAGAAGCGGAGGATCGAACTCGGAACCATAAAGTTTGTAAAATTTAAAATTTTGGAGGAGGATCGAACCTGAGTCTCTAGGGTGAAAGCTAGCCATCCTAACCAGCAGACTCAACAAGTTTTCATGTAATTCAGTACTAAAAACATTAAATCCGGCCTAGTTTGTAGAAATTTCGATCCAAAGTTCCAACCAAACGAAATCTCAGCGAAATTGTACGAAAGTAGCAATTTGAATTTTTTTTTTCAGAAACAAATTTATCCGGTCAGGATTTGAGAACTCTGAAGGAAACCGAAATCCAAAATCTCTAAAATTTCCCCCGGAATTTTGAACTACGACTCGAACCCATGGATTGAAATCTCGTATTCGCTCGAAATCTCAGACGTAGCCGGAGAACGAAATCTCGCCGAGATTTAGAAATTCCGGACGAACCATAAAAAAAATTAAAATCTGAAATTTTTTCAACCGGTAGGGCCGAGATCTTGGCCGGTTTTGCCGAGATCTCGATAAAATTGCACCGACTGAAAAATGGATAAAACGACGTCGAAAAATTTTCAAATTTTTTGTGGAGGTTCATGACAAATCAATGATGTTTCTATAAAAGTTCCAGATGTTTATAAAATTTAAGGAATTTTTAAAAATTTAAATATTAATACTGTCCTGATAAAACGCTGACCCGCAAGTTTGAACCGAATGAAAAATAAAATAAAGCACGTTAGAAAATTTTAAAGTTTTTTATGAATGACTATTATGCATCACTAATGCTCTCATAAAATATTCAGATGATAATCAAGGTTCATAATTTTTTAAAAATTTAAAGAGTATTACTATCTTGATAAAAACTTTATGGGCAAATTCAAGTTATTCAACCAAATCGGAAAATAGTACACACCACCTTCTCGCTGCTTTGGCTCGATCCAGCTTGCATCGAACCAGGTGACATGAGGAGATCGAGGGAGAGACACGACGCCCGAGAGAAGCGGGGTGGGGTGGGGTTACAGCAAGCATGACGAGGCGCCCAAGCAATCCTCTTGGAACTTCGAAGAGACACTTGCAGACTAGCTGCGCCTGCTGTGTTGGCTGTGTATGATGACTACATCCAAATCTTACGCATTGAATAAGGTTGGATACTGCTAATCATTCGCACCCTATACTGCGCATTGGCCTGGCCTGTGCTGCCACTGCTGTAGTAGAGCTAAATGTATGTGGGTTACAACGGATTAAAAAGAAATAATATCACACGTTCTAAAACATCATCGTCAGTGTCATTTTGTAGAATTGCCTCCATCACGTTCTAGACTTCTAGTCATGTACTCATGTGCTGTGTGTTGCAGCGAATTCTAATGAACCATATACCATCCGTAAGCGTCAGCATTGAAGCTACACTAACATAACGAAAGAAATAATCCAAAATAGCAGAATTTTTTACATTCAATATATCTAATCACACATTCATGCTTCAAATTTATTTTACGAACCATCAAATTTAATTGTTAAATAAGTAAATAGTCCATAAATTAGCTTCAATCAAACACCTGCATTCTATTTGTACTATTAACTAAAACTACATATGCATCTTAATGAACAAAAGCCACACGTGAATGGCTCCCTCTCTTTTTTATTCCAAGAATGGTTCCCACCCCATATATTGATCACTTCTGAAGGATCGAAAATGATGGTCAAACATGGTAATGATCACAAATTAATTCTATCTCAATGAAACCAACCAAAACTTTGATAGATCAAAGAAGTGCGGAAAAAGAAAATTGACGAATACTAATAACAGGGGTACCCCAACGGCCCGAAGCGACGAGCCAGCGGCCTCAAGCACATCTCCAGCCCGACAGGCCGCGCCCGGCCCGCCACCGATCGAATCGCCTGCGAGACCACACAAGACATCCGCTCCCGACCGGCTAGGGGAAGCGACTCCGACCGGACAGCGCTCCCGACCCCCTTGGCGGGGCGGGATCTCCCGACTCCGACCGAACCAAGGTGACGGACGCCGAGGGCCGCGTGTTGGGGCCCTCATCAGCCTACCGTCACGTACCCCACGAACGAGGTCAATCGGAGTGACTATATAAGGGCAGGTGGCTCCTTCCCAAGAAAGTTTGGTGACTGCTGAAGTCAAAGCTTCCAGCCCCATCAACCAGTCGCGTACAGTACGAACGCACGCTCCCTCCCGAGGCAGCGCCAACGTCACGCACCGCAACGTCAGCATTCGTAAGGATCACAGAGGGCAAGTACGCTATTTCCCGGGGAATACCTAACCTCCCTGACCACCAAGGCTACCGACCCAGTATGGGCAAGACGTGTGACGACCAGTCCACAAGACGAATGACCGGAGCTCCTAGCATAGGTCGCCTCGCCCTTCCCCCGACTCTCGATGTAACCTGCCCCTTCCTTCTGTATAAAAGGAGGCAGGACTAACGATTCTACACAGACGAACACATGAGAACACGAGGAGACTAAGTCATTTAGCGCCCTCATCTGTAAAACATTACGCAAAGCAATATAATACCGCCATCCGAACTGGAGTAGGGACTTTCAGCCCGAACCAATATACATCTTGGACTCTCGAGTCTAACCATTCAGGGAGTGGAACGCGCGGCCCCTTAAACTTACAAATTTACTTGCCGGCGCTCGAAACGCCGACAAAAATATTCTCAAAAATCAACTCTAAAGCGGCCGATAGTGGCTGATGAACAGTACCCAATACTACAATAAAAACGGGATGAATAGTGGACCATCACGAAAAATAATCTTAAATGGTCTCTCACATGTCATAGCAAGAAAAATTACCTAAGAAAGATCCATCAAACAAGCAAGGTCATGTTCTACCTCAAGTACTTCTTAACTCGAAAATCGGTTTATTGGAGAAACTCGGATGATCAAAAGTAGCTTACCTAGATGATTGATGAGATAATCTACAGAGGATATATCAATCAATCATACATCATTGACAGCGTAAGATCAATCAAGAAAGAAATCACAATAAGACAAAAACTTAAGCAAAAAGATATTTCCATTCAGATCATTAGAAATATTTACAAAGCCTCTAATCTGAGGGCAAAGATCCAATGAGCACTCATACACCTACACAACCACAACAAAGTCATGTGAAAACCCTAATCCTAGGCTTGGAGGTTTAAAGCCTCATCCCCTACTACATCTCTTTATATAGTAGAGGTAACTCTAATTTTAAAACCTGGACACACATGTGGATACCATCTATATTTACATGGACTCTTTTAATGGGATTTTCATTTGTACAAGCACGCTTTTCAAAGCGGCCATTAAATTGATGTTAAATCTGCTCCACAAGTCTGAATTTGTGTCCAACTCCACTTTAACGTGACCTAAACCACTTAGACCAAACCGTCCTTTACTTGCCAGCGAGCCTAAGTCTCTCGATGCGTCACGTGTCCTTACTCGCTTCATCATGGTGGTACCGGCTTTCTTAACCGTTCTACACATCGACTCTTCTCTAAGTCTAGTCCTGGTCCATGCCGTTTCATGTCAAGTCCGTCACCAATGCTTCACGCTTCAGTTTATTGTCTTCCCGGCTTACAATCACCTCGCGGCCTCGATCATCTTCCAACGTCCTTTTACCGATCTGAACCTCGGCTCTCCTAACCTAGTCCTGGTCCCGCGTTCGCCCCATCATAACCTAGCGCTGAAGTTCTGCAACCAACACAGATAAGAAACCATTTCGTAGCACTATTCACAATATGTGCAATTGAATCAACAAAATGCAAACCTTTATCATCCATTCGCTGGAAAACCGGTACTACCGTCACGCTAGGTCGGTAATGCCGCAAGTCTAGTACGACCGTTCCTCAAAAGCCGGTAGTACCGCCCTCTTATAACCCGACAGAAATTCACACTCTGGAAAATCACTAGCGTCTACTGCAAGCTAGTAGTATCGCACCTTCGGTATTACCGCCCCCAAGAGCCGGTAGTGCCGGCCTTGACACATCCCAGAGAATCCATATCTGTAAAATAACCATCGTCACACATGGGCCGATAGTACCGCATCCCATTACTACCGCCGCCCAGGGACTGGTAGTATCGGCCAGCAAACCAAATTGCTTTAAATTTAACAACGAACTTAAAAGCAAACTTAAACTTAAACACCAGGTGCTCGAACACTGTTAATAACTTATCAGAAACATGTATAGGTCTCCACATAGTCTTTCAACTTCTCTCCTAGGCATCTGAACTGAAAATAGCTGTTTTGACCAACCTGGAACTTACAGCAAAATCTCAATATAGCGATTTTGGTTATTGTAACTACAGCAACAAATCTACATCTTAGTTTTTTTCCCCAAAAAATACGGACTATATGCTTTGCCTTGATGATTGTGATTCCGTCAACCCATACTCAACTGCTAATTTAGAGTCACTCTTGTGTAGATACACTGAACATATATCCACAAAAGCATAACTCAGTTATAAATACGGCATCAACTTTGCGCCTAGTGTAAAAGTATGGAACTTCATGTGTATCTCGTCTCCAGACTTCTTGCGTTTGCAAGATAACATGATTTCGAATTCATTGTTTATCTAACTCCATATGCCTCGTTTTTGATAAATTAACTTTCATCCATATGCATTTGTATATTTGGCACTCTCCTCCACCATAAAAACAGCAGCAGGTCATACCTATCTCCTGCCGCATCTGGAGAGCACAGAAGCTTGCCAGTGCCACACAGGGCAGGCGAGCGTGGCACTGGCAAGCGAGCGTAGGAGGAGCTCGCTGCCACGTCCGGGTACCGCGGAAGTCACCTTGCCGCTGTGGGCCACGCTACTTCTACGGTCGATCGAGCTCCCGATGCGCCGGCCACCTTCTGCCCTCCTCGGACGTGTGAAGAGAGATGGCCCAATTTACAAATACATACGCAGAAAGCCAGAAATGAAAAAAAAAAGCATAAAGGGCTACATAAGTGGTGATTTTCGTGATTTCCCTTTCAAAGAGGCCATCATACATTTCCCAACGATACTCTTGCAATGTAATGCCAGCACTGGGTAAACCTGATTTAGCAAGGCACCAAAATACTGCCATATATAAATCCCAGAGCTTTCGCCGTCTCTAGCGCGCTTCACGTGGACCTTCGTCGCTGGTGGCCATACCCTGAGTAATTATAATTACAATCTATACCCCTTTATAATACACGTAAATATTTTTCTTTCTATGTCCACCTTAAATAGTGCATCTCACTAGAGATGACCCAACATTCGTGCACCCAGCGAAACATCCTCAGAAACTTGCCTCCATCAAAATTAACCTCTGAGATCTTTCCTCAGCTTTACTCACCCACATCTGATGGCCATTATTTAGTGTGTCTAATCATCCCTGTGACCCACAACAGACCTCCCCCACCTACATATTTGGAAGGAGAGCGAATCAAACAAGGAAATAAACACGAAGGATCCGCATACAAGAAAATCAGACTTGAATATTTTACTTACCAAAATTGTACGTACTACAAATTTGAAAGGAGAGCGAATCAAACAAAGAAATAAACAGGGAGGATTGTATTTTTTTTCCGAATATGACATTTCTCGAGACTTTTTTACGGATCTAGCCTATAGAGCCTAATTTCAGCGCACGGAGAGTGCTGAATTTTTATTTTCATTTTTTATCCATGGAACTAGCAATCTATGAGTGCTGCTTATTTTTTTTAATTTTTTCTCGCGGAACCAGCAGCCGGCGAGAGCTGTTTAATTTTTATCTTTTTTCCCTTGCGGATCCAGCGGTCGGCGAGCGCATTTTATTTTTCCATATTTTTTCGAAATCATCCCTGTAGCCCACAATAGACCTTCCCCTACCTCCAGCATCAACAAGGAAAAGAAAACAAACGTCTTGGAATCAAGGAAAAAGAAACAAACGTCTTGAAAAAGGAAATAACTATACATTATGTGCTGGGAAAAAGAAACTGGGAGATGGAGCAGCGTGGCCGGGAGATTGCACGCGGCCGGCCAGGCACACAAGCCGGAGAACGCAGGTCCGCAATGGCTCTCTGATGCGCCATCGGTGGCTTTGCCGACACGGTGAGGTTGCTGGTCGGCGACCTCGCAGCCGCCGTGACTCAGCAAATTTATAATTCAAATTTTTTTGAAAATAATTTTATTAAGTACAAAATAATCGAAAGTTTTTTTGAGAATTTTTCTAGAAATTTTTAACCTAATGTGCTATCTTTTCAAAAATCCTTTTATATTTAAAAAAATAAAGGCAACCCACCTGTAGCTTCTTCTAGCTACACCTGCACTGACAGAAGCTTCATCTCTTCCTTCCCTCCATTAAAGCAAGAAAGAAGCTCCAAAGCTCCATCAATCCCGTACCAAATCTCCTCTTTCCATCTATGATGTTAATTCCCTAAATTTCGTGCTCTATTGCCAAAATTTCCTCCCAATCTGATTTGACCCCAAATTATGGTTTCCATAAATTTTCTTGTTTCGGGGCTATAAAAGCCGACGAGCTCTCCTCCACCCCATCGCATTGCGTAAATCCCCAAGTGCTCCCTCTTGTAAAGATCGCTGGATTTTGGAGGTAACCCAAGTCAGCACCGTCATCTTTCCCGACGAAATTCACCGCAACCGTGACTCCTCCCATGGCGCCGGTGCGGCGATCTCGCCGCACTTCGATCGACCATTATGACCGGCCGCCACCCCGGCCTTCCTCCCCTTACGCCGCCAAGCCCGTGCTCTCTGTCTAAGTCGCAAAAAATAATCCAAAATCAGAAAATTCTTTTTTCTTTCTTTCTTGATTTAAAATCTTTTGGGAGCCCGTTTTCGCTCATTCGACCTCCATTTAGTTCCGTTTTTCTTTCTAAATTCATTTAAAATTCTAAATTTCGCTTTTATTATTAAGTGTTGTTTTCATACTTATCTTCTCATTTAATTGATAAGCGGGTGTACTGTCATTGTAGCGTTAGCACAGGCACTATACTAGTAGATTATAATGCACCTAAATATTCTTTTCTACGTCCACCCCAAATAGTACATCCCACTAGAGATGGCTCAACCTTCGTGCACTCAGCGAAATGTCTCCAGAAACTTGTCTCCGTCAAAATTAACCTCTCAGATCTTTCCTCAGCTTTACTCACCCACATCCGGTGGCCATTGTTTAGTGTGTCTAATTATCCCTGTGACCCACAACAGACCTCCTCCCCGCACCTCCATCTAGCATCTTTATTGAAAAGGAAACAATCAAGGAAAAGGAAACAAATATTTTGGAAAAGGAAATGTCCGATACATACGTGCTGGGAAAAGGAAATCAAGGAAAAGGAAACAATCAACAAAAAGAAACAACTTTCTGAAAAGGAAATGATCGATACATACGTGCTGAGAAAAGGAAATGGGGAGACGGGGCAGCGCGGCCAGGAGATTGCACGCGGCGGCCGGGCTCGCGGAGAAGGAGATCCACGAGGCGTCCAGGGCGCTTGGAAGAGGAGATCGACACGGCTGTCGGGATGAGCGGCGGAGAGCCCGCGCGGCCCTCGACACCGATCGGAGGAGAGCCCGTGTGGCCCTCGGCGGTGATTAGAGGAGAGCCCGCCCGGCGATCGGCGGCGCACGCCCGCGAACGGCGACGCTAGGCCACACTCGGTGGAGATGGGGCAGCGTGGCCAGGAGATTGCACACGACGGCCGGGGCACGCGGAGGAGGAGATCGACGCGGCGGCCGGGGCGAGCGGAGGAGAGCCCGCGCGGCCCTCGGCGGCGATCGGAGGAGAGCCCATTCTGAAGCTGTGTGGCAAAGCATCACTCGCAGGGTTCACTCAGTGGCGAGGCATCTTCGGCCATTGCTGGCGGCGACCAAGTCCACTGGCAGGTGCGCGTCAGCGAGCTGGTGCTAATGGTGCCCTCAACCGGGCCCATCTGTGACCATAGCTCCGCCAGCGGCCAGCCCTAGCTGGTCCCCTGTTTTGCTCTTGCTGACAGGCGGGCCCCAAGGGCTGTGACTGCTGGCCAGTGTAAAAGCGCACACGCCACTGAGGAAGGACGCTTTCTATTCTGCGAAAGCGTATTTCTATTTTCTTTACAATTTCCATTACACGAGAGAATACGAGTATTTGTAACTTTTACATTATGTGTCTAAATAAAATGAAACAAAATTCTAAAATCATCTAAAATCAATTTCTTCCATAATATAGAAAATTATTTTGAAAAATAGTACCGGGTGAATTTCAAATTCAAATTTAAAGAAAAGGCTTAAAGATATGCTACATATAAAAATATTGCAAAAGAACTGATAATTGAATGAAACTAATTTTATTAGAATCCTTATACTTTCCGGAACTCAAATATATATAATATTTAGATTTCAACTTTGTTTGAATCATTTTTCATTAGAGATTGTTCTCAATTTGTAATGAATTTGCGATTATAACCTGGAGCCGAAAAAATTCAATGGAGAGGTGCTGGAATTTTTTTCCCACGTCTGAAATTATCCAGCAGACGATGGGAAATTTTGGGCACGAAAAAAAATAAAAACCAAGCTCTGCCCGGCCGCTGGATAATTTCGGGCATGGGAAAAAAATTACAATGCTTCTCAACCGCGGGAAAAAAATTCCAGCACCTCTCCGCTATTTTTTTCTGTCTTGAGGCTACAATCGCAAATTCATTACCGCGAGAGCCCGATTCGAAAAAAATTATAACGACGATACTAATATAGTAAAAAATTCGAGCCTGGGCGCTGGTAAATAATACCGCGCCATCGCTCCGCTGAATTTTTCTGGCTCGAGGCTACAATCGCAAATTCATCGTCACGAGAGTTGATTCAGAAAAAATTATAACGATGATGCCAATACAGTAAAAAAATCCCAAAAAATAAAAAAACAATCAAGCGGTGCACGTCTGCTTGATAATTTTGGCAAAAAAAAAATGCTCAGCGACCGCTGAAAAATTCAAGCGTGGAAAAAAAAAATGAAAAAAATTCAAGCGGTGCCCGTCCACTGAATAATTCTGGGAAAATATGGAAAATAAACTGCGCTCGCGGACCGCTGGATCCGTAGGAAAAAAAGATAAAAATTAAATGCACATGTCACCGTTCGCGAGAAAAATTGAAAAAAATTAAGTAGCACTCATAAACCGCTAGTTCCATGGATAAAAAATTAAAAAAAAATTCAACGCTCTCCGTGCGCTGAAATTAGGCTCTATGAGGCTAGATCCGTAAAAAAGTCTCCAGAAGGGTCATATTCAGGGAAAAAACGATCACGAGACGAGGATAGTAAAAAATTCAAGTCTGGTTTCCTTGCATGCGGATCCACCCTATTTATTTCCTTGTTTGATTGGCTCTCCTTCCAAATATGTGGTACCTATACAACCCCTTAATCCCTTATCATACATATCATCTTCTCTTCTCTTGTTAATCTTCTCACGTATTGATTCCTCTCCCATGTGTCAAACGGGAGTTCTATTCTTGCAACAGAATCCTCTGAAAAAACACAAACTAAATCTATACATTTCTTAACCGTGTTCCTTGCGCAGGTCCCGAGAATTCCTAACTAAAGAACGCCCAAACGCTGGGACGGAGGTGCCATACCTCCAGCCGTTCAGCCGTTCGGCGAGGCCGCAAGGCTTTTACGTGCGGCAACGGCGACCGGCGACGTCGGCGTACATACATACGTGAACAAGTCTTAAGAGCATACGGGAAACGTTTAGCGAAAAATATTATTGAGTGTTATATCTTCATTTTTGTACTCGCATACGGGTACTGCATTTATTTATTATTAAATGTTATATTCATACTTGTCTTATCATTTAATTGATAAACGGGTGTACTGCTGTCGTAGCGTTAGCACGGGCACTATACTAGTTATAATAGAACTCCCAATCTTCCAGGTTGTATGATATATTGTAAGAAAAGAGCGCAGAAAAGCATTCTAATGAAAAATATGTCATCATCTAACGTCATAACTAAATACCAAAATTACAACAATGTCCATGGCAACGGTAAGACACAACCTTCTAGATTAACGATTACATCATGCTCACACGGTTTGTGTTCAAAGGTCCTTATTCATTCTTATAATCTCAGCTTCAGCATCATAAACTTTATTCTATACACACTTTCACACTCGTTATTGTGTTCAACAACTTCGTTCCTACAAGGGGAGATGCATGCAAAGTTTCTTAAGCTACAGACTAATTAGCCAACCAAATAAGTTCATTTTCCTAAAGAATAAAGAAAGGCACATATTTTTGCATCTCCAACCTACATTGGAGGCACGAACCAACCACTCAAAACAAAAGCACCAGCAGATCACATTATGAGGTCACGCAGAACCACAGTAACAACACAAGCATTTCATCAAAACACAGGGAGAGCAATCAGCGTCACCTGACCAAAGGTTGATGGAGTCGGACTGGCATGGCAGGATGGTGGGGTACGGCGTCCACAGTGAGTTTCGGCCAAGCTTGGTCACCCGTGCGGAATGAAATCTCTTTTTTTGGCTCATCAAATTTAGTTTTTTTTAAAAAAAAAAATTCAAATATTGCTACAGTTTCATAAAACGTTGAGCGGTAAGTTTGAATCGAACGAAAAATAAAACAAACCACTCTAGAAAATTTTGAATTTTTGTGCATGATTACGATGTATCACTAATGCTCGTACAAAATTTTTATATGATTATCAAGCTTCATGAATTTTTAAAAATTCAGAAAATGCTATTGTCCTGATAAAAGCATTACCGACAAATTTCAATCAAATAAAAAATAGTACAAACCACGTTAAAAATTTTTGAAATTTTTTTATGATCCTGATGTATCATTAATGTTTCTGTAAAATTTTCATACGATAACCAACCTTCAAGAAGTTCCAAAAATTATAAAGAATGCAACGTCCTCTTAAAAGCCTTATGATCAATACATGGATTTGATTTAGTAATAAAAAAAGTTTAATTTTTTTTGAAAATTTTGCTTAACATCTCATAAAATTTTGAATCATGATCACACTCGAGCGAATTTATAAAATTCTTACAAGTGCACTGTACCATTTATGTTATTTATGTTTTTTATTTTTGAAATATAACAAATGAAGTTCAATGCATACATAGATTTGATTAAGCATATAAAACAAGTTGATTTTTTTTTGAAAATTTTAGAGAATGTTAGAGAGGCAATTCTTAAGGTCTCATAAAAATTTTGGATCATGATCACACCCGAGAAAGTTTATAAAATTCTGATAAGTTTACTGTCCCAATTATGTTCATTCGGTTTTTGATTTTTTTTAAAGATAACAAATGAAGTTCAATTATTTAAAAAAAAATTATGTATGATCCTAAACTTCTTAGGATGGTGAAAGTTCAAGCTCCATTAAGTTAGTTTTGGTGTTAATGACAAATTTAATATTAAGACTAACTCTTTTGATAACCATAATATTAATTAGTCTAAATTGTTAATTAATGACAAATCTTTTATAAGACTAACTCTTTTGTTCAGCTTAACTCTTATTAGTCTCTTTTGGATGAAAAAGATGGAAACATCAAAAGTATGCATTCTAGTTCATATTATCATATTTTGTGCATTCTTTGATGTCAAATATGTTATGATTTTATTGATAAATCTAAATGTGAGACTAACATGTTTATTGAGTATATTTTTGAATAGTCCCGTGAAAAAGAAAAATGAAAATCCAAAAGTTATGTATCCAATGCAACTTTATTATTTCTAGATACATTCCTTTGATTCAAGACAAAGGGTGAACTCCACCATTGTTTTAACCTTAATATATGTATTTTATTTTCAACTCCATATATACATGAATGCACACATTTAGGGGGAGTTCATGCTTAATCTTGAAGTTTCAATAGTATTGATCTAATCCATCTTTCTATGTTAAGGATCATTACTTTGAAACAACCATTTGAGTATTTTAACTTGTGAAGTTATAGTATACTCATGGCAATATAGGATAAACTTCAAAACAATAAAAAATTGAATATTTGCATATTGATTCAAGTTCAATTATTTTAATGCACACATCTAACGGAGTTTAGTTTATAATTAATGGTCTTAAGAGTATTGATCCCTTTCCACCACTCTATATAAATTGGATTATTAATTTTAGACTCCATCGAATTGAGTATATGAAACTTGTGTAGTTAATATATACTCATGACAATTTAAATTGTGTTCGGTTGCCATTCAATCAACAAAGAACTAGTTATGTTTTGATGGTTCACTTTGTTGATCCTAGGGCAATCGAAAGTTCTTGAGTATATGAAGCATTAGTTGCATCAGTATACTCAAGACATTATTAATCTTTCAATCGATTTGTCTTTGAGTTGTGGTCAATCATCAAATGATAAGATCAAAGGATCTTGACAGCATCCATTATGTGTTAATGGAGTGCATTGATAATTGAGACAAACATGTGTTTTGGACTAACACTTTCAATGAGTTTGAAATAGGTTAAGTGCAAGGTTGAGATGGATGAACAGGACAAGGACGTCATCATGTGTTGATGAGCATCAAGAGAGGATCCCGAAGCTATGACAAGGGAGTTTATTATGTGTTGATGAACAAGACGAAGATCTCGACTTGGAGAGAAGGTGATGGAAATCATAAAAGCTCCGAGTGGATGTGCTAGAGGCAAAGGCATAACTAGCTAGGGTTAAGGATACGGTCCTAGTGTTTTACCAGTCTCGGTGTTTGGATAGGAGACCAGGTTGCCAGTTAGGTGCCGTACTATAAAGAGGGGTTAAGTATTTTAGCTTGAGCTTCATCATGTGTTGATGAACTCAATCCGGTTCACTCTAGCTAATTCTTTTGTTTGGATTTTGCGTGAGCTAAGTATTTGCAAGTGTTGCAAATAAGTGAGCTCATACTCGCTTCTTATTGAATCTTAATCGATTTGATTTTTGCATGGAGCTATGGATTTGCATGTGTTATAAAAAGGGAGATAGCTCATATAATTTGGTTTATGTGTTTTATTGCTTGGAGCTAAGTTTTGCATTTGTTGCAAAAGGTGAGAGCTCATGCATTGGTGTTTTAGCTTGTGATTTGATCATGTGTTTATCATCACAAGGCTAAGTAAAGCTTATAATTTTTCTATTTGCAAATGTGTTTTGCAAATAATCTAGAGGTTATGATTTTGATCCTATAGCATGTATTGGCATTTGCAAATGCGTTTTGCAAAGTGTCGGGATCATGTGTTGATCCTTACATGGCTAGAGGATTGATCTCTTGCGTTCTAGGTTTATTTGCAAATTTATTTTACAAATTATTTTGATCATGAGTTGATCACTAAATGGCATAATATTTGATCTTATTGACTCTTGCTAGCTTGTAGTCACGCTTTTGATCTAGTCTATGTGAGGGATTTCGAGAAAATCAGATTTAGACTTGAGTGACTACATTGGACTTTATGTTTTGTGATATTTAAAAATATTTATGGTTGTTTAAATATTGAGAATGGGTGGAGATTGTATCCTTCATGATAAGCTTCACATAAAATCAAAAATCGCTTAAATCGGAGTTCGTAGTAAAAAGTTATGAGCATTTTAGTGGCTGTAATAGTGGTAGCACTGCCCCTACATGGGCGGCAGTGCTACCGGGCCTAGATAGGCGGTAGCACCGCCCGGGGCAGTGCTACCGGCCCTGAGGCAGTGTGAAAACTTCAGAGAAGTGTTTTTTGTTTGAAATGGCCGGTGCTACCGGTCCTAGATGGGCGGTAGCACCCGGGTACTGTAGCAACAGTTAGTTTTTGGTGTTTTTAATGCACAAAAGTGACCGTTGGACTGGAGGTTGGTGCTACCTGCCCTAGTAGGGCGGTAGCACCGGGTTTTGCCGATTTTTAGGCATTTTGTCCCTAACGGCTAGATTTCTTGACTGGCTATAAAAGGGCCTGAGCTATGAGGGTTTTGCCGCTGTTCTAGCACCCATTTGAGGTATTCTTGTGA
Source organism: Otatea glauca (assembly GCA_036346275.1). Taxonomy (NCBI): domain Eukaryota; kingdom Viridiplantae; phylum Streptophyta; class Magnoliopsida; order Poales; family Poaceae; genus Otatea; species Otatea glauca. The sequence continues at coordinate 12,125,182 of CM070728.1, forward strand.
GTGCAAAACCCCTAGAGCTCATAGAGTCATAGTTGAGTGATTTGAGATGAAATTGATTTAGAGTTTCTTGTGTAGAATATTTTTGTTGCTGATTTGCTTCCTCTTGAGCTAGTGTGAGCCTTTCCTCTACATTGTGCATGTGTTGTACTTAATAAGCAAGGAGAGAAACCTCTAGTTGCATGTGTTGCATCTAGAGAAGGATTGAGCATCCTTGTGCATGTGTTACACTTGGTGAGGATCAAGTAAGAGACTTGACTTGTTACTCTTGGTGTTTGCCGACACTTAGACAGCGTATGGAGGCGTCGTGCGCGGTGACCTTCTCAAGGAGATTGTGAGAAGGCCCGACAAAATTGTGAAAGTGGGAGCTCGCCTACCCAATGGGGGAAAGAGCTACCACTAGTGAATCGAGATGGGTGCTTAATTCGTGGAGTCGGTCTAAAGTGGTTTGGGGTTGCTTCAACGTGGATTAGGGGAGACCGGTAAGTCTCCGAACACCACGGTAAAAAGTATTGTGTCTCCTTGTTTATGCTTGAAATTCCTTATTTATATTGTTGCAATATACATTCTTTGAATAAAATTGCTTGCTTGTCTTTAGGATTGTAATTTATTTTTAGAGACATAATTAGCTAGTACACTTAGTGAGCCTAGTTGATTTAGGCTTTAATTTGTCAAAACCTTAGTTTATCGCTTTCGTATTGATTGTTGTTTAGGTTTTGACATAGAAACTAATAAAGCGTGTATTTAGTGAGAAGAATTTTTAAAGCCGTCTATTCACCCCCCTCTAGTCGGAATTTTTTGATCTTACAGATGGTATCATAATTTTTTCATGTTATGATAAAGTATGTACAATTTTATAAAAATCAGACACTTTTTCTATAGTTTTTAAAAAACGACTCAAAAAATCGGTTTTTCAACAAATTTTCATAAGAGATGACTTTCTTAAAGGTTATTGGACGAAATTCGATCATCAAATATCAAATTTCGGATTAAAAGGTCGAGATTTTGACAGTATATGGCAAGATCTTGTTGAGATAGCGAAATCAGTATAGCAATTCAATTTTTTTTTGAATATTTTCACTCCGGCCGGTATTTCAAAACTCATACACGTCCGATAAGCGAGATCTCACGAGAAACCAGCGAGATTTCAATCCATGCTCCCGAGAACCGCATGTACTCCGCACCCAGTTTCGGTGCAATCCAATGGAGATGACAGCTTAAGCCGTCTTTATGGGCACAAGCAGTCTGATCAAAGTTACGAACGGTTTGGATCGGTTAAAAAAATTGCTACAGTAACGTGATATAATATATGCTACAATGAAAATTGTCATACCGTTTTGCTACAGTGCTCTGTTGGGAGGTTTGGCCGTCACGTTTCGATCAGACAGTCCCAGCCAGGACTGCTTAAGTTGTACTCCCATAGGACTACACGGGAGCCACGTCCCACGACTCACGCTTCATATGCTTGCTCCTTCCCGAGTTAGGTAAAGCTTTTATAGATTTCCTATTTTTCTTGTTGTTAAAGAATTTTTAGAGATATTGTATTTATTTGTTGATAAATTGTTTTTCTATTTTTTAAGAGATTTTTTAGCAAGGCATATAACGGGAGCGGAAAAGAGAGACATATAAATCACTACCATTACTTAAAGTAGCAAGTGTAATTCGTTTTCCCCCTATTTTGGCTTCTTCTTCTTTTTCTATTTCCAAAAATGACTACAGAAAAGTTCACATCATTGTTGTTATATACCACCGTACCACCATGATGTATATGCACAATGCTATTGGTCTAAACAACCACAAGAAACATCCGAAAATAAAACAAACCCGCATCTTTTGCCAACAAAATAATAATGTTGTGGTTACAGACCAAACAATACAAATGGAGGTCCTTCAACCCTTCCCTCCCTTTGTGCGATGGGCATGCGTTGGACGCCGTAGATGTGTGAGGGAATGAGGTGACGAGGGTTCCTGTTTTATTTTTTGGAAAAGTTGTTTGCATACAAAGTCCGATCCTAAGGGGCATTTATAGAGGCCTATAGGGCTAGAAGTGATATTACAATTATATCTTTATGGGATAGTGAGGCATGTAGGGCCTTCGTGGGATAGAAATGATTAATGCATAAACAATCGATTAATATGCAGATTATTTAACATTCTCAACCATACAGACCAATCCATCCAACAACAGAACATAACATCATAATAAAAGAAATACAATATTGTTGTCGTCACATCCTACAACGCGGCTTCCCACCAAAATCGACCTTAATATAATGAATAAACCATGCTAGCCTATGGACACATACACAACAATCGTAACCTACATCACCATGAAATAGTCGAATTCGTGAAATTTGAACCAATATGTTCCATGCAAACCAATCAACAATATACAACAAACACTCAAAATGTTGGCAACAATTAGACTACTAATCATTGCTAACCTTCCCACAATGCCAAATCCAAGCCAAATTTAAGTTCTCCTGCACCGCAAATTCGAATTTTGGCGATAAGTTCTAAACTAAGATTGGGCTTGTTTGTTTTAGCTTTTGATTATGAATTCTGGCCCCAAAGCAGAATAAAAAACAAACAATCCGATTCTAAGAATCGATTTTCAAAATCCAGTCCAATCATACACATTAGAATCCACAATCCACTTTATCTGCGCTTTTGAATTCTAGCTTTTGAAGAATCAGCTTCTTAACTACAATCCAAAATCATCTTTCAGATAATTCAAAGCAGAAACAAATAGACCCTAAATCAAAACTAATTGGTATAATCACGGAGAACGAGGAGAGTAACCTTCTGTTGCGATTCCCAAGCGAAAATTCCACACAAAAACAGAAGAGATTTATGTGAACTCGGGCTTGCCTTTGGCCTGGCGCGATTGATCCTACTCACAGCCTCCGTCATATCACCCATCTTAGACATCCGCCTGAACGACGCTAGCACACATGTTTAAATCTTTTCTAATATCCGAAAAATAATCATGCCGCTCATTTTTATTGCTATAGAAAATAATAATACTACAGTATAGCCGGACGGATCCTTGACACGAGAAATCTACTCCCCTACACAAGTCCAGAACACATCCAATAGCAGGCGCCGTTATTCGGCAGAAGAGGCTAGGGCAACACAAAACAGTGTTCCTGCTACGGTGGGGCGCACAGTCAGAGACACGCACAAGCTACAGGCACCTCCCAGTAAACGCGTCGCTTTCCGACCCCTCCTCTCCCCGCTTATAAGCACCCGTGCTGCGGCCGCCTTCTTTCCTCGCGCTGCCCATCCCTTATCCTGCACAAGAGAGAGGGACAGAATAGAGCAATGGATGCTTTCTCCGTCTCCGGCCTTAACCCCGAAGCGCCGCCCTTCACACCGTTACCCCTGGTCCCCGCGCAGTACATCGGCTCTCGTCCGGTCGCCCTGCCGCCGGCTGGTTTCCTCCCGCCGCAATGCCTTTACCCGCCGCCGCCTCCGCCGCCGGCGTGCTGGGGCCACGTCGCTTGCGGGTGCAGGTGCGATGCGGGGTTTGACTCCAAAGGCTGCACCTGCGCGCCGTTCGTGTGGGAGGGGGTGCCCGCGTTGCCGCACCCGGCATGGGTGCACCCCCCGCCGCCCCTGCCGGTGGCACCGGTGACGGTGTACTACTGCTCGCCGCCGCCACGACCGACACCGCCAGCGGCGAACTGTTGCCGCATCGAGGAGATCGATGGTGGCTCCGACGAGGCCGCGAACGCAGAGCCGCGCGACGTGCCGTCCCCTCGCTCGGTGCTCTCTAGGTTGTCCACCTCGCTGCTCCCCAGGCGGCGAGCAGCGCTTCAGCCTACATCGGGGCCTCCGCCCCCGGCGCGTCCCGGTTTCAAGTCAAAGGCGCGCCACGGACGGAAGCCACACCTCGTCTTCGATCCTAATGGCGATGTTACGTCTCTAATGATCCGTAACATACCTAACAAGTTCATGTACGTGCCGCTATTAATTTCCTCTCTCTGCACCTTGAAAGTACTGCGCGATTAATCTCTGCCTTGTTTAAAAATCGTTTTTTTTTCTGGACACGCAGGAAGGGGCGTTTCATGGCTATCCTTGACCAGCATTGCGCCGAGGAGAATGCGAAACTCCCATCTGGTGGCGGCGCCGTGAAGTCGGAGTACGATTTCCTATACGTCCCGGTCGACTTCGGGTACCAAAGCTATTTTCTCCCCGTGCACCGAGTAGTACTGATCATACTACTACTGTTACTATCTAGGGTTATTTGTTTTGTCTGATCGGATGACACGATTCGTGGGCTCGTTTGATGTCTTTTGCCCAGGACCAAGTGCAACAAGGGCTACGCCTTCGTCAACATGACGACGGCGACGGCGGCGCGTCGGCTACACGCCTTCCTTCAGGGTCACCGCTGGGAGGCGGCGGGCTCCAGCAAGATGTGCGACGTCGTGCACGCGCGCATTGGGGTCCGTATGCCGCCGCCATCTTTGCAACTCCCCCCGCAGCTCGGGCTTGTCGATTTGTGCGTCGTGTGCTAAATGCTAATTAATTAACGTTCGCTGCTTGGAATTCGTAGGGACTCGACGCCTTCGTGGAGCACTTTTCCGTGTCGCAGTTCCCCTGTGACACCAAGGAGTTCCTGCCGGTGCGCTTCGAGCCGCCGCGGGACGGCGTCCGGCAGACGGAGGAGCATGTGGTCGGCCGCCTGGCCCGCCCCCGCTAATTAGTTAACTCTTTCGTTGTCGGATGCCGGCCAAGATGTCTATCTATCTTGCATTCTATCCATTCTTGCTATGGACGGATAGAACGGGAGATAGATTCAGGTTGGCTTGATTCCCGATAATTCGCGTGTTTTCGTCGTTAAAGCAGGCGTTCTTGAAGCTTGATATGCCCTTTATGTTGTATAATATATGCTGGGGCCGTATTGGCTGAGTTGTCGAGTGAGTCTGAATCTTCGTTGTGCTGTGTACGCGTTGTAAACTTCGGCTTGTAATTCCTGTGCCTCTTGGTATTTAACCCTACTTAAGTTACGGATGAACTTCCTGTGTTGTGCGGTTGTGACACTGCCACTCCTGTGGTTTGAAAAAATCATATAAACATCTAAGTTTCCTATCCCTTTCAATATAAAATGCTAGGTATTTTATACAGAAATAAAATATCATTTAGGGCAGAAAATGAAGTTAGCGATTAAGACCTAAATACATTATTTAAAGTTAAAATTCAAATTAGGGTTTTGATCGAAATGCAATTTAAGATTGAAATCTAAGTTACGGTTTAGGTTAAAATATTTAAGTTAGGGTTTGAGGTTTATGAGCATGGTTCAATGTTTTTCTTTTTAATTAAAGTTTGCATAATTTTTATGGTAAGCGAGGGGTATATCACTGTTTATATTTTATTCATGTTTTAATATTTGTGTGACTATAAAAAACATTGAAACAAATCTCAATTAATATATGTATATTTTTACAAGTATTTATGGTTAATCTTACAATTCACAAAAAAACTGGTGCAATCTGGCCCAAAAAGTGGAAAACTCAAATTTTATCGAAAATACTGTAGCAACTTTAATTTTCAAATTCTTTTCTATCACACTGAGATTTGAAATCTCGGTTCATACCGAAATTTGGATTTCGGTCAAGATTTTCGAAACCTCGACGAAATTTCGAACCGTTTGTCACACTCGGAATTAATCCTACTTTAAGTATTCCTTGCGTTGAATTATTCGGATTATTGTACTGTGCTTCCGGATCAGCATAGTCAGTAGTTTTTTTTGTCCTTAATTAGTCTCAGGTTGGAAATTTAGTACAAGATTTGGGGATTCCCTGAGAATTACTAGGCCCTGCTTAATACCAGCTATTATTTAAAAGCATTAGAGCACTGAATTATGCTTTGCAGATTGAAAAAAAATACCCGTGTATTACTCCCTTCGGACAGTATATAAATCTGGCGCGTCTATTTAGAATGTTTTATAGAATTGGATTACAATTACTACTTTTATTTAAATATTTTTTAATAGAATTAGATAATTAGATGGGTATAGTACTACTCTTTCTCTTATTAGAGATAAATATAATCTAATTTTATTAAATGCTATGTATCTTTTAGATATGTGTGTTGGACTTATATTGCCGGATGAAATGAGTATGTTTTTTAACGAAAGAACTTTTCTTAGTCTAATGCAGGATGAAACTCCTGTGAAATTCCATCCAATACAAGGTTTTTGACATTACGGTCTTGCAAGGGTTTGTAACACAATAATCTTAAAAGAATTAGTAGTAAAGTGTCTGTGTGTTGCTACGAAAATTCTCAAACAGCCTTATTAAAAAAAGTTTTTCAAAACAACGACCAAGTTGGTTGATGAGAAAGACATGTATGAAACGAACTTGTTAGCTACTAAGAGTGCTTTAAATTATCAGTTAATCATTCATGTTAGTATAATTTTAAAAAACCTCAACATGATAGTACAACGACAACTTTAAAGAATTTGATCTTTTTTTCTTTTTTTTCTCTTCCTCTTTTGTCTCGAGTGCAGTCTTCTGCACTTTGTAACTTTAATATTTGTTTTCTATCCTCATAATTTAATCACAGATTTAGCTGTCTTAAAAAAAAAGAGAGAGAAAGAGCCATGACCATGGCCTCCTTCCATATCGTTTTTTGCGTCCCCGTTGAATCTTTTGTATTGCTTCTTTCTCTCTTTCTCCTGTGTGTGTAGGAGTCTTCCTCTCCTCTGTCTTGTCCTGCATCTCTTCGTATGTCCTTTATGATGGAGATGAATGTGACCTTTTATAGGTGGAGGAGAGGGCAGCCAGGCGTATGGGTGCTCAGTCTCTATGATACGACGCAATGTGATCTCCGGGATTGACACGTGATTTGATTATGAAATTCTTGCCTTTTAATCTTTTCATTTCCATCCGAATGAGATATAATGAAATAGGATTTTCATGTGTTATGAGATATGGTGAGTATGTCATTCCATCTAAGCGGGATATGATGAGGAAACTCTTTCATTTATAAGATATATGAATAAAATGCTTCCATTTTAAGAAGATGTGATCAGTAATATTTGTATAAAATAGAGAAAATCCGGATCAGGTGGGGGCGGGCTGAGCGAACAAAAGAAAAAGCTGAGCGAACAAAAGGAAAGGCTGAGCGAGAAGGAAAGGCTGAGCGAACAGATGGAATGAGAAGATATGGAGAACGGACCGCTGCCACCACGTCGTAATTAGAAATAGTAGAGATATAAGGGAGGACTGTTGCAAGATTTATATAGAAAAGAGTTTCTTGCTCTCCTAATTTGTAGACCTAAATGATCAAGTTCTTGGAAGATAACTGTACGCATTCCGGACTTCTATGCTATTTGCAATGCAAGAGCAGGATCTGCTCGGTTCCACCTTCTAGCTTTTAGACACTGAGGGTCATTGAAATGTTGAGTTTTGAATGAATAGGTATCGTATAGGATAATTTCTTATATGGCCCGGAGGGACAAATGAATAAACTTTCAATATTCCCATTAAATTCTCTTATGGAATGACTCAATTGAGATATTTCACAGGAATTTTGGAGGGTTTCTAATACGAAGGCTATACTGAAAAAAAATGCTTTGTCTTTCGTGGCCCCTCTCTCTTCAAGTTCCTCCAAAATTCAGGTGGAGCATCCAAATATCTTTCAAAAACAATTTCCCTATTTTGCATTACTATTAAGATTCGATTGTCATTTCTGTATAATTTCTGTGTTTTTCCATTTCCTACGTTCGAAAAGAGACCCTGAATGGACTGATACAAAATCTTCTAGAGGATTTGCTATGTGACCTGCTATTTTCGCGTGAGATTTCAACATTCAAAACACCCTCGAGTTGGAAGTAGTATGAATTGTCCTCCCTTTTTTTCACTTGCACTGACGTTATATTGTGTTATTCTGTTCGTTTATGTTGTTGCAAATTGAGAGATCATATGGTGATCTACTTATATTTGTAATGAGTAATTGACTGTGTTTGAGTTTAAGATACTTATGTTTGAGTTTGTTTTAAATTTGTTTTGAATTTTAAGAAATTTAAGATATTTATTTGGTTGGACGGCACTACTGGCTCTACAGGGCGTTACTACCGGGCCTAGGTTGGCGGTAGTTATATTCCAGGAAGGGTCGAATTCTAGGCTCAGGGAAATCAGCACTACCGGCCTCTAGTTGGCGTTAGTTATTTTCTAAAATGTGCACTGTTTATTCACATGGGGTGGCACTATCGATCTGAGCATGACGGTACTACTAGCCTTGAGGGATGGTAATGCTGATTTTTCTAGCGAATTTTGAATTATGTAATAGTTACTACATATGCTGTGAACAGTGCTATTTGACGGTTTGTTTATGTATTGGTTGTAGGACTTCAGAACTAGGTAATGGTGAGGCAGAGGAGATTGGAACTAGGTTTGAAGAACTGAGGTCTAGATGGTCAGGGTGACGCCAAAGATGAATGAGGCCGAAGAATTACTGTGAGCAGGAAAGACAATTAGCCGAAGCATGAGCTATTATTGTTGCACATATCGGGCAACAGTAAGGTGGACTAAAACTAGCTCATGGAGGAGTTGAGTTCCAAAACGGTTAAGGAAGCAAAAGGCGTAATGCTGAAGCGGTGAAGGACATGTGACGCGCCAAATGACTTGGGTTCTTTTGTAAGCAAGGACGATTCGGGAGAGTCCTAAGGCGTGAGAGGCTTGACAGCAAGTCATTGGAGCCACATGGAACGTGACGTAGCATGAACGATACTTCGAGGTGGAGGAAAACACGAAAAGGCCGTTTATGGGGGTAAAGTGGATATTTGCCTATTACTAGAGATGGAGACGGTTCGGTAAAGCGCGGCGGTGGACTAAGTGGTTTAGGTGAAGTCAATGTGAAAATGGACGCGAATTTAGGCTCATGGTGCGAATTGGAGTGTCATGTGAAGGCTGCTTTAGAAAACATGCATATGAATGTAAAACCTGTTGTTTGTTAGGTTAGCGGGTTAGCCTGTGTGAGAATGTGAATGGGTGTCCACTTGTATAACCAGGTTTTAGGGTTTCTAAGGTTGCCTCCTGTGTATAAGGGCTTGAGAGGTGTTGAGAGGGGAAGCAACTAGAGATTAGGGTTTGCATAAGTTTTTAGTTTTTTTGTTTGTGTGAGTGCTCTTTGGTAGCTTTTCCTTCCTGTGAAGAGGATTTGGAATCATTAAATCTTAATCTGAAATAGAAATCAAATTCATGATCAAGTTGTTGCTTAAGTTTTACTCTTGTTTCTTGAGTTTTTCGCCGTTTCTTGATTTCTTTCTCTCTAATCTTGGCTTGCCAAGGATAAATGATTGATGGATAAATCATCTGTAGATAATATTCTATTCATCTAGTCGAGTTTTAACAAAATGTCCTAAGTTCTTTTTAAGAAACTAGGTTTTGGCATGAGACAAAAGGATTCATGGTGGATCATGTTCTTTGACTATTTGAGGGATATTCCATTGGTGTTCTAGCTTGCTGTGATATGTGGCAGGTTATTTAATATTAATTTCAACCATTAAAATCCTTACGAGCAAACTCAGGATGAAGTTTGTGCATTTAGCATGATTTTGATGCAACCTTCATTAAATGTGAAAAAGGTCGGAATTTTGACGTCAATCCTTGCGATTGAAGGTGGGAATAGATTCGCAACATCCATAGGAAAACACATGCAAAATTTTAAGGTATTTGAATCATACAATCAAAAGTTATATCGTTTTTTGATCTTAAAGTCACTATGATTTACTGTTCATCTGTTAGTATGGGAGTTGCACTGTGGTAGTGCTGGATTTACTGTTAATTCCGGTACTACCGGTCATTTGACTGCGGTAGTGCTGCCTCTAGGCTGATTTACTCTGAATTTTTTTTTCTGTTCTTTGATCAAGTGAGGTTTGGAGTAGCTCTATTGGAAGAAAAATCAGTCGGTATTCATTCACTCCTCTTATCGCCATTTTCAATCTTTCGCAAATTTTGAAACTGACAAATAAGAACACCATATTTCAATTTTAACGAGCTGATGGTTGGTGCTAAAGCCAAAGGCCATTTCCGTTTGTTGTTTCGAAAGCTTGAGCATTTTTTTCCGTCTTTGCATATATATATATATATATATATATTTTAAATATGACCTACATGAATAAAATTATAATAGTAATCTCTTATTCACCCACAGAAGCAGGGGTAATATGTGTATCCGGCAGGTGGCCAATCCCGCGAACCCGATCGACCGTGGTCCGGCTCACCGTGGCACAAGAGGTGCAGCGCTAAGGCACTACGATAGTAGTAAGTAGGTATGTACCGAGCCCAGGTACAATGGCAGATCGCTGCCGAGTTTGAGGGAGTGAACATCTCCCCAGCCTTGATCGGTCGGGTGTCACGGAGCCAGTCACTTACCAAGATATGTTGGTATGGCAGGAGATATTGTTAGCTGGCGATGCTTTCGTGGTCGTAGAGCGTGTTATTTTTAAAATTTTATACGTGTAAGAATTGTATTTGAACAAAAATGTGAGGGGGCAGTTAAGCCGACGCTTCTGCTGTCTCTTTCTCTGTCTCTGTAGCTGACTTGTGGGCTGGTGCCCGATGGGACAAAGATGAGGTGATGCTTATGCCCTTGCCATTAATAGGATGTGAAGCCGGGGAAAGAAAACAGAGAAGAGGACGCCTTGCCTGGTTGCTCGTCCCCTGCTCTCTCTCTCTCCATGGCCCATGCCCATCTTTTCCATTCGAGAGAGAGAGTGGTGACTTGAGAAGTTGAGATGCGACTGTGCATGCCCTCCGATCCGTACCACGACTGGCAGAGCAGCTAGAGCCGGCCGGGGGCGGGGCTAGTGATGCAACATGCAATACATAGCGAGGCTGCACGCTGCTATAGTTGCAGCCATCTAGTCCTCGGGCTTATGCATACTGGACACAGGCAAGACGCTGCAAACAGTGGGGAATGCATCGGAAAATGGCGCAGCTGCTGCTATACTCGATTGAGCCGGGGAAAAACGGGAGTTGTGTGTGCGTGGTAGAGCGCAGCGCAGGACAGGGAAGGGCTGTGTACTCGCACTACCATCATGCGCTTGCATGGCGTACGGTTGCCATTGCCTGCCGCATAGGGGATAGGGCGTTAGCTACTACTGCTCGTCTGCTCCTCAAAAATTTTGCCCACTCGCCATTTTTTTTCTTCTTGTACAAAAGTAGCGCACGAGCTGTGCGAGTTGCAAATTTGACGTCGAAAGGAACGTTCGGCGCTGCTGATTAATTTTTTTAATCACTATAGCAATTTTAGAAAATTTCGTCTAACTTTTAGTTTTAGACCAAAATTGCTACAAATTCAATCCTGTTTTACGTTTTCAGGATCGTATTTCACTCTAAATTATTTTTTATTGAGAATTGATATCTTTTATAAGGAACACATGTGAAAATTTTGTAAAAAAAATACATATACAAACTAATAGATCTATCATTTGGTGGAAGTTGCCTTTTAATTTTTTTTGTGGAGAAGAAATCAAACAAATGAGCACACTCTAAATTGCGTGGACTAGAAACTATTATTACAAAAATTGAAAAGAAAGTAAACTCATATCGAACGAACGAATAAAACGGTTACTAAAACTTTGGATGTCTTTTTTTGGAACTCTAAACGACGCTTTTGGCGTTGTTGGTGTCAAAAACTTGAAGATGGGTTTATCGACTACAATACACCTGACGAAAATCGGGTTCTGAGGTTCGAGGCATGCCAACCGATTTGATTCTGCAATTGGCAAGATAAATATAAAATACGCTCAAAACTGATCTAGAGAAACGATCAACGAAGATCTAAACAGCTAAAAAGCTGATTAAACCTAGGATAATAATAAGTCTAATTAGCCGATCAGGGCTAATCAGATGACAATAGGTAGATCTTTTCCGAAAAAATCGATATGTAATAAGATCGAAAAAAATCAAACTTGATTGGTGTAATTGAAGGTGATCAACAATCGACGATGTGTAACTTTATTGATCAAATCAGATTGCAAGAAAGAATCTAAATTACGAAGGCTACTCCTAGTCGATAGAAAGTAAATAGAAGTATTGCGAATTATTTGATTAGTTGTGTTGTTCTTCTTGGCTGCCCTTGATCGTCTTTTATAGCTGTGGGCCGATCGCGTCCATCTCCAATACGCTGCATACTATGACCAGCATCGGCCTCAACTCGGACAGTATTCTTCTTATTTTAGATAAATATCGGCCACAATCCATATTTAGTTCTTTTTCCATATTCGATATCGGTCAAGATATCTTTTGATCCTTAGCCTGATAATTTGACCACACCTTGCCAAATTTTGATACAAACAGGGGTCGACACTTTTTTCGAAGCCTCACGAAGACCGTCGAATAAGCTTTTGGAAAAGTACTATAATGTCAAAACTAGCCCAACAGACATGGGGTTACAAGATGTTTGGCCAACTTGGAAATTATGAGCCGATAGATAAAGCAGCGCTAAATGCTGAAATAATGTGTGTCGACATCGGTGACCGGAGGTCGAAGATAATTGATTATTTGTTTGACCCATCAAAGGCGTCAGAACAAAAAAAAATCAAAAAGCGAGCTTTCAAATATGTGGTGATTGATGATGCACTCTATTATCAGACTTTAGAAGGTTTGTTCTTAAGGTGCCTTAGAACAAAAGAGGCAAAGGTGGTCATGGGTGAAGTGCACGAAGGCATTTGTGGCACTCGTTAATCAGCACATAGAATGAAATGGTTATTAAGGCGAACTGGATATTTTTGACAGACGATACTAGAGGATTGTTTTAAGTATTATAAGAGATGCCAGACTTGTTAGAAATTGGCAACATACAATTAGCCGCAGCATCGGTTTTACACCCAATTATCAAGCTGTTTAGAGGATGGGGAATAGATGTGATCGGTTAAATATTTCTTGCTTCGAGCAAAAGCCATAATTATATTTTGGTTGTGACCGATTATTTTTCTAAATTTGTTGAGGCGATACCTTTTTAGAAAGTGACTTGTATTGAAGCTTTCAGCTTTATTATGGAACATATTATTCATCAGTTTGGAATTCCTTAAATTATTACAACCGATCAGGACACTATATTTATGTCCGATGAGTTTCAAGGTTTTGCCCGCAATTCTGGTATAAATTTGTTGAATTCATCGCCTTATTATGCTCAGGCTAGTGTACAAGTCGAGTCATAAAATAAAACGATAATCAGGTTGATCAAGAGGAAAATCGTGGAGAGACCTAGGAATTGGTATGTGACATTATCGGAGTAATTGTGGGCCTATCGGATTGCTTACTATGATGCAACAAAACCATCGACTTATCAAATGGTTTATGGACAAGAGGTTGTGTTACCCTTGAAAATCAACGTTGACTCGATAAGAACTGCAAGACAAAATGATTTGTCAGGTCAAGATTATAAGGATTTATTGATCGATAATTTGGACGACTTAGCAGAAATAAGGTTGCTTACGTTGGATCGGCTACATAAGAATAAGGCAAGAGTAGTGAGATCTTACAGCAAAAAGGTGTTGGCTAAATCTTTCCAAGAAGCTGATCTAGTTTGAAAAACTGTACTACCTGTCGGCTTTAGGGATAATCAATTTGGCAAATGGTCTCCGACTTGGGAAGGGCCCTATAAAATACATCAGCTTGTGGATGAAAATTCTTATATTCTGCAGATGTTGGGAGATGTTGTGTTCCCTAAGGCAATTAACGGTAAATACTTAAAGAAGTATCACCCAAGTGTTTGGGTTGGATCCTAATCAGCTAAAACTATCAAGAGTGAAGACTAAATTAACTTGTTGCAGTTAATCGTCGATGTATGGTCCGATAAATGAAAGTACGCCGATAATGATTACAACACTTGGCATGAAAAAGGGAATAAAGAGCGTAAAGCATAAATAACAATCGGTTAAACAACCGATTATAAATATCTCACATATCATTTCAAACATTGTTTTAGGATCAACCCACTACAAACATGCATGCATCATTTTCCAGAAAAGCCAGTTACAGACATTCATGAATACTCAACTGTTGAGCTTGGCCCCAAGACCCGACAACACAGCGACGGCCTTGGCGATAGTTTGCTCCACGTCTTATGTGGTTTTGGCCACGGTAGTAACTTTGGCCGATTGTTTCTTTGCTGCTGCCTAGGCCAGACCAAGTTCGATCTTTTGAGTCTTTAAAGTCGACGAGGAGTCTACTAGCATTTGATGGCGCTTAGATATCTTATTGTTAATTTTTGTCAATTCTGCTTCATGGAATTTTTTAGTCGACTCCACCTTTAGAGTTGCCTCCTTCTATGCTTGTGGGACTTCATGTCCTCGTTGTATTTGGATTTTTCGGGTTTATTATCGGCTATCATTAGATCCAGAATTTTCTGGTATTCCCTTGGGACGTCCCGACGTGCAAGCCTAGCCTTGGCCGCATCGACAGCCTCTATTTTTTCAATGAGATGGCTTACATTTAATAATACAGCCATCCCTTTTTCAGGTAGGTCAACTTGGACTGTGGCCATCGCGTCCCGATGCAGTTGGGCATTCTCAAGCCGCTTGGATGAGGGTGTGAATAAAAGTTCGAAGAATTTGTCCAGCCTCTATTGCACACCCAGGGCCGACACCACCGTGGCCGATGTGTCTTTGGACACATAGAGGATCCGTTGAGTCTCTTCAGGGTAAGTGTCCATTGTCACCTCCTCGTCATCTTCTAAGTTCGACAAAATGAAACCCAGCCTGTTGGTAAGGGAATCTGTCGGGTTGGCAGAGGATCCCACAACATGAACAGTCGCTGCGGGGGACTTCGCATCTTCAGCAGCTTGAGCTTGAGGTGTCAGCTGTGATGGAGGAGGAGGCAGGTCTTCTTCTATTGGGAGATCAACTAAGATATCGGCCACGGATGCCGATGGAGAGAAAGCAGGTTGTAAGAAATATCACTAATTTTGTTAAACCAATTTATTGGCATCAGACTTAGGCTTGGAATCAGTTCGCAGTGAGAAGTTTTACCTGACCCATGCCGAAAGCATGTGGAGAGCTCTCGCCCGACTGCTCTTGGGGCTTACTACCCTACTGACCAACACCTTCTTATTTGGTCAGCCACGTTTTTTCTTTGTTAAAGAATTAGCAATCGGAATTAGTCAACAAGAAAAGTAGCAAAAGTATTAAATTATAGTCGATGAATGCGTGCTTACTTGGCTGTTGTTTTTCGTAATCGGAAAGAGAAGGTGATTGGATGCCCAAAGAAGTCGATGAGTAGCCAACGACACCAACTCCAACATTTGGGTGAGGTGCTTGCTTGATGGGCTAGTACCTGATGGATCGCTGGCAAATCGCTTGCCCGTTTGCTTGGCTTGTGAAATAAAAGAAAAGACAATTAGTGAAGTTTGACAAGTGTTTAAAAGGTAACAATAAATGTCTACCTTTGTCGATATATCGTCATTAACATTGGCAAAACTCGAGTTAGTATAGCCTGAGCTAGCATCGTCGCTAGAACTGGAGCTACTACTATCGGAGTTAGTCTGATTTGTTGACTCCGTTGTAAGTCCTTGAAAGAAGTCTGAAGCAATCGCCAACATTGTGCGTTCCTCTGGATACAATGCAGCAGAAATGTTCGACCACCATTTGTGAAACATTATTGACTACCGGCCGTGAAGTACGAAATGGAGAAGCTTTTGGAGTTGGTAGTCGTCGGCTATCTGAAGAACAAATTCTCCCGATGAAGCCCGACGCGCTCTGTCTCTGGGACGTATCCGACTAAGAAGACTCAGACTTGTGGGGGATTTTTCCAAATCCTAACTGGCTCGCATATACTATCTAATGATAAAACTCATATGATGGTTGAAATGTTCGGCCCTTTGAGTGTAAGTCGACGAAGAACACACTTAGGGAGAGAAATATTATGCGTAGTTCCAGTGTCTCTGCAGGCATCTCATAACTATTAGCTGCTAGATGAAGAAAGGATAGGTAGGGGAAGCGGTCGGCTTCTTTGTAGCTGAATAAAACCCGTTGTCGAAAATCTTCAAGGTTGAGTTGACAAAAGAAAGCCAGGTATTTCTTTGCCCCGATGGGAGACATTTTGGGCGACTCACAATAACACAAAATAGTTTTTTCGCCAAAGGATTGGCTATTCCTGTACTCCACTTCTTGGTCCTCTAAGGTGCCTTCACGTTGGAAAGGAGTTAATATAGCTGGACCAATTTTAAACGATCGACTAAAGATGCAATAAAGCCAGGTCTGGACGAACCATAGGGAGCTAACTGCCTATGTTGTCGACCGTATATGCTCCCATTCCTGCGAATAGCCGACTGCGTATGATGTGCATTATTTGGGATAGCCACTATGGAACATCTTTCCCACGGATAGCCAACGGCCTTATATCAATTGCTCTGTCATGACATGGTATACTTGAGTAGGCCCAAGCGACGTACCATAGAATAGAAATCGGTCAAGCCACATGTTCAGAAAAGCTACATGTTCTTTATCGGATACTAGGCCGATTCTTTTGTTATTATCCATATATTTGATCCAACCTTCTCCTTTGGTAGAAACCAGTTTATGCTGTGGTTTAGCACTGAAAGCCGACAGTTGATCTCCATATGGTCTTAAGCAACAGAGCCGCGCTGCATCAAGCAGAGTTGGGCCGATAAGGCCTGTTTTGAACATGATAGCGTTGAATGTGTCCTACTAGAATTAACACGTCGTGGTCATTAAAGGCTCATTGGCCACTCAGCTATGCTTATTTGTTCCCATTGTGACATTTTTGATGGTGCTACCCGATTGAACCAATCTCTCTAACCCTTTAACGCTATCGGCAGGCTCTAAAACTTTTGCTCTATTCTTTGATATTATACTCTGGAGCGTGAAGAGGAAGTCTATGCACATCTTGCTCTATTATAGCCGACGGATGTAGGTCTCCTAACAGCCCTAAATAGTACTGATCTTCGCAGTTGGGGACAGGAGTAAATAACTGTTTGGGATCCATTGATGTTTAGCCGATGAGGATAGAAGATGACGTTGAGAATGAAAATACGATAAGAGGCCGATGTTGAATGATACGAGGGTGAACTCATATTTATAGGGGTTGAAAGGAACGGTTAGAGATGTGAAAATTTCTCGAAGCGATTGCTACAGTTACGATGAAAACAGTGCATTTTAAGGAATTGGAGAATGATACGATCGGTCTATATATTGGAGAATGATACGATCGTCCTATGCACTATAAAAAGAAAATCAAAGGCAAGCAGAATAACAACAATCAAACAACCCGGGTTTTCTTTTTTTATCTACTTTTTACTGCCAACTAGGACTAGTCTTGTAATTTAGACATTTTGTAATTCGTCGTTGATTAATCGCCGATTGTTGATCTTCTCCGATTACGTTAGGTTTAGTTTTCTCTGATCTTTTTGCGCATCGTCTTTTTCGAGAAAATCTTACTTTATCAACCATCTAATTTGTCCTGATAAGCTGTTTAGACTTATTGTTATTTGCAATTTAATTAGCTTTGAATAGTTGTTTAGATTCTTACCAATTATGATATTAGATCGGTTTTAAGCGTATTTTCATCTATCTTGTCGATTGTATGATCAAATCGATCAGCGTTCGTGTATTTGAGCCGATTAATCCGTCTTCGTATTTTTCAACACTAACAGGATGTTAACTGGGCAGCGACATTGGGAATCGGGATTTCATCCAAACTGTTCTCTCAAGATGATCGGAGAGATGATCAACTCCGACGATTCCTACCCACATTGCTGCAGGGATCGATCGGGTGATATCAAGCTGACCCGTGTAGCTATCATGAAGTAGCTCGATTTGTTGCTGTGAACTTAAAAAACACGCACTGTAGTGATGCTTTAGGGATGTTTGGGGATAGATTCCATGTAGTAGCATGTTATTTACTCCGATTTATTCCTGTCATGACTCATGACCTGGTTACGTGTATTCTCTCCAGCCATGAATAAGTATCATTTTGGGTATTAGCATAGTAAAAAAAATTAACCACTAATGTCTGTTATAATATATTATAAAACCTAATAAAATTATAATATTATAAAATTACTTTTAAAGGCAAATCTACGTCTAGGATTTTCATATATCTAATATAAATATTTAAAAAATTATTAGTAATTAAAGTTTTAAAAAATTAATTGTACAAACTACTCCAGATGCGACGTGGAAAAGGGAGTACTATACAGTATAGTAGTATACACGATGTTCGACGAGGAATGGGCTTCATGGAGCCCATAGATTGCTGTTTGCCATCTAACATTTAATAGCTGAGCATATCTGCAAGAAAGCCGTGGTCGCCGGCGCTGCTCCTCAATTCCCGAGATCAGTTGTATTGTCTGTCTATACACTGCTCTATCTGTCCAAGTTTGTATACTATATTTTTAAAATTGTTTTGTCTATAAATATAGATGTATTTCATATTTCAGTACAAATTAATGTGATATTGTTTTTATACTTTTAATAAATATCTAGATTTACTAATATTTTCTATATGCATGTATTAAATATGGAACACTTCCTAGGAACTTAGCTAGGGGGAATACCGCAGATATTCCTAGTACGCGGCCCTCTTAAATTGTAAAGTGACGGCCGCAAGGAGTATCATGTGCGAAACTGCGGATTACGACTGGTAGGCTGTTCGATCGGTAGCTAGCTAGGCAGATCGATATGAGTTCGACGTCAGCGTAGTAAATCCTCCGTATTTATTACATTACTCTTTTGATCGGTGTTTTCATTTATCCGTTCTTCAGATCCATCATAGATTATTCCAAATTCTTGCTGATCCCATTTCAGAAAAAAGACAGTAGCTTAGCAAGTGCACAAAAGAAAATGTATATGTAGCACGTGAGATAAACTAGAGCGAGAAATGCACATGTACAATCCATTTTATGCTCTACTTAATTAATTAACACACGTACGATGCTGTAGTTTCAGAGTACGGGCGGGGGATGCGCACATCATGCATTGACGGGCTTCTTATCTTCTAGGAAGGCTAATCTTGCTAGCATTCCACGTCGAGGTCTCAGTCATGATTTTTTTGAGAGAGCTTCCTCACATTAACTGGATGGTTTAGATCATGAGTTTGGCTGGATCGGTAAGGGCTTTTTCATGTTTAGAACATAGGAATTTATCTACATTTTTTGCTAAATTTAGCAAACTTACAACTGTGTCAGCTTAATACCGCACTCCTGCTCAATCGATGAAGGTTTCGCTCCTGGTCTAAAAACACTTACTTATTACCGCACGATTCTGTGTCGAACAACTCAGCAGACCCTGTTAGTTTAGTTATACCATTCGTACCAAATTAACATGAAATAACGCACCAAGTTTTGTGTCATATTTTTACCATTGAACATGTTTTTTTAGATCTACTAACCAGCAAGTTAATATATCACATTTTACATTTGACAGCAGAAATGATGTGGTTGCTTTGGGCATCACCCGGCGTCAGTACAATAGGGCATAACCACACATGCAAACCGGGCGGCCAATTCGATCAAATCCAGCCCAATTTTTAGCGCAAGTACGGCCCAAGAACAAACTGGTCTGTACAATCCAAGATCCTAGCCGCGTCAGCGGTTAGTGCGTGAAGGTCAGTCGTCTGTGGAGCACACTTGACGCGCGCGCTCCCCTCCACCCTCCCGCTCCGCTCCCGCTACCACCGGTCGGCGATGGCAACAGCCTCCGCCGCTACTGCCTCCAAGTCACTCCGACCGCCGTATCCATCCCAGCCTCCCTTGCGGTTGCACTCTTCGCTATGTTCTTCTCGCCTTCTTTTTTTTTCTCTGAACAATTTCGTGGTCTTTTCACCGTTCGGCGTTCGCCTCCTCTAATCGACTCCGCGTTCGCTCCTGTGCTACCTAGGGCTAGGGCCTGCAGCGTCGGTAGTGTTGGAGGTGTCCCGGCGCTTTCCCCTGAGCGGAGAGCCTTCGACGCCAATCGGCGGAGGTGGTTCGTGTTCTGTATCGGCGCTCTCCTCTGCTTTTAGTTTGCTTGTGCGCAATGTGCGCTTCCCGACTGGAACTGGGAAGTAGCGGCATTTTTGCACTAATTTGTTTGATTTATGTGGTTCATTAGGATAAATGTTATTTTTTTGCGGTTCCAGGTCGTCTGATTAGACTTGTTGTGACGTCGCCTTGTACGCCATTAGGAATCTCATGAACTGGTAAATTTTGTTGTTGAGCAGCGAGCACAGAATGACCATTGTAGTGCTAGTATTATTGTGTGTGTGCCCTTGCTGCTCAGCATTGAACTGTGAACCTGAAAGTGTTAAGAGATGCAGAGCACAACGCTAAACCTGTAAACTAGCAAGACTAATGTTAAGAGGTTTTACACAACTTAAAACTTGGGGGTGCTGATGCAAATTTTTATTGATGTATAATTTTCAGCTATATTTATTTCCAAGATTTGATACTACTGTGTACCTGCCAGGATCTGTGATTTGGCTTTTCAACTGGAATTTTCATGATGGAAGTAGGTAGTGCGATGATGAAATAGTATTGTTAATTAAGAACTTATGATTCCATTTTACAGGAGCACTTTGTTATACGCAGCCCATAAATGTCCCGAAAAATCCTTCAAGAAGACCATTAAAGTGGACAGGCTGATTGATATGTTGAGGAACGCAAATTCTACAGAGGTAAATCTGCTGTACATCTTCAGTCTGATTGGTAGTTCTACTTAGATCAGGTTACCATTTTTGCGCGACACTTCATTGCTGAACTAGATACATTGCCACTCCACGCCATCAATTTCCTTCAATATGCAAACCTCTGGTCTGTATTTATTCTTGCTTTGAGCATGCTTCCACTGGTTCTTTGTTCAAAATCTGTAGAATTAAACTGAACAATGCTTGATGGCGCAATCACTGGACCTCAAGTTCGATTAAGAACCTGAACTATAAAAGATTGACTTCTGAGCTGTCAGATTTATCTTTGGTTTCTTATTAGGCTGTTCTACATGCATGTAAAGTGTTAGTGTGCCTAAGCATGTCACTTGAAAGATTCTAGGTGGTTACTCTTTGTTGAACCAATTGAAAGAATCATTGATTGTTTTCTGTATTTATTCTTGCTTTGAGCATGCTTCCACTGGTTCTTTGTTCAAAATCTGTAGAATTAAACTGAACAATGCTTGATGGCGCAATCACCTGGACCTCAAGTTCGATTAAGAACCTGAACTATAAAAGATTGACTTCTGAGCTGTCAGATTTATCTTTGGTTTCTTACTAGGCTGTTCTACATGCATGTAAAATGTTAGTGTGCCTAAGCATGTCACTTGAAAGATTTTTAGGTGGTTACTCTTTGTTGAACCAATTGAAAGAATCATTGATTGTTTTAATTTTATTTTTGACACAAAAAGTTTACCTGATTAAATTACTAAACTGCCCTTCTTACATGTAAACAGCTTGATCAAATAGTGGTTGAGAATATTCTGGCATTCGATGAGGGTTTCTGGGCGACTGGCTGCTAGAATTGATCTATGCAAATCGGATGATGATAAAGCATGGTTTCATCTCTGGATTCTTTTTTGCTTTACTTGGGACGTCATTCTCTTTTGTCTCAATTAATCTAACTTTGTGATTCTTCTCTCTCTTCTGCTTTTTCAGAAAGACTAGAAGAACTGGTCGAAAATGTCATGAACATAGTGACCGTCTTGTTCAAAAGACTGATGTAAGAACCATGTTCCATCATGCGTAACTCCTCATTTTAGAACTAGTGCCTACAGATTGACGTGAAGTTCCAAATCCTTGGTATTTTCGTTGTTGTTACACTTAGACATGTGCCTTGCATGCTGCCAATTTTACCCCTTATGTTATGCAGGAAAAGATTGAACACTCAACTGATGTGCTGAAGCCAACTATTAGTCCTGTAATGCATGAAGGAGGAGGTGAAATGGCCACCAAGAGATCCGGAGGCTCTCGAATTGATTGAAAAATAAGCACACATCTCTCTCCTTTCTTTTTCACTTTGTTCTTTATTTGAATAGTGCAGGCAACTGTTTATGATTTTGGTTGACTCCACAGTACCTTTCAATCAGTGCTTTTTTTAATAATTTTATACTATACTTAAGTTCTATCTCTCCCCACAAATCACCTAGGAGCACATTGCTCCTGAGGAACAAGCCAGTGATGTCTTCTTTCAGTTCGAGAAGCTTTCCAAATTGAACCATTCTGTGATCTGTTCCCTAGCTGGATCCATATACCTAAATACATTAGTTCTCCAATATACTTTCTTCATACCGGAAGGACATTGGTCTATGCAGCAATTAACCTGACTCCATAAGAGTTTTGTATTTTTAAGAACTCCAACTACAGTGTACCAATTTTTTTTTTCACATGTAAGTTTAGCCTTATCTGTTAACCCGTTACACTTTTGCACACCTTATGTTGGTGTTGCCCATAACATGCATTTTATCATGTTCTTTGCATTTGAAGTGGCTGTAAAGTTGAGCCTTTCTTTCACTATCATCTGCACTGATTGACTTGGGCACCCCAAAAATCCAAATATTTCTTCTGCTTATATAATTTCTTTTGAATTAGGCTTTAGGCAAGTCTGTTGTTACCATTGTCTCTACTTTCCATCATTGTTGGCTTAACAATTTCAGTAGTTAAAATGCTATTTTTATGGTGCACTATTGTTTACCTAGAAATGCCAGTTTTGTGCTTCTGATTTCTAATGAGATTTTTTTATGCCATCCTGGTATTCCCAGGAAATATCAAATAGATAAAAAGATGGACAGCTAGACGAGGGATTTCTGCTAGAGGTTAATGCTCAGTTGAGGCAAGTAAGTGTCATTTTCTGCCTTTTAGACTAACTATGTTGTGTACTGTTCCTAGTGTAGATTATTTTTATTTTTTATGTTATTAGTACATATTTACAGGTGTTTAGGCTAAAGAAGATGGTGATAAGCCAGGGCTTCAAGCGTTGCAAAAGGTGTTGCAAGTTGCAACTATATGCTTCGAAGTTTCGTCAAAAGCGTAGTTATGCTGAAGGACCGGAAATAGCTTTACATGAAGGCACTACCTTCATGTAAAATCGGTACTACCTTCATGTAAAATCTAATGCTATCTCTAGTTTTACACCTGTGAACAGTAAACCAGGGCAATAAACAGTGAAATCAGTACGCGTTCAAAACTACAAAATCGGTGTAACTATTGATTGGATAATCCAAAACTCGGGAAATTTGTATGCACCTTCCTAAGGATGTTAGGAACCTATTCCAACCTTCAATCACTGGGATTGATGTCAAAAAATTCCGACCATTTTAAAGTTTAGCGAAGGTTGCATAAAAAACGGGTCAAATAGAAAAACTTCGACCTGAGCTTGCTCGTGAGGTTTTGATGATCAAGATGATCTTAGATGACCTCCGACATGTCACAGCAAGCAAGAACAAAAAAGAAATTTCCCCCAAAATCTCAAGAACACAATCTACCGAAAATCCTTCTGTCTTGAGTCAAAAGCCGGCTTCTTGAGAATCTCTTGATGAACAAGTGAGAGGTTGCCTAGATGATTGAGATATGATCTTCAGAGGATACATGCATCAAGCACTCATCCTTAGCAACACAAGATCAAGAGAAGAAACCAAACAAGAAAGATCAAAAACTCAAGAAGAGGGAAGATCGAAATAAGAGTCAAAACTTGAGCACGAATTTGATCTTTATTTCAGAGCAAGATGGATGATTATAAAGCCTCTCACCTAGGGGCAAAGCTCCCAAGGAGTACTCGCACACTCACACAAGAAAACTAAAATCCTGTGGAAACCCTAATCCTTCTCCTAGGCTTAGTGCCTTACCTCCCTCTACATCTTATATAGAGGAGGCACCCCTAACCCTAAAACCTGGATACACAAGTGGATACCATTCACATTTACATGGGCTAACCCGATAACCTAACACACATAACGGGTTTTACACTCACACAAGCACGCTTCTCAAAGCGGCCTTCTTCATGACGCCCAATTCGCTCCACGAGCCCAAATTTGCATCTATGTCCACTTTGGCTTGACCTAAACTGCTTAGGTCACCGTCGTGGTTTTCCAAACCGTCTCGATCACCGGTATTGGACAAATTACAAGTTTGCCCTACGACTAGTCTTTCATTCGAAGCATCGCCCATGTTTCAACATCCACCATGTGGCCCCAATGACTTCCCGCCAAGCCTATCATGCGTCCGGACTCTCCCGAATCGTCCTTGCTTGCAAACGGGCCCAAGTCACTTGGCGCGCCACATGTCCTTGACCGCTTCACCATAACGGCACCGGCTTTCTTGACCATTCTGGACCTCAACTCCTCCCTGAGTCTAGTTCCAATCCATGCTGTTGCCCACCATATCCATCACCAATGCTTTACGCTCTGGCTCCTTGTCTTTCCGTCTCGCAACCACTTCCCAGCCTTAATTTTCTTCCGGCGTCCCTTAACTGTTTTGGACCTCAACTCTCCTAGTCTAGTCCCGGTCTCCTCCGCCTTACCATGACCTAGTACCGAAGTTCTGCAACCAATATAGACAAACAAACCGTCGCATAGCACTGTTCACAAAGATATGCTATAGTCATTATATAATCCTAACAAAATACACAATTCGCTGGAAAACCGGTACTGCTACCAACCAGAGACAGGTAGTACCGCAAGTCCGGTACTACCGCTCCCTTGTAGCCGGTAGTACCACTCCTCTGAGAAACCCCGAAAGAAATTTTCTCTGGAAAATATCTACCGCATATTGGAGGCCGGTAGTACTGTACTCCCGGTACTACCGCCTCTAGGGGCCGGTAGTGCCGCCCTAGAACCACCCCAGAGAATCACCTCTCCGTAAAAGAACTACCGCCATTCAACGGCCGGTAGCTCCGCAAGGCCGACACTACCGCCAATCCCAGGCTGGTAGGCGGCACTACCGTCACTCCAAGGCCGATAGTGCCGTCCAACCTGACAGCACTTTAAATTGTTTCAAATTCAAAATTGAATTCAAATCAAACTCAAATTCGAGTACCACAAGCTCAAACCAAGTCAATTTCTCATCACACACATAGGTAGACGGTCCACATGGTCTTTCATATGCTTACAAAGGTAATCCTTTTTGTGCATTCGTTTTAGGCTATTCAACTTCAAATGTTAAGAAACGACCACAGTTTTAGTTTATTCTTGAGTGCCTGTCTTCCTTTTTCAGTAGTGCCTGAAAAGTTTCTTGAATCTGTAATACAGGGTCTGTATTATTGCCCAAAGAGATTGTTTTATTTTGCATATACTACTTACCACCTATGAGAGATTAAGATTGTACAATGCAGCTGCAGAAAATGAGTGGAACAAGCTGTTACTTGGACTTACAGTGGGGAAGGGAGACGTGTCACCAGAAGAACTTTATGCTGTTATTAAGAAGAGAATTGAGAGAATCTTAATTCGCACAGTAAGATTCATAACATTCTTGAGTTCTACAGAGAATAGGAACCCACTATTTAAACCTGTCAGTGCCTTGTACTGAACTTCCCCTCGCTCTGTTTTGGGCTGTTTTCTTTCGTTATTTCTCTGACAGGAAGGAGGCTCTTATCAGCAACTTATACTTGTTGAGTATATAAAAGAGATACAAACTAGAGCAGAGGAAATTGTGAAAGTGCTTCAAGGACCAACGGTGTAATGTCTGGTGGTTTATTTTACAAAATTCAACTTTTTCCAGTTCGAGCATAGTTTGATGCTTCACCTGGCTAAAGATTCTATAAGGTGGTCGGAGAGAACTAAACAAGGTATGATTATCCCCTTTTGGAATGCAGTTGAGAACATCAAAATTCCTATTCCATGTATATGTATTCTTAAAATTCTGCCTCTGTGATGTCTGATGCGGGGGTTTGTTCAGACAAAGGAGGTAAAGGCAACGAGAAACGGTGAGATAGAGCCAGGAGAAATGCATAATGTCAGCATATCGCATATGCTAGTTCAGAGTGAATACACATACATCTCATCTGCCCAGTTTGGCATTCATACCGAATGGTTGATTTTGCTGTTGGGATGTTCCCTTTTTTTTTTGTCTGACTGATGCCCTCGCACAATCAGATTGTGTGGCTGAAAATTGTAACACATAACACCGTAACATGTAAATCGGTTTTATTAAATGATGGAGAAGATTCAATGGTGAGCTTGAAGTGTTTGTGGGGTGCTAGAGTGCTTGGTGATCTTGTTTTGAGCTAGCCTATGGCACTTTGTATAAGCAATTGACGCATGTCCTGCTATTGTAGTCACGGTGTCATCTGTTGTGGGAGATGGTTATTGTGTTTAGAGATAAGAATCTGAACCGAATACGTATACATGTAAACTAGAGATAGCATTAGATATGATCTCTATCTTGATTCAGTTTGTATCTTGTACGGCAAGGCTCTTGCCTCCATATATTGTTGCCAATCCGGCACATTACCACTATGTATAAATATACACCAAACACATCTGTTCTGGGTGCGGAATTCTTCTTATCTTATTACGTTTTCATGGTATCAGAGACTTCCTCTTCTATCTTCCAATGACTACATCTAGCTCCTAGTTTTCGCCACCGCGCCGACGACATCGTCAGCGACAGCCGGCCTTCTTCTGTCACCTTCCTTCGGGCACTTGGTGAATGTCAAGCTCACATGTGACAATTTTTTGCTCTGGAAGGTGCAACTGTTGCCCTTACTACTATAGAAAAGATCATCACATACGGTTCAAAAGCGTCATCACAGATAGTTTTTTGAGCCATCTATAAGAATGTGTCAATAATAATATGACGCATCACAAACGGTTTCTGAACCACCTGTAAAAAATCTATCATGGCCGGTTTATATCAAGAACCATCTGTGATAGTCTCATCTACTTTATGAAAGTTTTATCATAAGAAAGACATGCATAATGTTCAACTTGTTTTGACAACCTATTACAATGTTCTAAAGAAAAGTGCATCATATATGTGGAATGATTTATAGGCATAGTAGAAAGTTAAGTACCTCCTCGCATTTGTGAGAACAAATGTTGTGGATTCCAAGGCAAAACCTAATTCTATCCACACTTCGTCCTAAAAGTTGTAATGCTCTGATTTATCTTTCACTTTATCCTCATCCCCGAATGAGAATACCATAGGTAGCCGATTGTTCCTGCACAAGACCAGAGTGAAACTAGGCTGCCTATGGTATTCTTATTCGGGGATGAGGATGAAGTGGAAGATAAATAAGAGTATGATAACTTTCAAGACGAACTGTGGATGGAATTGGATTTTTTCTTGGAATCCATTAACATTTGTTCTTACATATGCGAGGAGGTACTTAACTTTCTGCTATACCCAGAAATCATTCCACTTATATGATACACCTTTCTTTGGAACATTGTAGCAGGTTGTCAAAACAAGTTGAATCTTATGAATGTCTTTCTTATGATAAAACTTTCATAAAGTAGAGTAGTCTATCCATCTCTTGTGCAGTATAATATTTCTATGACAACATTTTGGTTCAAACAAGCAAGACACTATTCCATAATTGGATTCAAGATGAGGAAATATTAAGGATAATTTAGCACATCAATGAAATATTTATGACTTATGAAGTTTATCTCAGGCATATGCATCCATAAACAACTGATATTTTCATATGACAATACGTTGACAAGATATGATAGCACAAAGATCAACAAGCATATATTGAGAAACAATATTATTTGATAGATTAAGACAAGGGGACCTTAGGGTTCACGAAGGAGGCGGAGGGCGGTGAAAGAGACTAGATTTTGAAATTATGTTCAAGTGCTCATATCATTTTTCATGCCTGCCATCATATGTGTCATAGCTTCCACAACAGAGGTTTTTCGATTCTATCTGAAGTTCCACAGCTCCGACACATGGTACTTCCCATACGGATTGTACTCCTTGCACTCAAGGAGGGCCTATGTGACAGCATTGTATGCCGCATTCCCTCATTCTTCCTTTAAAGCTTGGAGTTTCTCACCATCCTCCATAATAATTTCCTGCATCATTGTGTGTATATAACTGCACTGTAGATTGTAAACATTTTCTGTGAAACAAGATTGCATGTTTTACCAATGGGATTAGCTATATGTGAGTGACATCTAATCCAAATAATTATTCATTGGTACAGGAACATAAGTTCACGAAGTAACAATAACAAGTGAAAATTCGAATAATTGAATGCTTTAGACTACATGCACCACATACAAAGATTTAATGGACAGAATGGATGCTAACAACTATGAAAAAAAAGTATCCAGAAACAATATCAATCAACATGATTAAAATAGCTACCTTTGCCTTTCCATCAACAGCGGTAAGTTTGAAAGGATGTCATTCTGATTTCCTGATCTCATTTTGCCATTTCATGCACATAAGTGTTGCTTCTTTTTCCAAATCACCTCTTGTACCTTTCAGTTTGCAAGCCTTGACAAATACCTCTTGATTTAGTAGGGCTATTTTTTTTACACCAATAACTGATTGACTTCCAATCATTTCTCTTAATCCCTACAAAAGCGATAATATTGTTGTCAAAATGGTGTCTTGGTATATTATCAGCAGGCACGTTGAATTAAATATTAGAAACCTTTATATTACCTCTATAAGCTCAGCTTTGGCTTCTTCAAGCTCTACATTCGTCCTGCGCTCCTTAATGATGTGTACTTTGTTAAGAGATTCAATATCTTACGATTTGTCATCTATGTCTTTGTTTCATCTCATAAATTTTTTTTGTTAACTCAGAATCTTTTTCACTTCTGTTCTGCTCCATTACATCAAACTTTCCCTTCAATTGTTCTATCTCCACCTTAAGTTTTTATTTAGCATCCAACATCTTTTCTATATCGTATATCTTGTTTGTAGACTCCATTT
Organism: Otatea glauca; assembly: GCA_036346275.1. Taxonomy (NCBI): domain Eukaryota; kingdom Viridiplantae; phylum Streptophyta; class Magnoliopsida; order Poales; family Poaceae; genus Otatea; species Otatea glauca. Next base: position 12,154,005 of record CM070728.1, read on the forward strand.
TATCTGTGCAATTTGCAGTCACTAGGACAAAGCTTATCACTAAGCAAACAAAAGAAAACGTGAAAAAGATGTGTCTTATATATCTCAACAAATCTAATGAGGTTAGCGGCCTAGAGAGTTATTTACAAATATATGCCCCGTGGGTCAATACATAAAATTTTCTTTTGGCAGCTGCTTAGTGATGGACTGAATACAAGGAATCATCTGACAGGAAAAACTTTCACATTGAAGGCAATGATTATAGTTGTGTGCTCTGTCAACAACAAGAGGAGACTCTATTCCATAGGGAGCAAAAAAGAAGTATATTCCTTCTATTAGTTCCTAGTTGGACGGTTTTGGTTAAACTACGTGGCGTTTTGCCGTGTTCTATGTACATAAAATTTTCTTTTTATAATTATATGATATATTCACAGTAGGATCCTTTTAACTCTTTCTCGTACATAATAATTATAAAATAAATCGACTTGATATGTTTCACCCTCTCTTTTGTTTTTCTTCTCTGCTCATTGCCTTCTCTCCAACATATCTTGCTCAATTTCTCCTGACCTTGATTACACCTGAAACCCTCATTTGCTTATACTATCCCAAGAACCACAACTTGCCTTCTCAACTACTCATGTTGTTTTTGTTAAGATTGTATTAATATCTCTTGCAAATAAAAAATAAACTAGTGATTATACCCATAATTTTCTTAGAAGAAGCATTCTATCCAAATCTGTATATTTGCTAGTTACATTGAGAAGATATGATAGCATAAATATCAACAAGTGTACATTGAGAAACAACATTATTTGATAGATCAAAATAAGGAGGCCTTAGAGCTCAGAGAGGAGGCGGTGACGGGCTCGGGGGAGGAGGCGGCAACGAGCTCGGGGGAGGCGGCGTTAAGGACGAGCGGCGACGACGGGCTCAGGAAGGAGGCAGAGGGCGGTGAAAGATTTCGTTTGAGTGAGGAGTGCGGCGGGCAAAAACCCTAGAACGATATATATCATATGCATATCATAGACAGTTTGCTTAAAAAATCGTCTGTGATGAGATTATATCACAGACGGTTCAGATTCGTGGTACAAACCATTTGTGATACTTCACAGGCGGTTCGTGGGATAAACTGTCTGTGATATCAGTTTATCATAGACAGTTCTTAGCATATCTAGTAACTTAGACGGTTGCGCTAACAAAATCGTCTGTGATTAGCTTTAACCCAGATGGTTTTTGCGTTGAGGAGTCTAATATAGGCCTTTTTGTAGTAATGCCTACCTCTGGTGGCATCAGCTCTTGGGTTTCGTTGACGGCACAAGTGCCGCACCACCCATGACGATCGTCTAGCCTACCACAGAAGAAGGTGGAAGCGAGACGACAGTCCCTAATCTAGATTACAAAGTCTGGATTAAGCAAGATCAGATGATAATCAATGTTATCTTGTCCTTATTGTCTACTGAAGTTCTCTCCCAAGTTCTGTTCATGACTACAACTCACAAAAGATGGGCAACCTTGGAAAAGATGTTCTCTTCGCGGTCAAGAGCGAGGATGATACATATCAAAAGACAGTTCGCGATAGTATGCAAGAAAGATTTATCTACTACCGACTATGTTCATAAAGTGAAAAGTTTGGCCGATGCTCTAGTTGTTGTAGGGCATCCCCTCTCCGAAGAAGACATTGTCATCTATATGCTCACGGGGCTTGACAATGATTATGATTCGCTAGTGGCCTCGGTCACTACCAGATCTGATCCGATCAGCCTCAATGATCTTTATGCTCATATGTTGAGCTATGAGATCCATCAAGAGAACAACAACTCACCACTGGAGATATCAGGAGTGTTTGCAATCTACGTTGCGTGGTGGCAGCCGTCATGGTCGTGGGTCGGGCGCCAAATAACCAACCGGCGGTCAGCTGTTCTTCAACAATGTCAGCAACAAAAACAGGCCTGTATGTTAGGTCTACAGAAAGGTCGGTCACATAGCATTCAAGTGCTATCATAGGTATGACCACAACTATTAGACTTATGACAACAGAATAATACTAGCTGCTTCTACTGGTTACTCGATTGACACGACGTGGTACTGTAGGATCAAGGATAACCGACTAGAGGGGGGTGAATAGGAGTTTTCTAAATTTTTCAATACAATTTGGGAAATACAAATGATGCTATCAAATTGAGATAAAAAAGTGAAGAACACACTAAAATCTCTAGCAATTGCTTAAGACGGTATGTCAATACAAGTGAAGCAAATATACTTGAGAACACAAGAGACAATGAAGAATATGGTATTAATGAAATGGATTTTCAACAAACAAAAGTACCAAACATAAATAAATAGGAGACAAGGAATTTAACCCGTGGTCTCGGAGACTTGCCGGTCTCCCCTACTCCACGTTGAGGTGACTTGAACCACGTCAAGCCGGCTCCACTCGCTTGAGCCTTCCTCGACCACTAAGGTAGTTCTTCCCCGCTCCGGGTAGGCGGACTCCGGCCTTCACAACTTCATGGGACTTCTCACAATCTCCGTTGAGAAGCTCACCGCGCACAATCGCCATCAAGCCGTCTAGGAGGCGGCAACCTCCAAGAGTAATAAACCTTGACGCTAGCTTGAGGTCAAATGTCGGTGTCTAAAGGCTCAAACACTAAATGCAACACCCAAACTTGATTCTCACTCTCACAAATAGAAATTGAATGCACACTAGAGTGGAGAACACTTGCTAGAGCTCAAATATCATCAATGAGGACCAAGAGAGTCTCTAGAATGCAGGTGGGGAGGTATTTATAGCCTCCACCAAACTTTCTAGCCGTTGGAGCTCGAATCTGCAGAAAATCTGTTTTTCCGGTGCTACCGCCCATGTAGGATTGGTAGCACCGGGCTCCACTTCAACGGCTAGAACAGTGCATTTAATGCACTTGCCAGAGACCGTTACAGGGGTCCGGTGCTACCGCCCAAGTAGAGCTGGTAGCACCGGGCTCCATTTCTTTTTCTTTGTTCAAAAACACACTTCTCTGGAAATATAGCACCGGGCCACCAAGTGCGGTAGCACCGGGATACCAAAAGCTTAAGAAAAGTGCTACTCTGGAATTTTTACACCGGGTTAAGGTCCGGTGCTACCGAAGGTCCGGTAGCACCAGGCCATCTTGGGCGGTAGCACCGGGCCACTAAATCACCCATAAACACACCCTCTGTGATTTTCACACGGTGAAGTCCGGTGCTACCGTGATCCCGTAGCACCGGCCGCCATGGCGATAACACCGCTACAAATCGCCCAAAACCTCTTCTCTGGAATTTTCACACGGTTGTTGAGCGGTGCTACCATCATCCGGTAGCACCGTCTTTGCCATAAGCGTATGCCGATTTCGATTTGAATTATCTCAAGGTTTTTCAAAGATGAAACTTGTCTAATATTGGGCAACTAATTTGAATATGCATATTGAGCCTTCAAACCCTTAAATGACATTAAGATAAGCGTCAAGATCCCTCTTAATAGTACGGCCCTAAGTTCTAGTAAATCGATCTTTCTTCCAAACTCCAAGATCGTCAAAGGACTAGAAAAGAGCCTTATAAATATACCTTTATATGATCTTGACATATTGCTTGATTGGCTTGAACCTTCCTTGGTATTTCCATGATCATTAATCTTGGAATCGACCTACTTTCAATATTCTCAACAAAAGCATTAGATCATATAGCAAAGTTGTCATTACTTATTAAAACCAAAACATATCGGGTGCCTAGATGCTTTCAGGTACACCGACTCGGATGCAACAGATCACATCACCGGTGAACTTGATAGGTTGACCATGTGTGAGAAGTATCACGGCAAAGATCAGGTTCATGTAGCAAATGTATTAGGTATGCTCATTAAGCATGTTGATCAATCTCAAATTCAACCCCTGTTAAAACTTTAGGTCTTAATAATGTGCTTCATGTTCCTAATACTACGAAGAACATCCTATCTATTCACAAACTTGCTACTGACGATGATGCTTTCTTTGCATTTCATCATGGATATTTTCTCATCAAGGATCAGCTCACGAGGAGGGTCCTTCTTCGTGGTTCTAGTAGGGGTGGTTTGTATCCCTTAGGTTATAAATCTTCTACTTCAACCAAAGAAGTTTTTCCAGCTGTCAAACCTAATCATATTATATGGCATTTCTGCCTTGGACATCCTACTAGTTCCATAGTTCATCAAGTTGTTCAGAACAATAGCCTCCCTGGTTCTAGAGAATTGAATGAAGTGTTGGTTTGTGATGCTTGTCAGCAAGCAAGAGTCACCAGTTTCCCTATTTTAGATCCAATTGTACTTGTTCTTCTCCTTTAAACTTGTATTCTATGATGTTTAGGGTCCTGCTATTACCTCCGCTGGAGGATACAAATACTATGTGAGCTTCATTGATGATTTTAGTAAATTCACTTGGTTATATCCCTCGAGAAGAAAGTCTGACATTGAGAATATATTTATTCACTTTCAAGCCCATGTTGAACGTTTGCTAAATAGAAAATTTGTTTCCATGCAAACCGACTGGGGGGAGGGGTGTTTGAATATAAAAAACTGAACACTCTCCTTACTCGCTAAGGCATTGCTCATCAGGTTTCCTATCCTCATACACATCAACAAAATGTTTCTAGCCGAGCGAAAACATCATGAAATTGTTAAAGTAGGGCTATCTTTACTTGTGCAAGCATATATGCCACTTAAATTTTGGAATGAGGCTTTTTAGACTGCTTGTTTTCTCATTAGCAGATTACCTAGCAAGGTGATCAATCTCTCTACCCCTATTGAAAGGCTTCTTGGGATCAAGCCAGGCTACAAATTTCTTGAAACATTTGGTTGTGTCTGTTGGCCTCATCTTCGTCCTTACAATGACCGCAAATTCCAGTTTAGATCTCAACTGTGTGTGTTCTTAGGTTATAGTAGTATACATAAAGGATATAAATGTTTAAATCCTCAAACTGGTTGTGTCTATATCTCACAGGATGTTGTCTTTGATGAAGGTGTATTTCCTTTTGCCAATACATCTTCTCCTTCCACATCTGATTTTCCATGCGAACATGCTCTTCTACTTCCTTGGGTGCTTTCTTGTGTTCTTGCACACTCGGATACATGGGGTGATCACATGTCTAATGAGTATACTAATTTTCCTACTGTTGTTTCTAAACAGACTGATGTGCCATTGGAGGTTTTTGTTGTTGTCTTTGATGATCCACCTGTCAATGACAGTGTCTCAAGTATTGTGGGTGGTGATCCACCTGGAATCGCAACCACTATTGATACTACTAGAAATCAGGTGGCGTCACTTGTGCACACTCCATGCACATTCGCTTATAGGACAATATTACAATGCCCAAGATATGTACTCATCAAACGGTTCCATACAATACACAATGGCATGCAAGTTTTGTTCTTTTGAGCCCTCAAGTTATCAGGAATCAATGAAAGATGACAATCAGAAATTAGCCATAAACCAAGAATATTCAGCTTTAATGAAAAATGGCACATGGCATCTTGTCCCCTACAAGTCGGGCTTGAACTTGATTGATTCCAAGTGGATTTTCAAGTTGAAGCGCAAAGCCGATGGTTCTATTGATAGTTATAAAGTAAGGTTGGTGGCTAAAGGTTTCAAACAAAGATATGACATTGACTATGATGATACATTTAGTCCAATGATAAAACTAGTTAATATCTGCCTTATCAATTGCCATGTTGAGAGGTTGGAATCTTCATCAGCTAGATGTTCAGAATGTGTTTCTTCATAGCATACATGAAGAGGATGTGTATATGAAGCAACCCTAAGGATATGAGGAAGAACGGTTGCCAAATCATATGTGTAAGCTGGACAAATCATTATATGTACTTAGGCCCTGTTTGTTTCGGCTTTTTCACTGGCTTAAAAGCAGAAAAGCCAAAGCCGAAACAAACGACTGACTTTTAAGTCAAGCTTAAAAAAAGCCAAAAGCCTCCATATAACTATAAGCTAAAAGCCAGATGACAGGTGCTTTTTTGGGTTTTTTTTGGATGAAATAACCCTTTGCCACTGGAAGTCTCCAAAATTACCCACCAAATGCCATCATACATAAACTCAAGAATCATTCTCCCATCTCCTCATTTCTCCTCATCTTCTCTCGCTCCCATGTGCGACATGCCTTCTCCTTTCGCCTCTCCAGTCTCTATCGTCCCTGACCTCCTCCCTCCTCCGCTGTTCCCAGCCTCCTTCCTCCTCCACCGACCCGGATTCGGCACGGCGTGGGTTGAGGCAGCCGAACCCGAGCTTGGAGCAGCGGGAGGCTACAAGGTTCGGGCGTGGCGTAGGTAGAGCTGAACTGATCCGACCGTAGCACGGCGGGAGACAGTTGGATCCGCCGTGGCGTGGGTGGAGGCGGGCAGACCCGAGGGTGGAACAGCGGGAGGCGAGTGGAGGCGACCGGATCCGCCTCATCGAGCCCCTCAGTACATGTTTTTATTTAGTTTGACGAGAGTTCAAAATTGTTATGCTATTTTCAGTCTGAGAAGAGTTCAAAATTGCCATGTAGTAAGAGTTTCAAGTTGATAAATAATTATGCTTATAATGAAGTTTGATCTCAAGATTAATCTATGTTTTTCAATACGACATTCGGTGAAAAAAAATATGAAACATTTATATTAAATAAATCAGTACATAAGAAAAGTCCTTACAACCTTAAAGGGTATTTCAAACTTTCTAGCAATAAACTACACCATCCAACTCATCAAAAAGCCAAGATGCCAAACAATATATCTTGGCTTAAAAGCAGACGACTTAAAAGCTCGTTAAACTAAAAAGCTAGCTTTAATCCAAAAGCTAAAAAGCATAAGCCAAAACAAACAGGGCCTTAAGCAAGCATCAAGAGCCTGGTACTCGAGAATCGAGATTGAGCTCAAAGCTCCCTGAGTGGGGTTTTACACCATCACGCAATGATACCACTCTTTTTATTTATAACAAAGGTGGCAAGGTGATTTACATTTTGATCTATGTGTATGATATACTTGTCACTGGATCAAGTAATGAGGCTATCATGGCTTTAATTTGTTGTTTGTGTGTTGACTTTGCTCTTAAAGATCTTGGTGAACTCCATTATTTCCTGGGTATACAAGTGGAAAAAAAGACGATGGCCTACTGCTCTCACAGTCCAAGTATATATCTCAAATGTATTGTAGCAAGTGAGGATGTTGTAGTGCAAACTAATATCATCTTCCGCTTTCATTCACTAAGAAGCTCTCTCGGTCTGATGGAGATAATTTGTCATCGGAAGAAGCCACAATACACCGGAGTGTTGTGAGGACTTTGCAATATGTAACCTTAACATGGCCTGATATATCATATGCTGTTAATAAGGTATGTCAATAAATGCAGTCTCGAACCATAGTACATTAGACAACAGTCAAGAGAATTTTACGGTATCTAAAGTCTAAATTATTAGTTAGACTAAAGATACATAAATCAATAACTACATTAGTGAGTGCTTTTTCAGTTGCTGACTAGACTGGGTGTCCGGATGATCGTCGATCAACTAGTGATTTTAGAGAACTTGGTATGTTCAATTTGGATTCAGTCGTTACTCGGAGAACTTGGCATATTTCAATCCTGGGCTCCACGCTTATGGTGTGATAATTTGGACGCCACTTATCTTTTAGCAAATCCATTTTTCCATGCGAGGACCAAGCATATTGAAATGGATTTTCACTTCGTTCGTGAATGAGTTGCAAAGAAGGCTCTCAACATTAGATTCATCCCCTTTAAGGATCAAGTTGCAGATGGGCTTACTAAGCCGCTATTGCAGCTAGAGATGATCAAGTTACGACACAATCTCAACCTGACATTCACATGGTTGTGATTGAGGGGGTGTGTTAAGAGGTAAGAATCTAAACCGAATATACTAGAGATAGCATTAGATATGATCTCTACTTTGATTCAGTTTGTATCTTGTACGACAAAGCTCTTGCCTCCATGTATTGTTGCCAATCCGGCACATTACCGCTATGTGTAAATATACATCAAACGCATCAGTTCTAGGTGCGGAATTCTTCTAATCTTCTTATTACTTTTTCATATCGACGAGACGAGAGGAAACTGGTCTAGTTAAATTTGCCTCGTAAGTCGGAAATACATCAAACTGGTAAACCGACTAAAAAGGATTAAACCCTTGTTTGAAACGTAGAAACTTTCTTCGATTTCTGCAAGAATTAGACTGTGTACGTGAACATCCCAAGGAGAATTGGACGGTACCGCACCCTTGACCGTCCCCACAGCCGGAGACGAACGAAACACGAGGTTTCGTTTGTTAGACACTGCCTAATTCCAATCAAAAGCAGTAGGAGACGACTTCCCTTTAGTTTTCGAGGCTCAGGCCGTATGCTGGGCGCCGTCCCCTCCCCTCCGACGACCCTCTCACGCCGGCCCCGCAGCCGCCCAAGAAGCCGCTCCCCGGCGACTGCTGCGGCAGCGGTTGCGTCCACTACGACGAGCTCGACTCGACGCTTACAACAAGGCCCTCGCCGCCCACTACTCCTCGTCCTCCGACCCCAACGACAAGCCACCCACCAACGATAACAGGACCAAATGCTGAGGCGCGCCAGGACTCGTATGTGTACGCATGCCTTCTTCTGTTCCCAAGTTGGATTATTGGTCGTACCGGATATGACACTGCTCATTCCATTACAGTGAAGCATTACATTCTCACTGCGTATGCTGCAATTTGTTCTAGAGAGAAATGCTCTGTTACTGCTTACTTTCATTCTTTGTGTAACCAAAGAAGAAGCTCCTGATTGCCAAAAAAAAATTCATTTGTGTACCCACTCGTGTTGCAGATATACTGCTATAATTGGCCAGATTTTCTGTAACAATCACTAATGCATTTTATTTCACCTTAGTAGAATTCTAGTCAAGAAATCCGAACCAATCACCAATGCCATTAGAATCAGGAGTGATTAGCGAGTTACATCTTGTGTCTCATCATCGATACTAAATGCTACAAGGTGTCACTTATTCACGAATTGACGTAGAACTTACTGATCATTGTCCGAACCACCAGAGGAATCCTCACCACGTGGGTGCCATCCTCCCATGTCAGGCTGCCGAAGGTGTACCTCCCTTGTACCTTCAGTTTGGCCTGGAATGTCACCTTGAATGTCAACTTGTTGGCAGTCGAGTTGAAGGTCAGGAGCGAGGGGCTCACGGTGACGTCCACCCCTGGAGGAGCTTCTACCCGGGCTCTGTACTTGGTCACGGCTGAGCCGACGTTGGTGACCGTTCTTGACACTGTCAGTTTGCCCTTCAGTTCAGGAATGGCGATGGATGGGAGGTTCAGGTTCAACTGCGTTTTCTGCGTGTGTTGACAGGTCGTGTGCTGTTGAGTCATGGAGCTGATGGCTGAGTTGTTGTAGCCCATGGAGCAAAGGAAGCGCACGTAGTCAGATACTCCCATGTCGTACACAAGACCGGGGTACGCAGCCCTATTTGGATCCACATGACCACCTCCATAGTCGAATGGGTTCGCTTGCTTGTAGGGTGCTGCCTCGGATATCACCTCAAACCCATATTCGTCACGGACATTGGCTGCAAAGTGTAGACTTGTCAGGGCGAAAAACATCTTTGATGCAAAGAAGCAGATGAGCATTACCTGTTGTGACTAGTGCTGATTTTACAGCAGCTGGGCTCCAATTAGGATGCATTGATTTGAGAAGGGCGACCACGCCTGAAATGTGCGGGCAGGACATTGAAGTTCCTGAATCGATCTTGAAGTTCACCGATCTAATGGACGATGATATGGCAGCAGCAGGTGACCATGAGGCCAAAATGTTTACACCTGGGGCGGCGACGTCTGGCTGCAAAAGTTGGATGTCAGAACAAGATGCAGGTCTTTTTTTACAGAGTAAATCAAACACCAAGGTTGATAGGATTAAGGATGAACTTAGTTGATCAACTGAAAGAGATTGTTTTACCTTCAGAATAGAGGGGGACAGGGAACTTGGACCCCTAGACGAGAAATATGCAACTTCTGGGGCTATCAATTCCCCTAGAATCGTTTTTGCAAAGCCAAATTGAACCGTTGAGTTTCTGTGTATGGAAAACAAAAGTTAATAGGGATTGCCAGATAATAATAGCATATATTTAGATTTTTTTTTTCACAACTACCGAATCATATACAATACAGTTTATATACCTCATGCTGCTAGTGTATGCAAGTATAGCTGTTCCAACTTGATAATCTACTTGAACACAGGGAATATCATATGCAGATGCTATATCCTTGGTTAAGAACTGCACGAAAATAACTCCAACACCACGGGCTTTTTTAACCGTCTCTACTGCCACTGAGGCTGATCTCTGTTCTCGTGTTTGGAAGCAGAGCACCACATTTCCTTTTACTAGAGTAGCATTCAGAGATCCTGCAGTGCAGCTTCTGCAAAGACATCATCCTGAATGGAAGTCGAAATTTTAGGATCGACCAAAAGAGACTGAGGACGACAAAGTTTACCTTGCATCAGTATCATCAGCATTATCAGATGAAATGTCTTCAGCATAGACTATTCGCATGCTTTTCGCAGGATGTTTTACGGTGTACAGTGTTTGGCCCTGCATCATCAGGACCATCAGAATGCCAGGCGCAAAGAGGGACATATCAACAGTCTGGAACCATAAGTTTAAAGCAAGAATTCAGATGAAACTCTCACCACATAAGTACTATTGTTGCCGAGGGTGATCTTTGCAAGGAATGTCCGATCAATGGTGCCCGCAGCAACGGTCACAATCCATGGTGCCGAGTTGATCACCGTCTCTGAATAAGGACCGGAGTTCCCTGCAGAACAGACCACGACGATCCCTTTCGCGACGGCATGAAAGGATCCAATGGACAAGACATCATCAACATAACCGGGGAGAGGTGGTGCTTGGCCCAGGGACACCGAAAGCACGTCGACACCGTCGTGTATGGCGTCGTCGAAAGCAGCAAGGATGTCTGCAGAGGTACAATCTCCGGTGGCCCAGCACACTTTGTAGACGGCCAGCCTAGCCCTCGGTGCCCCTCCCCTTGCTACACCACTGGCAAGCCCCCTGAAGTTGGCATCGGCTACCAAAGCACCGGCAGCAGTGGACGCCGTGTGTGTCCCATGTCCGACGGCGTCCCTCGCGGACATGAACTCGTAGATATCAGTCGTGTTCATCTTCCCGTATTCGGCTTCATACCCTTTGATGTACCATTTCGCGCCTATTATTTTCCTATCCTATCATGAATCTGTAAGTCACCACCAGGATAGCCAGTAGAATTCTCTCCTCTCCTACTGCAGGTTGTGGTAAATTTTCACAAGCAGAAGGTAAGGTGAAACAAAAGAGAAGGCCAACCTGTTGCAGTTAGAAGCATTGAACCTGTCTCCGGCGACACATCGCCCTTTCCACCGCCGCGGGACCTCGCCGACGCCGTCGTCTCTAAAACTGGCCGACTCCGGCCATATCCCTGCAAACCAAGAACGTCTCAATCTTCACATTGCAATGTCAGTGACAGTCCTTATTGCTACTTCTACAGATGAAGAAATAACCTCACCTGTATCTAGTACACCAACGATAGAATCCTCCCCAAATCTACTCTCCGAGAGGATTCCACCCGAAGGCGACGGGTTCACTCGCATGAAATCCCAGCTCCTAGTGGTGTGCAGATCAAGAACACGATTCCGAACCACCCTCACAACCCCAGGCCAATCTTGACACCACAATTCAATTCGAGCCAAAAAAAAAAGGAGATATAGCAACATTAGTTTGTCAAGAACAACAGTGAGATACACACGCCCGAGCAGAATGCAAGACCGCTGAAATGTGTGAGCTCACCGGAGAGCCGCGCCGCCTGCCTGTCCGTGAGCATGGCGGCGAAGCCGGAGAAGCCGTGCCTGTAGCTGTAGAGGATGGCGTCCTTGGCCGCTCGCTCGCTGCAAAGCACAAGGACATAGCTTGGTAAGCACATATCACATCCAATTATTGCTCCAAGGCAGTAAGCAACCATGGAGAAACATAGAAGCTAACTAGCGATCACTCCACTTCACCTGCCAAGAACAGCGGCGAGCGTGCCGTGGTGCGAGTCCTGCACCAGCTCCGGATGCTGCTCGGGGTGCCTCTCCCCCATGTACACAATGTACACCTGCAGATAAATCAAAGAAATAGCAATGAGATTGATACTGCCAAGAAGTGTTCTTGGATCACAAAGCTTATAGTACGACACCATTCTGGATGGCTCACATTGCTGCAAGAACAGAGGCGAAGCTCGAGCAGCAGTAGGAAGGTGAGCAGGGGAGACATGGCCATGGCCACTGCGAGCTAGCTAGCTAGCTGGTAGCTCAAGAGGGAGCAGAAGCTAACGCAAAAGCTAAAAAAAATGGAGCAGCGGTGAAGTGGAGTGGTTTGAAAGGAAGGAGCCGAGCTGCCGAGGGGGTTGGTGTGGTGCCCTCTCGTCTGTCTGTCTGGATTCAAATCGCCTACTAAATACGCATCCACTGTGGATTGGTTTGTTTACTCTTTGTTCTTAGTCCTGACGCAGTGAGATGTGCTTCATCCTTCTCAGTTCGGGTTTTTTAATGGAGCTGACTGAGCCCCGGCGCGCGGGGCGCCGGATACTGTGTGCTGCGTGCGATGCGTGTGTGCCGACGATGTTGGCGTTCGGCCGAACGCGTCTTGCCCGTTGCTTCCTTGGCTTCGCTTGCTGGTGCTCGGCTCACTACGTTTTATTTCCTCCTTCCTTTTGTTTCTGATGTTAATGTCAGTGAGGTGGTATTCTTGAATGGAAAGAGATGGCCAATTCTGTGTTATGTTAGGCTCACCGACACGTACAGTGATATCCAGCGAGCAAGCAAGCATGGTGGTTTTGCACTGTTTGTTTGTTAAGCGAGTACACTGTGTGCGGTTTGTTTATCTTGCTTGAAGTTAGTTTAAACTTAAATAAGTGTTTTTTATTTCAAATCTTGCTTCCTCGGACGGATGGGAATGTTCTCGACATCTGTCTAGAATCTCTACATGTGGACAGGTCATGGATTATTGTTAAAACTAGGTAGGTGGTCAGTGTACTTGCGTGTGTATCATACTTTAAACATATTTAAATAATTTTATAATATATATGTGATTTTATTTTTTAGAAATAGATCGTTGCAGAACTCTATTTGTGATATTTTGATATTATATATTATAAGAGATAATATACTTCTCCATTTTACAATACTTATCACATATGATTGAAACTTCCTTTCCTAAATACTTACAGAGTGAAACAATAAATGTAGCATAACATAACATTTTCCATTTTATATCATCATATCTTATTTTCATTAGTGCAATATTTATCTTTCTTTTAATACTTCTTTTAGTGCACATCACATTACTTATACCGGTACAGCCGAGCAAACATCTGTCGATGTATCATCAACTTATTAATCTCTTCATTATGTGGAGGTCTACCAAATAAAGAATCAGAAAGTTTTCTCATTTTCTTTGAGAATTTTTAGCATATTTTATACAATTCTTACCATCGGTAAAAAAAACCTGTTATAGACAATTTATAGATATACAAATCAAATTCCTTACCTTATTATATTTTTCCCCAAATTAGCATATTTATAAAATTTTAATTCTGAATAAAATCATAATTTATATTTTTTCACTTCGTATGGAATTAAATAAAGTCCCTAATTTCCTTTTTATTTTTATACTTTTGTTTTTATATATATTTTTATTTAATTTTGATTTTTTTTGTTTTGATTTAGAGTTCGTCTGAAAATCAAATTGCTAATTGTATTTTATTATTTTATACTGAATTTATGTTAATTTTGATTGTTATTTTATTTATATTCATGTATCGATTTAGGTTAGAATTCATATAGGAATCCTATTGCTATTTTTTACCTAATTTTTATTTCAAATTTCAGTTATGTACATTTCTTCGTCTACTCTGCCTACTTCTTGTGCCACTTCGCCGGCTTTGCGTGGTACCGATTTCCTTCTCCTTTCCGTGTGTGCCATTGACTCCTTTAATGGGTTGAAACCTACTTAGTTCTCATTCCATAAACCATCCCGACCGACAGTCCTAATTCCTTCGAATATGTGCTTGAGTTTATTCGAGACTTGAGCAAAACTCAGATTGGAGAAGAATATGGTCCCTAGTTCCCTTTATTAGAACTATGAAGGTTAAATAGCTGATTTATTTTTATTTTTTATTTTAAATTTCTATTATTTTTATTATACTTAGTATGGACCTTTTCTTCTCATCTAAATCATTAATTTTATCGTTATTTTCTATTTAATTTTGAATATACAAATAAATCTGCTAATTTTTATTCTGAATTTTAGCTATGTACTGGTTTTAAATCGGAGTTTGTATGAAATGTCGAATTACTTTTTGTTTTTCATTCTGAATTTCTATTGTTTTTTATTGTACTTGGCATAGACTCTTTCTTTAATCTAAATCGTTATAACTCGGGTATTCTAGATAGGTACTTAGGTGTTTATTTTAATAAAAACATCCAATAGCTACTATACTTCAATTTAGTTATGGTCCACCATAGTTAATAATATACACACACGAATCAAATTGCCATCCATATTTTTTTTATGAAATTAGCATATTTCTGGAAGTTTAATTATGAATAAACCAAAAATGGTTTTTTTTCACTTAGTTTGTAATTAAAAAACAATCCCTAATTTCCTTTTATTATTATTCTTCTCTTATTTTTTTTTTGTTATTTTTTATTTAATTTCAAATGTCAATTTTTGATTTAGAGTTAAAATGAAAATCGAATGTCTAATTTTCTTTTGTTTTTATTCTGAATTTTTTTCAATTTTTATTGTTATTTTTATTTAATTTTTATACCAGTTTTAGGTTAGAATTCATATACAAATTCAACCGCTAATTTTTATATAATTTGTTTTTCAAATTTTAGCTATGTACATGTTTAATCTGGAGTTCGTATGAATGTTAAATGGTTGATTTCCTTTTATTTTTTTGTTCCGAATTTCTATTATTTTTATTGTATTGGTATGGATTGTTTCTTCTAATCTAAGCCTTTAATTTTACTATTATTTTTTATTTAATTTCGAATATTATTTTTGTTAGAATTGATATACAATTCCAAGTGCCAATTTTTATTCCAAATTTTAGCTATGTAAGAGTTTTAATTTGGAGTTCGTATGAGAATCAAATGGCTAATTTTTTTTTTATTCAAAATTTCTGTTATTTTTATTGTACTTAGCATGGACTATTTCTTCTAATTTAAGTTACTATAAC
Source organism: Otatea glauca (assembly GCA_036346275.1). Lineage (NCBI taxonomy): Eukaryota > Viridiplantae > Streptophyta > Magnoliopsida > Poales > Poaceae > Otatea > Otatea glauca. The sequence continues at coordinate 12,169,266 of CM070728.1, forward strand.
CTAGGCTCGCTTGATAGACGGTTAAATATTTCTTTTTAAATAATAACATTGAACGGCTACTATAGTTCAACTGTAGTTAGGGTCTAACGGATCAAAGGCTAGATGTTTTGTTTTTTTTTTAGAATTTCTAGCTTTTTTTCTTAGGTACTATGATCTTTTGATATATAATAGATAGGGGGCCTACCATTTCTTACTGAGCACGTGTAGAACGCAAATGCCGACTCTTGTTGGAAAATAAAGTTGAGTGATGGACCACAATGATCATTGCCCTAATCACTTTCTTATTCCTATACGACTGTATTATAACAAGTGGAAGTGGGAACCTACTCAAATGCACTCCATTTGTGAAGCAGAAGAAAGCTCAATGGCACTAGAATTCAGAAATTCAACAATACGCCGTTTCTTTAAGAGTTGTATGGAACGCGGGAGTTTCAACAAAAAAGTTGGTTATTTTCTCTTCTTTTTTCCAAATCCTTGCTCAAACTCTCCGCTCCAAATACAAAGCGACGAACTTTGTTTAAATTTTATATTTCAAGAAGGGACGTTCCAATGTAGCCGGATCATCATTTAACACATTCAACTTAATTTAGGACATTCATATAATACCCTTACTAAACCTGGAAGATTTCCTGCGATGTGGTTCATTTGAGCCATTGGAGCGAGTCGGCTCGGCTCGCGGCTTGAGCCGAGCCGGCCGAAAAAATCTACACTCGGGTCCTTTTTCGAAAAAAAATAACATGTAGGTCCTTTTCTCGGAAAAAAAATAACGATTAGGTCCTTTTTTCGAAAAAAGAATACATATTACGCCCATGCCCTTTTAGCGTTTTTAAGAGTAGCGCTCGGGTCCTTTTGGGGAAACTCGAAATTACGTTTAGATCCTTTTTTTTAAAAAAAAACCTTCGGGTCTTTTTTTTTTTGAAAAAAAAAATGCATTGCATTTAGGCCCTTTTTGCATTTTTTTAACATACGTTTAGACCCTTTTGCGGAAAACACAAAATTCTTTTTAGATCATTTTCGCGTATTTTCTAAATTTACTCGTGTGTGGAGCGTTAATCGCACGTTTTCTTGATTTTCTCGCGTGAAGAGCGACACCCGCGGCGTGGCACGCAGCGTGCAGGTTTCTAGTTGGTAACTATAGATGAAGACATGGAGCAAGTACTCTTAACATACTCAGAAGAGGAGTACTACTACAGAGATGTCTGCGTTGACTGAGGAGTGGACTTACGATTAGTGGTTGCTTTCTTTTCAAGTTCCAATAGACCGGCTTTCTCCTTTAAGAACTCTAAGAAGCCTGGCGTTTTTGGCCCTCCATCCTACTTTTATGGTGGAATTAGCCTTCAGAGCGCAAGTATTTTGACCCTTAAGCGTCTCCTACACGTTAGTGTCACCACGTCAGTAGACATGAGTGCGGAAGGATAGTCTGATAGAGTGGTAGAATAACTTGCTATGATCTAATCGCATGGCAAGAGGTCCTGTTATGATCTAGTAGCGCGACAAGTGTCACATACTACGGTAGGCTCACCTGATCAGCCACATTGCCGCTTGTTGCTGCACTACTACGAACCTCCCACCATACCCGACCATGTTGCTTGCCGCTGCCACAGTCGAGAGGAGACTAAATCTACAAAAACACAAGGAGCCAAATTCGGACTGGCTTCGAACTTTACAACTCGTTGTTAGTAGATTTTTTCCCCTTTTCAATGTTGGTGCCCCAGCCCCCAGGTCTGTTTCATGCTTTCCTGATGAGGGCAACAGAGCAGCGTGGGTCGGCGGTGGGCCACTGGAGCAGCTGCCAGGAACTGGGGGACGAGATCTCGACCTCACAATTTGGAAGACCGGCAGCTTTCTTTTGGGGCTGAGAAAGGCGAAACAATTTACACTTTTCAGCAAATCATTTAGGCAGCAGCAAATTTGAAAGCAGGGTAGGAAGAAAGCGAATCTCTGTGTTTATATTTTTTCTTCCGAGAGAAACGATATGAAAGAGGCTCAAGGAACTATTTGGATGATTACCACACTTTTGCCCCCTTTGAAACGATATGTAGTTAGACCTGGCCAAACGGGCCGTGCCAAATGGGTCGGCACGAGGCCCGCTACTGTGGGCACGGCCCGGGCACGGCACGGCCCAACGCTAAACGGGCCGTGCCGGCACGGCCCAATCCACCGTGTCGTGCTTGGGCGGAGGGCGACGACGGCCAAGCCGCGACGCGACGCCCGCTTCTGGCGGGCCCGGCCCGACGCGGCAAGACGCACGACGCGCCGGCACGGCACGGCAACGGCCCGCACGCGCACGGCACGGCACGGGTCCGCCCGTTTAGGCCCGTTTAAAAAAATAGCCGTTTATAGCCGTTGCATTTAAAAATTCATAAAAATTCGAAAAATTCGAAAAATCCGAATTTTTTCCTATAAATAGGTGGCTGCCCCTCCTCATTTCTACACCAGCAACCTTGCATTCTCTTCTAATCATTCTCTTGTGGAAATTCTTTTGCTCTTAGTGGTAATTTGGCAAAATTAAAAATAGTTTTGTCAAAAATCCGAAATTCGGCTTTCAGCTTCTGTCAAGAAATCAAGGTGATAATTGTGATTTATTATTTTATTTTGTTAGTATTTTCAATCATATTTTAGTATTAATAGCGTCATTATTTCTTGTAGTTTGCTTTATGGAGCCCGGGGATTTTCCGTCGTTCCCAGCTTCTGATTTCGGTATTTCACCCGAGGAGCTTCTTGCATCATATGCCAAGAAGTCTGTAGGAGCTGTGCCATCTTCAGCTCTACAAGTGCTCTTTGCGTCGGCAAGCACCGGGGCGAAAAGAGCAAGACGTAGTACATCGGGAGTCTGGGAAGATTTCGACCAGATTTTTGAGATATCAAACGACGTCCAAATCAGGTATGCTGTTTGTAAATATTGCAAGCATAAATTAACTGCGAAATCTTCAGGTGGAACGGGGCACTTGAAGAGGCATGCTGACAGCTGTAGAAAAAAAGCGGGAATGGCTTCGAGGCAGACGCATCTGCAGTACAACCCGACGATGCAGATGCGTGCTCGGGACTACAATCCTGAGGTAGCTCGTGAATCTCTTTGTCGTTTAATCGCTTCTCAAGATCTTCCTTTAAACTTTGGTGAGTCAGCTGCGTTTGAAAACTTTATTAGGACCGCTCATAATCCTAGATTTTCTGCAGTTTCTAGACAGACAACAACTAGAGATTTGATTAAATATTATAATAATTGTCGCAATAAGCTAAAAGAAAAATTTAGTACTGTACTTTTTTCTGTGTCTTTGACATCTGATATATGGAGTGGTAGAGCTAAAGAGGATTACCTTAGTGTAGTTGCTCATTATGTAAACGATGATTGGCAACTAGAAAAGAGAATCATAGGATTCAAATTAATTGATGTAGCACATACTGGTGAAAATATTGCTAATTGTATTGTAAAAGTTGTGGAAGATTTTGGACTTAATGATAAGATTTTTGCAATAACATTAGATAATGCTTCCGCAAATACTTCTGCCATGAACATACTTACTCCGCTTTTCAATTCATATCTTTGAATCTTTCTTATTACATCGTTGTGCTTGCCATATTATTAATCTTATAGTTAAATCTGGTTTAAAGAGGTTAAATCAAGATATTGAACCTTTTAAATCGCAATATCTTTCTTAATTCATTCTAATCAACGAGTAGCGACATATAAAACTTATTGTATTGCAATGAATGTACGTCCGCGTAAGTTTGGTTTGGATATGCTGTTAGATGGAACTCTACTTACTTGATGCTTAAGAATGTCATACCATATGAGAGCACATTTTCTGTTTTTATTAACACGCACTGTCGTACACGGATGGTCAACCGGTACTCACAGAGCGACATTGGTATGTTGCTAAATACTTGCTTTCATTTTTAGAACTTTTTTTTGATTCCACTGTTGTTTTATCTGGAGTTTATTATTCAACCTCTCCTTTAATTGTGCATCATATTTTAGAAATTGCTACCCACTTAAAGAGCTACGAAAATGATAATATATTGCGGAAGTCATTTATGCTATGAAAACTAAATTTTTAAAATATTGGCAAGAAATTCCTATGTTATATGCATTTGCATTTATTTTAGATCCTAGAGCTAAAATTCGGGGATTCGGTAATGTTCTCTCACTTTTAAGTGATGCGGTAGGTACTGATTATTCTAGTTATTTTTCAACTGTCCGTGCTAACTTAACTGAAGTTTATGATAAGTACGATCGGAAATTTGCTGGAGTTCGCATGCAGCGACCTCCACCAGCACCCACAATAGGTAAGAAGAAAACCGCGTGGGGAAAGATATGGGGTACAGGTGGCTCTTCCTCAAGGAGTTCAACTACATCAACGACAAGTGCGGACACATCAAGTAGTGGGGAGCTAGCTGCCTATCTCAACAGCGACACTGTCAACTACCAAGAGAAGGAAGAGGAGTTCAACATTTTGCAGTGGTGGCACGAGCACAAGATAACATATCCGGTGCTTTCCATACTAGCACGGATGTGTTAGAGCCTGTCTCCACGGTTTCTTCGGAGTCTGCTTTCAGTCTATCCGGAAGAATAATCGAAGAGAGAAGAACAAGTCTGACTAGTGAGATGGTGGAAATACTTCTCACTGTGAAAGATTGGGAACAAGCTAATCAACGAGCTCAACATACTACAGAAAATACTGAGCTGGCAAGAGACGTTGAAAATCTTTATCTAGATAATGAGGAAGAATAATTGTAATCTTCACTTTTTTATTGTATCACTGAGCTATAGGTCGTACTCTTTTTCTTTGCCAAGGTTTTCGTGTTGAGTTTTTACTTGGCAAAGTTTTTAACGAGGCGACCAAACATCAATAAAGCTCATTATTTAATTCAAATTATTTGTCTTATTTTAGAATTTATCTTGTATTTTAGCTTTTTCTTAATTTATATATATATTTAAAAGTTTTTATTCATCATTCGAGTTTTTCTAATTATTCTAATTTTTCCCATTTTTCTGAATTTTTCATACTTTTTACCATATTTTATCTATTTTTCTAATTTTTCTATTTTTTCTAAATTTTTTCAAATTTTCGGCGCTAAACGGCTACAGTGAGGCGACCGCCCGTTGGCCCGCTGAAGGACCGGCGGCGACGGCACGGCCCGACAACCAAACGGGTCGTGCTCAGGCGGGAGGTTCGGCACGTGGTAGGCAAGACAAAGACGGCCCGTTCTGGCCGTGCCTAAGCGGGCGTGCCCATTTTTAACGGGCCGTCTTGTCGTGCGGGCGACCGTTTGGACAGGTCTGTATGTAGTTATTATAAATCATTTTTTTTTACAAAGATAGGCAAAAGTTAGTCATATATATATATATGATAAGTGGGCCAATATGCTAAAAAGTAACATTATAATAGTGTGCTGTTGTGCAAACAAAGGTCAAAAGAAAGTCAAACTTGCCTGGCTTGAGTCCGACTTCGTATTCAAATAGCATAACCACTTAACCAAAGTTATGTAAGTTGTTTGTCACAAACGGTCATTTTAGAGCTGTCTGAAATGTACTATAATGACCAACATTAGCAATGCTTGAGCCATCTGGACTGGAGCACGCCGTTTGAGCTGAGCTGAGGCAGGGAGAAGAGGGGGCGACTGTTGCAGTAGGTAGAACATTTACTTGGCACATATCCTTACATGCGAGTGATGTGATATCGACCTCACCATTTCATTACTGTGCTGTGCTGTTCTCTGCTCCTTCAAGTTTGAATCGGCTCGACGACGACCACACGGAGCATCATCCACAGCGCCAGTCACACTGTGCTTGGTTTGAAGAGTTCCCTGCAGGCGGATCCTCTACACCAGCTAATGAAATTCATGGTGCTACAGCACCATCGTTTTCTCAAGTAGCCGTTGGAACACAAAGGAACTAAAACACTGGCAATTGTATATTTGTATGTAGCAATAATTTAGATTGGTCTTTTCCAATGGAAAATACACGCCCTATGCCCTAACGCACAGCGCAAAAACAGCATAAATTTTCTTCGCTACCGCAGAGGGTCCCTACCTCTCTGGCTGCCCAGTGCACAGTGAAGAACAGTAACGGCTTGTGTGGGCTCTGATCTGAAAGCATTCAACGAGAGCAGAGCAGGGTAAAAGAAAATAGTGAATGTCTACAGTATAAGATTTATGAGAGATGAATTGTTATATAAACACAAAGATTAACTGTATCATTGGAGTCAAAACATATGAGACTAGCGACAAAACTAGAGTGCTCGACACACAAATAGTCTTGCGAATTTCTCTAACCTTTTGCCCAATTTGAGTTGCACAGTGACCAGTTGACATTATACAGCAATTCACCGACAAGATCCGGTTTTTGCTTCAACGAAGCAGCAGGTCTGTCGCATGTACATCATTGGGCTTTGTATGTAGCCATAAATAACAAAATCATGCAAGTACAGCAAATGAGCAAAAGGAATTCAACGAGGCTGGAGCCACTTCTTACTGGGATGGTAATAGTAAGGATATGATGTGTAGTAGCTTTTTTGTTTCATGTAGAATGTAGATAGCAATTTTCTTCAGCTCTCCACCCGAATATAGATGAGCTCGCAGCGTAGTTCCTATTTGGGTGGTTGACGATCAGGGTTATATATGTCCTCGATATTTTGCTTGATATAATTAGCTGTTTTGTTTAGATTCTTTGCAACACCTGAAGCGACCAGTCCAGAACTCCTCGTGAACCTGCACCGTCCTCATACATCAGTAAGAACATCATTACTTGGGGAGAGCAAGAAGAGATCTGAACGGCAACTTTCCTCCCCCAGAATTCCGGTCCCGCAAGCTGCCCAGGTCTCTGTCCTTGTTGCCGAGAGTGAGTGGCAGCTATGACAAGAAACATAAAGGTGTTAAATTTACGTTAACTCTGCACAAAAGGTAATACCAGAAATGGTACACTGAAAGAGATGGGCCTAATGGATTTGGAAGAATATTGAACAACAAAACTGAAACCAAAACCCTCAAGATGACTGATCAATTCACTAAACATCATGGCAAAATATTGGGGTCAACAAATGAACCTAGTTTGGTTAGTTTTGTGGCTCAAAAGCAACCAGCATTATCCCTTCACCCTAAACAGAATTGTACTATAATTTCTTCAGGAGGTACAACCAAATTTGCCATTTGCTATCCATTACTAAGGATAAAATAAATCAGGTAATCATCACTATGGCAGACTAACAATTTGTTTGCACAATTCCTTGTATGAAGTAATTAATAGCTTAAAAATGGGAATGGACCATTTGTATATTGTATTTTGGATATAATACCGCGCAGCTGGCTATGGTTAACAAAATGACTAAGTCCATGACCTAAAAAATGTGATTTGTGGATCACATTCAAGTCCTACTCTGACATAAGAGGGATGATTGAGTTCAAAGGCATGTCATATATTTTGTACAACAACAATGTTGTAATGACAAGCAAAAATAGTTGTAAGGGAAGAAAGCATTGATCACTTGCCAAATACTTCAAGTTAAATCTCGTCTAGCTGTATTTCTCTTAGGGAATGTCCTAGTGAGTGGTCACTATAAAGCTTGTAACAGTGTCAAACTAGGCACTAGATTATTGTCATGGGGTTGCAGGTATTATTGAGATATCCACAACTAAATTTACAGGAATGGGCAACTGCCACCAAAAAATTGATTATGAGCAATATATGGATATGGTATTGACAAAATGGGCTTTGACCAGCCATTTTTCGTAAGTCCAGAAACAAAGTTAACCATTAAAGGATCATTTCAAAAACAAAACTCTACTATTACAACAAAGTCAGGTTTATAGTCTTTTATTCGATTGTGACCAAGTATAAGGCAGATAAAACATCACGGAAAAAACTTTACATACCTTCCTTTGGAACATATGCTGGAGCTTGCTCGGCGGTCAGTGATTTTTTCTCAACCATTCTGCTGTCCACCAATAGCTGTGGGGACATTTCTCACTTTTATTAACAAGAAGCAAGTGCAAAAGCCTAGCATACAGAAATTCTTAACTGGAAATATATAATTCCGTGTGTACATCTTAAATACCACATATACTACTGGAGGTAGAATTTTCATTCATGACATTCATTGAGAGTACTTCATTAATTCAGAGTCAGTCAACAGAATCCAACCACAAAGCAACTGGAGAAAGATTTTAGCTACAATTGTTCTGGTGTTCGTACAGGGCTGAGCCACAAGGATTTGCAGTAACCATGTTCAAGAAAATGTTGAAATGGATGTGAACATTCTGACCATTTGGGTTGATGCTGCCTACCAATACCCCACCCATGAAAATTTGTGCGCGTAATATTTTTGAGTGTGCTTAGGAATGAAAGTGACGAGTCATTGTTAGTGCATGAGGCAGTCAACAACAAGATCACATTCCGGGTCTAGGCCAAGATGGGGATTTCCTTGTATGATGGTAATGTTGACATAAAGGAGTTGGGCACTTGAAACATCCCAAAGTCTATTTATGTAAGCTGCAAAGGCAGCATGCTAGCATATAGGTATTGTGTGCACCAATGAATCTAACAGGCCATGCAATGAGGTGATGGACGTCTTGGATCATTCGGTTGGCACAAGTTTATGTCTTTATGAACTTGATCGGGAAGGAATACTATCCTCAACATACTACGCAGTGTCATCTCCACCAGACCTCTCGGCAGTCTAATAGTCTATCCAGAAGCAACTCACAAGTTCCATTGTCTTGCTATGATTATGAGTTGTTAATTGAAAGGATAGAGATGAGCTAAAGAAGTGTGTTCAGTTTCCAAATGGATATGCATTTGAAGCTAAGGTTCTATTCATAAATCACAAGTAGTGGTTAGTCTGACCATCAGTGTCGACCCAAGGGTGATACTGCCAATAGCAATATATAAAAACACCAAGGATGAGTGACCTGATTTGCCACATTGTATAAAATCAAGCCCCACAGTGAGTAAATGTTGTATGAACCACATCTAGCAAATATACCAAAGAGGATAACAAATTAGAAGACAGGACAATGGTAGTGAGCAGCAAAAGAGGGGTAGTTAGACCAGATGACTTCAGATTTCAAACTAGTTCTAATGGGAGCCACCATAACCAACCTTCACTTCAGAACTCAAAATGAACCAAAAAGACATGCACCTAGAATGGTGAAGGATGAGGTTGTGGTCACTATGGCAGATCTTGGCAGTCACAATCAGCTATCAGGGTTCAATGTTTCGGTAAAGAGGTGGTTCCTGCTAGTGGGCTGGTAATAGTTACTGGTGAGAAGCAGAGAAAACACACCCAAAAGGATTAAGTCGATATTAAATCAATAATTTGAATTAAGAATCATTACCAGACAAAAATCTGGCCATACCACCCAGTAGAGGAAAAGACCAGGAAGCAATTTCCACTAAAAAAATTGGCAACTCGCACCTACTTTGTGTGTTCAAAATAAAAACCCCTTGTATGCACGTAAGAACAGCAAGTCTAAATGGCAATGGTCCAACAAATCCAGCACCTCTTGTGCATGCAACATGCATGCAGTTAATGAGGGAGTCAGTGATTGCTAATCTTTTGGGAGCTAGAAACTACTCCCTCCGGTCACAAATAGTTTTCGTTTTGGACATCAACATCATGGTTATCACGACGCCCGGTGAGGCGAGACCCCTCCGGGGCGCATGGACGCCTAGGCGAGAATTAGGCGACCAAAAAAATCCAGTAATATCAGTATATTGCCAAGACAAACATAGCAATATCTGTTTTTTCTCTCGGTTTTAAATCCCATTGGCCCATTTGCCGGCCCACCTGGCCAGCCCAACCGAGCAGCCTACAACCGAGCAGCCCAACTGAGCGGCCCGCAACACACAAGCGAGTGGCACTTCCTCATCCGCGTCCTCCGCGACCGCATCCGTGTCCTCATCCTCCTCTTCCTCATCCACAACCGCGTCGCCGCCGCCGACCTGCACGCTCCTTCACCCTCACCTCCCGCGACCGCGTCCGCATCCTCGTCTTCCCCATCCGCGACCGTGTCGCCGACCTGCACGCGTCCCGCGCCGCCACCCCCTTTCTCTTTCCCTTCCTCTCCCAGTCCCCCGTCGTCTCCCCCATCGATCTTGCGATCGGCGTCGATGATGGAGCAGAGGTGGCGCGGTGAAGCCCGGCTGGAGGCGAAGTGGATCCGGTGCCGGTGAGCCTGGATCTGGCGCCGACGAGTCGATGGCCGGTGATTCTAGCCCCAGATCTGGCGGAGAAGCGACGACCGGTGAGTTGGTTCATCTTCCCTTCCCTGTCAACCTCACCTGAAGCTCCTCTTCCCTTCCCCGGTCAGCCTACCCTAGCTCTTCTTCTCTTCAGGCGAGGCGCCGGGCCATGGCGCCTCCCGCCGGTCGCCTGGACGCCTAGTCGGCGACTAGGCGTCGCATAGGCAACACCGTAATAACAGTGATCAACATGGTCTCCAAAACATAGCTTTGACCACTAACATCTATTATAATATATTTATAAAACAATAAAATTATAATATTATGAAAATATTTTTCGAGACAAATCTACATATATGATTTTCATGTATCCAATTTAAATATTTAAAAAGATATTGATAGTCAAAGTTTCAAAAGTTTGACTACACCTATTTCCAAAACGACAACTATTTGTGACTGGAGCGAGTACCTTTCCTAGAGGAAATATGGATGTCTAATTTGTCAGGAACTAGACAAGGCCTTACATGCAAGCACGTGCAATTAACTGAACATGTAACTGTATTTGCATGTAAATATAATAGAAAGCGTGTGTATCAGGCATATGAAGTATCAAAAAGGCACAAACTTTGAACATTGTTTACAGCCCAAATATTGTTATCAGGCCCAAACAATCAAGAATGTCATACTGTGTTCAACTTCAGTCCAACCCATCATTATCGATATTCCCCAAAGCTACAATTCATCTTGGTTGTCTTTGCATCCAAGTGAACGTCCGACACCGACACACTGAGACACCAATCAAAATCTACTGCCGTGCCAACCATGATACCCACAACCCTACTCTGGTGCACATGTGGTTAGCTCACCATGAATGTTGCTCTACTACAGTCCAGTTCTCGTCAGCACTACATCTCCTTCTCAGTTTGTATAAATTGTGAAGTTCAATTTTCAGATCAAGTCAACTAGTCTGTCTATATCCCCGTTGGCTCCAGGAAACCAGTAAGCGTTTGGTTGCCTCCAGGATTTGGAGTCCTGGTCATAGTAACCTACAGTTGCTAACAATGCCAAACAGAACATACCTACGATTGTAGGCCACTATTACAATCATGTATGCGCTCTTTCCAGCATTTTAGCAATCAAAATTTTATTGGGAATTGTCTCACTCAAATACAAAGGTCATGCAAGATAGTATGACCAGCATCTACTACCTTAAAAATTTTGGAGATATCTGTGACCATGTGTTATGATTCACATTCACTACCTACATATGAAGTTATGAACATTAACAGAAACAGGTTTTAATCCATATGCGAACGGCCAGCCACATTACCAAACAACATCAACTGAGAATTCAGAGTTTAGAACTGTAACGGTGAGATGCAAACCAACCTCGATCCCCTGGCAATACGGCAACAATGCCTTGCCCTCGTTCTCGTCGCTTTGGCCGTCCCTGTTGTCCACCACAAACATCGAATAACCGGCGCATGCGTACTTGAACTGTCTCAAATCATGTCCATGCGCCATCGCCTCTTCCCTAGGCTCTTCCACCACGTAGCTCGGAACTGGCACACCAAATCATCAATAGTTTCGTGAGATCTTCGGATCAAGCGTAACTCAACCACCAAAAAAATTAAAAATTTGATTCCAAAAGGACAATTTTGCCGACGAGTAACGCCTATCGCTCGAACACATGCTAGAATTTTGGGAGGTGGACATTAGGGTTTATAACCTTGAGGGATAGAACGAGGGATCCCCACGCAGATGGGGTTGTAGCCGCGGGATTTGAGAACCGACGAGTAGTAGAGGCAGCCCTTGCACGACTTCCCCTTCCTCGGCGGAGCCGGATCAGATGGTTCTCCGGTCGCCGCCGCGCCGCCGGACTCCGGCGATGCCTCACCCATATCTCTCCCTCTCGCTCCTCCCTCCGTTACGGAGAAATCTCGTTGTCAAATCCCTGCGTCGGCTGCGACGTGGGCCCGCCCACCTTGGCAACTTGGCGTGGCTCCTTGAGTTGCGCAGGAAGCCTCTGTAAAGGTCCCACTTTTTATACAGAGTTTTACGTATACACTAAACTTTTCGTGAAAATAAATATATTTAATTTGACTGGACATGACACTTAATTATGTTTTCCAAGAAAGAAAATAATTGCTTAGAAATGCATCTAATCCGAGCACGTTTTCTTTTTAATCTAGACACTTTCAAATAAATTTATTAAAATAGCACCAAGTAGGTGACATTAGCTGCAAAGCGGTACGCAAGTTTTTCTATTGAGCTTATCTTCCTCAGTCAAAACACGTTAATACTTAACTAATCACTTTAATTATTCGACTGCCTAATTAAGTCACTAAATGACTGTACCATTTAATTAACCAACCTATCTACCTACCGATGTGTCAATATTCGGAAGGTCCCTCATGCCAGGCTACTGTTGCGTGGCAAGTGATCTACCAAGCCCGAAATTGCCGCTAGCGCGATGGACTTTGCTGTTGTGGTATGAGAGCGTGGCAGATACTTCTACTGTCAGGAATAAGATTATTTTTATAATTGTGTTCGCACAATACTAGATTAAAAAAATACTATGGACAAAAAAACTACGGTTTGATCAGATTTTAAATTCGTTTGACTTTCGTAACCGTTCGGTTTTCAACTATTTTCATTCGGTTTTTCGTGAATTTTGGTACCGTCGCCTCGTCGAAATCCAAGATAGAAACGGTTTCGTTAAACCTGGTGATATTCCCTCAGCCAGTCGCGTCGGACAGAAACTTTTTTACTATCTAGGTCCCATCCAGATGGGGAATTGCATTTATCTTCTTCTTTTTCGCAAAATTTCTTTAGCGTTTCTGTACATATTCGGCTAGAAGATGACAAGTAGTACGAATTGATTTTCCTAACATTGAAGGTTACAGACATGGCACCCAATTCCAAGATAATGTGATCTGGTAAATTTTTTACATTATGGCATGCTCCTAACTTCTAACAGAAAGACGGCACATCCTTGTGTCATACAGATCTGGAGTGTTCGCACAAAATAATAGATTAGAAGGGACGACACAAGCTATAACCACGTATTTGCAGACGAAAACTCAGTCAGAAAAACTACTCTTTTTGGAAGACATCTAGTTAAACAGGTCAAGCAATGTTCTGCAGCACTACGACTACGACGCCCCGAATAATCCGACCTCCCAGCGATTAGGGATGAAAACGGATCGGATGCGGATAGATAATAGCTCTATCATTTTTGTTTTCATATTTTTTATCGGATACGAATACGAATAATATCGAATACGGATATGGAGCAAATACGAATTGAATCGGATACGGTCATGGATATTTATCGGAACACCATAACCCCTTAGATCGTACATAAGAAATCAATGAAAACACAAAATTAGTTGATTTGATCAAAATATTGTTCAAAATTTAACAAATACAAGCATTTCTATTCACTTGGACAAGACATATATCCCGTCATCCAGGGCCTCACCATCCAAAAATCACAAGAACTCCATTTTTTCTACAACGGATCATAAGGACTATTATAAAGACACATAATCACCAAGCAATTTGGTTATTGCCTATCACCTTCAATCTCAAATTATTAGTACTATATATATGCTAGAGAATTCGATGATATATATTGATCTGCAAGTTTAGGGACATACACTCCGGTCAAATCTTGATCATTGTCACAACAAAATGAAGGTAATCCTTACTCAGAGATACAAATAGAAGCAAACACAAAACACACTAAAAGTTTGATAATATTTAGATATAGTCAAAGCTTATAGAACAAAAAGTGAAGAAAGTGAAGGCTGCACCAACAACGAGGGCACCCTTGCGCACTGTCTCGCAAGAGAGGGTCACTGTTGAAGATCCCTCTGTACTAGATGTGGTATGCATTACGGACTAATCCTGCCAACAAGCATGTCTCTATGATGAGGAAGGTCAACCTGCGAATAGGAAACATCTTGCTGGTGAGAATTTGTATGGGAATTGCATCTGATATGACTTTGCCTTGATATATGTTCTATTTTTTTGCATTACAACTTATAACAGTAACAATTAACTTCAAAAGTACCGAGAAAAGTGGAGCGGATTAAACCATTTGCCCTTGGATGGCTTATTCAACCAAACATCAACAGACATATGCTGAATGAATGCTTAGAATATTCAAAACAAGTATGCCTTTCTTTCATCCTTTCCAATGATTTGCAAGATGAGCCAATGGCATTTTATTCTTTGCATTTGAAATGTTCCGTTAAAACAAGGGAAATAATGGTCCATATATTTATTCAGTTTCTACTAGAGCCTGTTGTGATACTTTACTAATTTCCTTTTACTGAACCTGAACACACTTTGACCTCATTGTTATCTTTGATTACTTAAATTTTATCTTTTGGTTGATGTTTGGTGCATTTAAGTGTCTATCCTTCAAGTTTTAGATCCCGTATAAAATATCCAATTTATCTTGCAAGGAAATGAATTGATTATCATTTTACTCAAATCATTCTAGAAATACCAAACTGCTGAAATGATGGAACTAATGCTTCTTCTCTAGAAGTTCTTTGCCTTTTTTCTTTAAGCAGAGCTTTTTGGCTTTGTTGGTTTTTCACAAATGGTTATATGCTTGTAAAAACCTGCCCAAAATTCTATTTCTAAAGACCCAGTTCATGTATTCTAAATCCTCCCTCAGTAGCATCTCATGATAAAGTCAAACATCTATGCTCATTTGGATAGCATTCAGAAGATTCCATACCATTTCAACTTTTTACACATTTAACCCTCTTGAGCACTCTTTGATCGTAGCAGTCATATTCATATATACATATACATCTTAACTCGTGCTCTTTAACTCAATTTAAATCCATAATATGTTAGAGCCTTTAAAGTAGTAGTGCTACTCCATATC
Source organism: Otatea glauca (assembly GCA_036346275.1). NCBI lineage: Eukaryota > Viridiplantae > Streptophyta > Magnoliopsida > Poales > Poaceae > Otatea > Otatea glauca. Next base: position 12,184,355 of record CM070728.1, read on the forward strand.
AATCCCTTATCAAATCTCTTACTCATCTACTCAATTAAGTCTATGCAGTCATGTTAAGGTACTCAAATACTAATACTTGTAAATCTTATTTCAACAATAAACATTTGTACTAGCATACTCATAGTGTCAGCCATTTTATTCATTGTATATAAGTATGTGCTTGTTCACACCTTTAACCTTTTTTTCATTCAAATACAACTCTTTAGTCTCGATCATTCAAAAATATCAGGAATAATATTCCTGCCTATTCACATCATCATATATTAACATTCCTGTACATTGCAAACTTCTAACCATCTTCCCAGAAGATTGTCATCTAAATCAACTGAGTCATTCTACAATCAAAGGGACACCTCGTTATCACCCACACAGTTTATCAAGGCTTTAAGGCAGGTTTAAATTACATACTCGAGTACCAATCATCTACTAACACATCAACTAAGTTGTTGATTCCTCAAACCGACCTTCCCCATTCAGTCTGCTGCTGCCACTTCTTCTCTCTCCTCTGCCCATTCTCCCAGCTAGCTGCTAGCTTGCATTTTGCCCATTCCTTGCCCATTCTGCCAGCAAGCTCCTTGCCCATTCTGCCCACAGAAGTGGTAGGTTGAAGAGCTGCACGGTCACCACGTGTGCCTCCAGCCCACAGTTTTCCTGCACCAGGGCTGGTTTTTAGCTTCATACAACAGTAAAACCAGCACTATTTAAGCAAGTCAAAGCAGTACAAAGAAACTTTACTCCTTGCACCTACCTTCAACCACCAGTATAGCATTGTCCTTGCTAGTCCTTTCTCTGGCGAAAGGAAGGAGCAATGGGCCTAAGGAGTAGAGAAGTAGTCGGCAGCCATTGTCCTCTCCTCATTCCCATCGGCACCTCACCCTTTTTCTCCTACAGATCAGGTGCCAAGCATTAACTAAGGCCCTGTTTGGTATAGCTTCAGATCTCAGCTCCACCTCAGAGCTGGAGTTTGTAGGCTAAAATAAAGTGAATTAAGTTTATATTTTTAATCTAAAATGTAAACAAGATGAAACATCTAAACACTCTTAATGTACCCACAGCTCCAGCTCCATAAATTTCTGGAGCTAGGAATACCCTGCTCCACCAACTCCACGAATTTTAGTGGAGCTGGAGCTGTCCCAAACACCCCCTAACTTTCCTTTCCAATTGATCTAAAGGAAATAAATGCAGGCTGTATGTGCTGATTTAAAACACATGTATAACTGAACATCTAACTTGATTGGAAGAAATGAACTAATTTAGTAAGCAGGCTCATGAGCAAGCACTTCAACCATGATACCTACAATATAAACACTGACCATATGGACAACAATCTATAAAATTAGATACTCTAGCATTTTCATTTGGGGTAACCAGAACAAGTGTGTGGCAACTCGTATAATTAACCCCTGGTAACGACTGTCACCTAGAGTTAACTATACGGATCTCAACACAATAACTAGCAAAACATCGGGCTTTCCGATGCCTTATTAGTTACTATACTATATACAGAGTATTGCAGCAGAACAATAATTAGAGACAGACAATAGAACTCCTTATTACATTCCATTAGCCACGTATGGTTATTGCACATACCTTAATTTCATGGGTCCTAATACAGCCCTAATACATCTTATAACCTCTTAACACATGAAGACCCGCTCCTGCACAGACTTCCACCCAAGCGTCAAAGGATTGTACATAGGACTCACCTCCTAAGCACGGGAGGAGTTAAGCAAGGGTGAGTACAAAGTACTCAGCAAGCAAATAATAATAATGAATGCAGTAATTAAGTTTCCAAATAACTCAATTCTTTTTCAACTCCTCCTACATACCCTTCTCCCAAAATACCTTTCATAACAAAATAAACTTTAGTTTTAAAAGTTGCAAGTTTTAAATTTGCAAAAGACACTACTAATAGTGAGTATGACTTCTGTAGTCTCCAATCCAAGAGACTGGCTTGAATTCAAGATTTTAGCCTGCGCAGGTTTTCACCACTTTACCCACAGTGACACCCACAAGAGATGCCCCAGAACGTTTATCCTATTCCGATATTAGTTCTCCACTCTGCACCGAGTATGGGGTACACCTCCCTAGGCTACCCCACCTCTAGAGACAGTTGTACCCTGGCATCCTGACCGCAGTACTCACCGGGCTTCAAATATACCGCCCCAACCAACCCCTTTCCAGTCCCCCTGGGTCATACCGGTATTTCCCAACACGACTATACATTCTTACCCATTGTGGAGAAACTAATACCATTCCAGGACAACCTTTTGTGACCGATTTCACACACTATTGTTGGCACCAAATTATAGCTCATTGCCCAAAATTAGTTTGTTATTTAACCTTATATGCTAACCTATTGTAGAGGACCCCACTGGCAACCTCCTCGTCGGCGTCCTCTACCCAACCATATTAAACATACGCCAAAAGCTCCATTGTTGGATGAGCCAATAAATTACCAACATCTCATTATCAATCCATTCATTAACTATACATATTCCCATCAAACCATCAATCCATTTCCAAACCATTCTTTCCACCTAAATCTCATTTAATACTTTCATTTGCAAAATAAAGTTTACCATGCAATGATGATATCATAATACATAAAAAGCAGTAAAACAATTAATAAGACATGATCAAAGGAAAAACTTGCCTGGAATAGAATATGAATGCTCGACCTCGCTTGAAAATGGGTTCGGGTTGATGTGCGGGTTCTGAAATTGACACTACATTAATCTACTGTATTTTATTAAATATGAGTAGCACTTCCAACCTTTCCAATTAAGCAGTTTTATCATTTTAACAATTTGGCATTCATGTTTTTATATGCATGCATTACATTGCTATTTATATTTCTTTCATGAATCTAATGCAATTACTGATGCTTTGATGCTATGCAATGCAGGTACATAATCGACTTTCCATCTTCGATTTCCTTGTCTCCACTTCACTGCCATGATAAAATGCATACAGGTATACTTCATTTTCCATTTCTTATTTTACTCACTGCCATTCACTTATTCTTGCCTGCTAATTATTTTTGGCTGAGCCTTATGACTTTCAGCCATTCGGTTGGTCGTTCTGGCCATAGCACTACTTCTCTGCCTTTATGCAACTTTCGACCAGCTTTGTTATGTGCTGGCCTAATGTCTCTTGGCTACTACTCTTGGCCTAAAGCCTTCTAGTGGCTGAGCCATGCGACTACTACTCGGTGGCTTGGTCATTTGGTTGCTCTCCTCCTCTTTGCTACTGCCGACTGGAGGTCATTCGGTTGTTTCCATTCCAGCCGACTTCTCCTCACTTGGTCTCTACTCGGCTACTTCTCCTGATTGCAGCTACTCGCTCCTCTCTCCCTCTTCCTATCCTTCGGCTTCTCTGGCCGAACCCATTTATGGGTTAAGAGCTAACCCTAGCTCTTCAGAATAGGGTGTCCTTCTTTTAGCTTTGTCTTTGGTTTTGCTTTCTGGAGCTTGGATCTACCAGTTGCTTTACTTCTTGAGATAAGATTGACAGGTAAGGGGTCTATGATAGAAATGGGTTTGAGCTCTAGGTTGGGTGACGAGGATGTCGATACTAGCTAGCTAGGACGCTCCTCGCGAGCTACCGGGGCTCAACCTTTTGAGACCAAGGTCGGTGATGAATCAAAAATATTCTGAGACCACTTTCTTCTTTCTCTAGCTATACTGCATTTCCTCTTATACCACTACTTTCTGATGGCAAGAAACTTACTCGATGTTCTTGCTAAATACACTCGGTGCTGGTGGATGCTGGAATGTTTGTGCTGCTAGGATTTGATGGAGGGGCAGTCGACTCCTGGTTCCTCCTCTTGAATCGGGTTTTAACTGCTCCTGCTCCTTCCAGTTGCCTTCTGGAGCTTGTTCTTGCTCCTTGTGAGCTTCGGTTCTTGGCTGGAGAATGGCTTGCTGGTAAAGCTAACAATGAGGTTGCACTTTTGTGTGGCTGGCTCTGGTTGCGAAATGGCAATGGAGGATTAACTCCTTTCTGGTTTTTGGTTGTGGCTATGAGAAAAGTGATGGGGCTGCAGCCTTTGCTAGCTCTTGCTGCGATCTGACCAAAAGCAATGGCTGGCTATCTTGGGTTTGGCGCATGGGTAGAAGGGGCTGCATCCTCCCTGACTTTGACTGCTAAAACTTTTTACCTTGTTACCACAGCAGCTTTTCTCTTTTACCAAGTTACCACTCTATTTCCATTCTCTCTCACACACTGTTGCTTCGGTTGCTCCCAGGTATGAGTATGACTATACATGTTCTGCTTATGTAATGAACTAATGAATGAATGCTTATGCTTACTACTCCTAATGCATGTTTAGAACTAATCATAATGCTAATGAAATGATTATGCTTGATGATGCATGGATAATGGGGAATTAAGGGGGAGGGTCCTCACAAAGTGGATCAAACTATAAGCACATATATATATTCATTCATCAATTGATTCAAGAAAATCTGAAAGGCATGGTGGGTCAAAGCATATTGACATCTTGATAATAATGGAGTGTTTCATAATCGACAAAATACAGGAAGCAACCTGGAACCTTTCTAAGCCTTATTAACCATACACTGAATACATACACTATTCCCCGAGTCTAAACTTCAAAAGTATCAGCATGTATATCCTTAACCTAATGTCAAGACATCAAGATCAATCATCTGAATCTTGCAACCCTAAGCCTTGCATCATTCTCTCACAGGAAAATACAACGTGTAAGTATATACATTCATTTCGCCACAAATATCAGTGCACTGTATTCTCTAGACTCCATTTCGGTTAAGCATGCATAAGCACAACCATTAAGCCATTTCATCACTTGTGCACATACTCGGTTAAGCATACATACCCGCGGCTCACCAAACCATAGCATTTAAAACTTGCTGCTAGGCCACAAATCAACCAAGGAAATCTCACATGAAGCTAGCAGCACGCATTCAACAAACCCAAATTTGTATGCTGACTGCCACCAGCCCAAGAACCCACATTACAAAAGACCAACTTAATTCATCAAACACAATTGCAAAGCACTGAAGATAGTCATTCATATTCTAAGGCCAAATTTCCAGTTCATACTCTTGCAATCATCTTAACACTCGGTAGACAATCATATGAAAAGACTAAATCACAGATAACCCGACTTTTATTCAATGTTCAAACATCATAATTTGTATCAAGCAAATATCATACATATCACAAATTGGGTAAACTAACAATGGTTCTGGCAAGGGATTAGGTTTAGTATTTAGCTTGATTTTCTTTTAGTAGCCACGGTAGATGCGGTGGCCGTGGCTCTCCACGGCAAAGGGGGGAGTTTGAACCTGCAGTGGCCATTGCGGCACCGCAGCGCCGTAGCAGGTGCAGCCCCTAGGCCGTAGGCCTTCATCTCGCGGGTCGGCCGTGCGTCGGTGACCTGGAAGCATAAGAAAAAGGGGGTGAGCGGAAGAAGAGGATTGGGGAAGAAAGAAGGGAGTGTGAGGAAGTAGTTCTTAGCTTATGGGGGTGGCGCAGGGAGAGCCGGAGATCGCCAAATCTGGCGACGGTCGGATGGGGGAGGGTAAAAGCCAGAGGGGCGCGAGGTGGTTGGACGCCGGTACGGCCACGGGTAGAGGAAAAGGCAGCGTTGGCGAAGAGGGCGGCGCCCAAGGGCGGCTACGGCACGGGGGCCGAGAGAGGGAGCCAGCGGATGGCTCGATGGTGCGAAGGACCGCCGGATCCAAGCGGCGACGCGAAGTGATGAGCTAGCCTCGGGTCAAAGGGAGAGAGGGAGGAGAGAAGAAGGCGGCGCAAGAGAGAGGGAAGGAGAGAGGGGCCATAGTCGGCGGTGCACGCGAGAAGAAAGGGGGGAACTAGAGAAGGGATAAGGCTAGGCGCCGGGGGAGGTTCTGGCGGCGGCGCACGGTGGAGGAGAGGGGCGAGCGCTCTGGGAGAGTGAGAAGAGAAAGGCGGCGGCGGCAGTTGGGGAAAGCGAAGAGGGCGAGAGAGGGAGAGGAGAAGTCGGGGCAGCAGAGAGAGAGAGAGAGAGAGAGGAGTGGGGGTGTGCGGCCGGTAGAGTAGGGTTAGAAGAGTTTCGGCTGGGCCGATTGAGCCAGGTAATGGGCCGGCCTGGATCGAAATAAACAATAAATAAAAACAATGTAAAATAGTTAAATAAATAAATAGATGTATATGAGTAATAATAATAACTAAATGATTAAATGAATGAGTAAGTAAATAAAATTATAAAACAAAATAACATCTGTTTAAACTGAGCCAATATGTCGAAATAAGGTAATAGATCAAGAAGAACAGTAGAGAACAAATCCAAAATTTATTTGTTGTTTTTCTCTTTTCTTTTCTCTGAAAAATAAAGCATGATATATCTTTCTAGACTCACACCCATGTCAATCATGTAAAGGTAAATGAGTAATAACATGTCACCAATCCCAAACATGCAAGCACATTAGTAATTAATTTGGCAAATCGCTCGATAGAAAAGTTACATCAGAAAATAAACCCAATTCGAGGAAGTAGACTATTAAAAATCTCGATGCTCTTATTAGGGAATCTCCCCGATAATATCAACGGGCAACTAGAACCACTTCCTGCTATGGACAACTCTGTGATCACTCATCCAGACAAGTCGCCCTTCTACCATGTCTTGTGAACTGATTTTGTGGCTTGGGTTGTTTAAAACTCTTGCATTCATCCCATAAGTTAATTTCTAAAAGAAATTGAATCACACTAATTGGATCAGCTAGATACAGTGTTAGAACCATAACCTTGGTGGGGTTATGGAGTAAATGGTGGGTGGAGTTTAGGATATGAACAACCCCGGTTGGGTTGCTATGAAAGTCAGGGCTCCTCCACATAGGATATCATTTAAGGACAAACAAAACTGGTGCTTACTTCAAAATCGGCGCAAATCGTGCTGACCATAGACATGGTATGGGACGGGCTGAACTAAGTAACCAACAAGTAGCTGACTCTGTCAAGGTGAGAAAGGTGACTATGCCAGGTGAGGGCAGTCACCCTAGGGCGAAACGTCGGGGGAGGAGTCTTAACCCGCGTACCTTTGATGAGACGAGATGGTATGGCAGAGGTCAGAGTACGGTTGGCTAAACTTTCTGTTTCCTTGGTTTATTAGTGTGCCTAAGGAAGCGCACTGTGACAATAAGCCAAATTATGCTATGAGCAAAGTATTACACCTCTGATCAGAGTTAAATGTGATATCACTCCTAGCTTCCGGGTTTGGAAGTGCGTCGAGTGGGTTTTCCTCTAACATAGGATGTAAAACCCCACGTTGTCTTGCAGTCAGTAGATTTAAAAGTTAAAACTTGACTTCTTTTATAACAAATGGGGAAAGGGTACTTTTGGTAAAGTACTAGTTTGGAGTAGCGGCTCGCTGGCCGAAAAGTATAATTATATACCCATACATAAAGATTTTGTGGCTTGCTGAGTACTGGAGTACTCAGTCTTGCTTTCTCTGTTGTTTTTGATAGAAGACGATTTTTTTGATAATATGAATTTTTATGATAATGCTGGTGTTGCTGTGGAGGGTTATGAATATGAGGCAGCAGATGACCAAGACCTGGCGAAATAAAACACCATCAGGAGAGAGGCTTTTAGAATAATATTGTAATATTAGGCGGGCGGTGTAGAAATTACCGTAGCCAGACCTAAGACAGTAATATATGTACTTTAAGAATAATTCACCGAGTACTATTCGGTGGAAGTTTCTGTTCTACCTGTGTTGTTTTCCTTAGCCTGATCCTGACGCACTCTGCTCTGTGATATTTCCACTGGTTCTTGCCTGGTCAGGCAAAGTAGAGGCGTCGCAGCTACATAGTTAGGAACTACGAGAACTATGATTTTATAATGTTCCCGCATGTGCAAATATTGTTATGACAGCTCGATATTTTTTTTTGTTGGTCTTCTCATTAATGATATTCTGTGGATTGGATATATATGGAATTGCATATTTTTGTTGGTTTTGCATGTTTTGCCTTAGCCTATTTTCCCCCCTATAATTACATGTTCTATTTTGCCATTATTCAGTTATATGTGCAGACACATCAGAATTTCATTCTCTCATAATTGTAACCCTTTGGACACATCAGAATTTCATTGTCATAATTGTTACTCATTTGTGCAGGCCTCGTTTAAAAAGAAAAGTTGTTGATAACATACGTTCACAGTTTCATGTAGCTATAGAGGTGAGTCAGATTCAGAACAGAGCTACACAGACTCATCTTCTCGTTCTAGGGAAGGGATTAGCTTAGAATTTGGTACAGAAGTTGTGAGCACTTAGCAAGCAGGGGCAGACGGAGCCACGAATTGTAGCAATCAACAGATGGCAATAAAGAGTGGCCACTAATTCTAGCAATCAAGATAGCAAGTAAAGATTATACTTGCATTTGCATAAATGCAGTAAAGACTAAAGAATGTGAAATCTGGGGGAGGAGGATGGACGGCACCAGGGGCAGACGGAGCCACGAAGGCGGACGACGGTGGACTGGGGCGGACGATGGCGCCGACGGGGGGAGGACCGGAGGAGGATGGCGCCGGGTGAGACAAAGGCGGCAGTGGCCACCAGGGGGCGACGAGGGCGGCGCCGGGGGAGACGAGGGCGGCGCCGAGGGAGCCGACGGCCGACGGCGGCGCCTGGGGGGGACGGGACAAGGGTGGCGCCGGCCCGTCCGCCCGTGGGGGGACTAGATCTGGAGATTGGAGACTTGAGGGACCGAGTGTGTGTCTGAGAGACTGAGACTAGTGACCGACTGAGCTGAGGACCCGAGGGCTGAGGTAATACCGATACTGTGAAACACTTCACCAGTTAACCGGATATCCGAATTCTCAGTTGATTGGATAATTCGGATCTGTATCTCTATCCGCCGGATAACACGCTATCGAATCCGTATCTATATCAGACAAAAAATATCCGCATTCGTATCCGATCCAAAACTATTCAAAAATATCCGATCCAAAACTATCTATATCCGAAAATTGTCCAAATCGATTGAAAACTATCTGATCCGTTTTCACTCTTACCAGCAAGGGCATATATAACTGACTAACCATCGAGGCCATATATAACACCGGACACCGACGAATGGTTACATAGCAGCAGCTCAAACATGAGGGTTTCAAAACCTGTCTGTAGAAGAGGAATGGTACAAGAATCTCGCCTTAATGCAATACAAAAGACACAGTCCAATCTTCAAGCTACAAGAGCGGAAAAGCCTGAGAAAAATCACCACATACAATTTCCACAGCACGGAGCCACAGTATTAGCATATCACCATGGACCTTAAGTCCCTATTGCATATCTGACACCAGGATTTATTCAGAATGTATTATTTAATTCGAAGCAAGGAAACAGAAGAGTAGGATGCACATGATGTTTAACTACAACTATTCTACATGACAATTCAGAAGGGATGCAGCTCGCTGCAACGCATCAAGTTCAGAAACATGCATGGATGCTACTGGCTACTGCGCATACAACAAAAGGGAGGAATACAATGAAAGAAACCGGAAACAGTTCTACCGCCTCTCTCTTGATTCTGACCTATCAGCTTGCCTGTCATCATTCCTATCGTTATCCCTGTCGCTGTGCCTGTCATCATGCCTATCATAGTGCCTCTCATTGCTTGAAGGTTGCCGATCAAACTGTCGGTCGTTTCTCTCATTGTGCCTGTCATGTCGTCTCTCGTTGCTTGAAGTTTGCCTATCGAAGTGGCGATCATTTCTTGATGGATATCCATCATTGGTTTGTGGATGATAAAAGGTGCACTGGTCACCTCTCCTGCAGAACCCATTGTCAACAAAGAACTTGCAGACTCCTTCCCGTCTAAGCCCCCATGACCCTCCATCACCACCGGACTGTGACCTCCATGACCTCCCACCTGAGTCACCGCCATTAAAATCATCGCCATGTCCAGAATGTCTGCCCCCAGTGTCTCTCTGCTGATTATTCCAATTCAGGTTCCCATTTGGTGAATTCCAGTTCATATTATTATTCCCCTGGCCTGACCCATTTCCAGGATTAGAATTTGGATTTCCCTGCATAGGAGAACCCCAGCCGATGTTTTGGTTCATATTCCCAACTTGGGTCCCCCAACCAGGATAAGAATTTGCATTTCCTTGTGCAATGGTCCCCCAAGGGGCCATCACAACTCCTTGCATCTGAGCCCCCATCATAGTAGCTGCATTTGGAGTCCCTTGGCCTTGAGTTGCAGCCCAGATCATATTCATGTTGGCATTTCCTGGATTCGGTGTGACCCAACCCATGTTTGGGACTGCATTTGGCTGTGTCGGCATAGTCAAACCCATGTTGTAGCTTGCGGCACCTTGTGCTGGTGCTCCCCAAGACATGTTCAAATTGGTCTGTCCCATCATTCCCCAGCTCATGCTTGCGTTACCCTGAAGTGCAGCTCCCCAGTTCATATTTCCAGTCCCCTGAGCTTGGCCAGAAGTGTTTGCCACTTGTGCAGGCATGGCCCAACCACTGCTTCGACTATCACCACCAGTGACGGCGGTCACCGAAGGCTGCACTGGCTCAGCTGATGGTGTTGACATCAGCTGAGATGGCATCATTGAGTTGGAGGCATCAGCTGACAACTGGTTCCTTGTGTCTGCAGGTGCTGCCATGATAAACGCTATTAGGAAGGTTCTTCAAAAACATAATTCTCATGGAGCAAGAGGAGATGGTTAAGACTGAAATCCTGATAATTTGCTTTGGAACTGATGGAAACAACAGGAGAGCCAAGATTTCTAGGAAGATTGGAAAGAAAACAAACAATGGACAAGCATTCAGCTAATACCTTCAAGTTGCTGAGTGTTTGATAGCGCAGCTCCAGGTTGTGCACCTACTGGTCCAAGATCTGTAAGGAACAAAAAAAATTATACCAAATTTACATACTTCTGTGCAGTCATTAGTATAAAGTTGTTCTATCTAAGCAATTTTTCATTCTTTCGTAGAAGCAAGCGAACCTTTGCTAGGGCCTTACCTTCACCCGAAGACCTCATCCTTCCATGTGAAGCATCTTCTCCTAACTTCAAATCATTTCTGTCAGCTAATGTGGCATCCCATTGTGGCAAAACAGATGCTATTTGGTTCTGAGACTTCAACTGTGAATTAACTATTTCAGCACTCACTGTCACAGGAGCTGGTACAGGAGTTAGCTGACCAACATTTCCTGTGACTGCATCATTCTGTCCAGCTGAAAAGCCTCCCATGGGAGGCTGAGAAAGTGTTATAGGATGTACTGTGGTTCCAAACTGACTTGATGAGGCATTCCAACTTCCAGTAAGAGATTGTTGTGCTGTGTAAGCTGCTTGTGAATTTTGCATTCCGTGATAACCTTGTGCACCAGACTGGATCATGGTTGATCCAAGATTTGTTGTGTCATAATCATGTCTTTGACCGACCCTACCCGAGAAAGACTGTGACCTATTTGGAACCGCTGATTTTGAAGTTTGTTCACCAGCTTTTGTGCTTTCCTCAAGAAGGGAATCACTACGGGGTCTAGAGCCAACATCTGAGTTGCTTCTCAAATAAGTTTTGTCAATTAGAGAAGAGCTACTAAGCGGCGGTTCCCATGGAGGCAGATCTTTCTCAAACTTCCCCACCAAAGCATCAGATAATAATATTGAGTCATCCTGCTTCTCACTAGACTTCCATATCTTCAAACTAGGAGGAAAGTACCCACTACTGTTCCATTTTCGCAACTGTACTATTGAGAAAGGGCCTTGGACTTTAGCAGATGGGTCCATGTACTGCCAGATCTTTTCGGACTCATTGACAGATGACTGTGATGCTGGTGTTGTTGGCCCTGACCCTACATTAGCTGCTGAAGTTTCAGATGAGGCACCAGATAGCCCACATGTAGCATTACCTGTAGTAGCTTCCATTTTAACTGTTTGTGCACCAACATTTGGGCTCTCTGATTTACCTGTGTAACCAGAACTTTCACCATGAGGAGAAAATGTAGACCTCCTTCCAAGGGGTGATTCTATATGTGTAGTTGATTCACCCCATGTGTTTCGGTTAGATTCCCAGTTAGTTCTTGAATCTCTTTGTGCAGCATTCCTACCCTCTCCTTTACCTGGATACACTGGATTACTATCTTTCCTAAAGGAAGAACCTCTCGACTTATTGAAGCTGGCTGCATGATAGAAAATGGAAGTTGATGTCAGAAGAGTAAGAAAGTTTACATCAGATGAAAATATTATGGGAGCAAAATCAAGTCAAGTACTTCTTTCAGTATCTTGCTCTTGTTCCTCTGGAGATTCATAATCTGGATCCATGGTAGGGTCGGCATGTATTTCAGGTTCTTCGTTTAGCCTACGAGCACGCTCCTCAGGAGTGCTTAGAAGTTGCAGCTTCTCTACGCATTCTCTAAGCGTAAAAATTGGTTAAGGCACACAATCTAAATTTTCATTTAACAAGAAGGGGTTTATCCTATCTAAACTTCTTCATAACAGGAAAGACCAAAGTCTACTACTGACTACAACACAAGCAGAGTACAAAAAATGGGGGAAATTTGATCGTAAGCGCCAATTTGACAACTAAATATTGATCGATAAAAAGTATGTCACAAAAAAGATATTCTTTTCTACGGCCCATATCGCTGGCACGATCACGAAGATGCCCTAGTCGCATCTTTTCACTTTCAATCCACTGCAAAGTTTGCAATTGGCATTAAACAATGAAATAGACATACTTGACAAAACAAGTTCATTCAATACGAGTTGCTTACATCATTGACTTTCACAGCTTGGAGAACCCTTGCCTTCTCCTGAACCTCTCCCTGAAAGACAAGATGGTTTGACTAGAAAAACAGTGCACACATAACACACAAAATGCAGAGAAGACACTGTGTAATAACATTACCACTGTCAGCCTTGGAATGAATCCACACTTTATGCTTTGTCGTAAGCGTTTGCATTCCTCCTAGAACAAGAATAACAATAGCGAATCAGCAAATGCATGACATGTGCACCAAAGTGAGCGGTAGATTTACTGAATGGGTATCCATAAAGTAAAGCAACAAGGTCAGGTTAGGTCAACGGCAGTTAGGTACAAACTGAAAGTAAATATAACTGCAAATTCAATAGAATAACAAATATAAAAGCAAATGCTGGCGTTCTACTTCGTTTCAGCAAACACCAAGTGAATAGTAAAATCATGTTTGTATTGAAAAAGAGAATACCTCGGTGAACTCTTGATTTGAGGTTATGTCAATAGTAATGACCTCTCTCTTGTCTAAGTTTAGTATCTCTAGTGTTATATCAGTTGTCTTTTTCCCACATTTATACTTTTCTGCAGCTGTTCCTGTCCCTGCACACAAATATGGGCAATTTAGAATCACTAAGCTAAAACCAATTAACCAACCATATCAGTTTGGAAGTATATCATCTTACCAACAATCTGCACAAGTCGATAGATGTCTTGCCTTTGACCTGTACCAGATATTCTTATTCTCACAAATGATCCAAGAACTTTCTCATCGAATGTGTCAACATCACCGATCAACTCTTCAATCAGGTTACGACGCAAGTACATCAAACTAATGTTATGGTTATCTATTGCCGCGTAGTCATCAAGGTTTGTTTGCAGAGCTCTCTGGTCATACTTGCGTGATTTTTTCCTTTTTTCTGAACTCATCACGACTGATGCTTCACTGTTACCATCAGCATCCTGACTAGGATCAGGGTCTACAACACCACCATGGTTGCCATCGATTTCAATTGGTGAGACCTCACTCATGAGGAAATGAGATTCAAGAAGCTTCAGCATCTCAAAATGCCCCACACGTGCTTTCCCAAAGAGACTTCTAAGCAAATAATCACAAACTATCTGACTTTTCCGGCGAGGATCCCGGAGACCGTTGCGTTTGATATATTCAAGTAAAAGGGCTTGAACATCAAATTGGGACAGCACAGATTTGTCACCATTTCTCATATGTGCTACAAAATCCAAGAGCTCCTTTGAAGCCCAACTAGACTCTTCACCTGAGGATGTAGATGTCCCCACACTTTCAGATTCTTTTGACCGATGCTCACTGCTCGAAGCATGCTTGGATAATTTTCTAACCTTTCTCCCTGTAGAATTCTTAGCATCATGACTACCTGACAGGCCTCGCTTGGTATATTTCCTAGTGCTCTCTTTTCCTTTGGAGCTGTCCTCGTTAGCAGCATGCTTTGATCGCTTCCTTCCCCTCTTTTTTGATGAATTGCTTTCTAGATGGCGCCCAGATGAACTGTCTGAATTAGCCTCATCTTCATCATTAGCATCGGGTAGTTCACTAAGATCATTGTCACGGATAACCAAAGAAGATCCATTCTTTTGAGACTTCGCAGCCGATATTTCTTCAAATGTCAAAGCCAACTTTGTTTTCAAATTCAACCAATAGTCTTTGAACAAATACCACCAGCTGCTTTTGTCATCAAAATCGACATCCTGTTAAACAAATTCTCATAAGTAAACCGAACAAATACAACAGAACCGTTAATAGTTCTTTTCATAAAGACAAAGTTGGCGACATGGCAACTGATGAGCAGGAAGAAAGCAACATTTTGCAAGCAATGTGCACCAATAATAAGTTCGATTGCCAGGCAACAGAGCAAAGCAGAAGGAAAAAATGAACAGAAGCTAAACATAGAATAACTGCCCAAAAACTTCCAAATGTTCTAATTTCCACTGGAATAAAAGAGGGGACTGATGTTGATTAATGGGTATTTGAAACAAAACAGGGCCATTTGTGAAATTTGACATTGCTTTTTCAACTAAGTTAAACTGTGTGCCTCAATAATGAACATAGGTGTGTGTAATATGGACATATCACATATGTTATCTTGCAATGTAACCAAATTGCAGAATACACCTCTCTCTTTTTTTCAAAAGCACACCAGCCAAACAAATGTTGGCAGCATGTGAAAATAAACTTAACTGTCCAGTGTAGCAAGAACAAAAATAAGTGACTTATGGAATTGATGGTTCTGAGTTCTGATGCAATTTATGTATGGAAATCCCATCCACCCGTTTCAGTAAAACAAGCTAGCAAATTGTAGCATCAGATAAAATTAATTCAGAGCAATAGTTTTGGTTACACATTGAGTTGCCTACAAGTTGGGTTGAACGCATCAAATAGACAGGTCAAGCAGGGGTCAACATGTCAGTGGAAAAATTATTTCTATAGGACCACATTTATGCAAACATCGAAAAAATGAGCATTAAGCTCACCTATCTTTCCAGATCTAAATCACATACATGAACGCGAATCACAAAACAATAGACTGATGTCTTCAATGCCATAATGAAACTAGAAAGTTGTAAAGAACAAGATAATGGACGAAACTAAACCAAAAAAAAAGTATATTGAGGAAGCTAAGAATAAGGTGAAAATGGTACCATTTGCTCAGTTGCCTCCTCTTTTTTCTCTATCAGCATCACAGTATTCATGCATGTCTCGCAGAAGCCTTTATTTCCTCTGACACAGACGAATTTTGTCTCTTTTACGCACACTTTGCATAAGGAATAGGTACATGTGTAACACATATGGTGAGCAGGTTTCTGACAGCTGCTACAAATGTGCCATCCTGAGAAATAATGCAAACAGAATAGAATCAAATACAAGTATTTTGAGAGATTTTTTCTGTGGGCTAATAAGCAAAAATCCTCATCGTTATTGGAAAAAAAACACAAATGTATCATTGATAGTAATAACGTAGCATAGCGTTTCCCTGTAACAGAAACCAGAATAGTTGGAAAATATCAAGTTTTATAGATAAGCCAACATCTAAGATTAAATAGGGTAAAATTTAATAGCCCAGTTCATAATTAGTCAGATATAGCATATTTCCTCATTCATGCAAGGCAATGTATTGAAAAAGAACATGCAATGAAAGGGGTGCAACAGAACTACGCAGGTTTCACTAATTTCAAAATAAAGGGAAAACTAAAACATTTTTAAAAATCAGCTGCGATATTATAGAACAGGAAAACTACGTGACAATCCCGCCATCTGACTTGCAATGAAGAAGGTTCATTGCAAATATGCCTGCTAGAAAACATGGATTTGGGAAGATTGGAACATGCATATATCCACATGGTTCAGCCTTCAAACACAACCATTCAACTTGAAAGGGCATTGAGAGGTGTGCAGAATAAGATTAGCCCACGTACCACAATTCCACCGACCCTTTGACTTGAAGAACTCATCGTCCCGATTAACACAAGAAGGATGATAAGCCTTAGGGCAACCCCTGAAATGATGACACAGAATGAAGCATCAATAACTTTAACATAGTTGTGTATTTTGGAATGAAGAAAGAAAGAAAATCCACGTCATGCACAAACCTACGATCACAAACCACAAGGTCACCACCATCAAAGCAAATGAAGCACACCTCCTCATCATTCTTCCTCTTAACAGATGGCTTCACCACAGCCTGAACCTTGGAAGATGGACGACCTCGCTTTCGGCGCCCTCCACCTTTCCTTGACAATGGTGGAGGTTCGTCGTTGTCCTCATCTATGCGCACAGCCTCTTCTTCAGGGATATCATTACCAACCGTGCCAATCTCAGTTTCTTCCGGAACACTATCGGCTTCTTCAGCGACATGTTGGCCAGCCATGCCATCTTCTTCATCCTCATCTCCAGTAGTGGTGACTGCATCCATCTGCATGCCCTCCTCAGCACCATCATTGCCAGCTGCGGCAACTTCTTTTTCCTCATTATCATCTCCACTCAGGCCAATTGTATCCACCTGTATATCCTCATCTGTGGTATCAACACCAGCTGTGCCAGTAGCTTTCTCCCTGTTGTCACCTCTGGTCATGGCAACTGCATCCATCTGCCTGCCCTCCTCGTCTGTGGCAGCGTCACCAGCCATTGCAACCCTTTCCTCCTCGTAGTCATATCCAGTTGGGGCAAGCATATCCATCTTTGTGCCCTCTTCTGCAACATCATCGCCAACTTTGACAAGCACTGCTTCCACAGCATTAAACACAGTTGTAGCAACTACATCCATTTGTGCCCCCTGCTCATCCTGAGCATCCTCACCATCATCGCTAACTGGAACATTCTTATCCATCCATGGACCATCATCCTCATCAGCACCATCATGAGTGCCACCACCAATCTCCAGACCAGTCTGGTCATCAAAGCTATCTCCACCTCTGTTGGAAACCATATCCGAATCATCACCAACCAGGGAAGCACCCACCTCTGTGGGATCATCCACAGCAACATTAATCCCATCCAACTGCACCCCCACACAAGCATCTTCCTCTGGCTCATCAGCCTTAGTAATATCAGCCGGATCAGAGTCTTCTGTGAAACCCACAACCTCCATTTCCACCATGTCATCACCACCGGCCTTTGAATTCTCATCAGACTTGTCACCCTCTCCACCAAGAGCTTCACCATCGCCGTCATCCTCTAGTACAATATCCGGGGTTGTCGGCATGGCCTCCACGGCGTCGGGAATCCCAGTCCCTTCACCAGCAAGGTCGTCAATTTCAGCACCCAAGTCGCCTCCAAGGCCAAGGGGAACTTGAGAAATGTAGGCGCCACCATCGAGCGAGTCTCCCTGCGCAACGCCGCCTAAGTAGGCAGGATTCGCGTCTCCACAGACGGAGTCTTCGTCTTCGTGGGCCTCGTCGACGGCCGCGGAGGCGGCCTCTTCTAGAACAGCCTCGGTTGCCACGGGAACCTGCTCGTCGGCGGCAGTGGAGTCGACTTCTTGTGGAACATCCTCGTCTGGCACCGGGACCTTCTCTTCGTCGAAAGAGACCTGTTCCCCATCCCCGGCGGCGGCGGCGGCGGCTACCACAGGAGGATCAACGGCGAGGGTTTCGCCCGCGGTTGAGACGGCGTTTTCCGCGGGCAAGGAGGGAGCAGAGGCCGCCAGCTCCTGCAACGGTGGAGGATAGACAGGGTCTGGGGCGGTGGCTGCAGCGGCGAGGTCGTCGTCGTCCATGGGATTTGGGTTGGGCGGTACCAAAACCCTAGGCCTAGCCTCTGTTCTGGACAAACGATGGGGAAAATTGGTGGGTCTCGGATTATCTTAGAAAGCGGAAAAAGTATGAAAAAAAAAATATATATATATATATATTGTATAAATATTGGCGCCAATGATGCTAAAATCGAGAGAAATTATTTCCTAGTCTTCTGAAGATTTTTTAAATAATATATTTTTAAAAACGATTTGTAGAAATAATATGCCGCTCCCAATTTAACAACAATACCCATCTGTTACCATTTCAAACGACAAGGTAGGTTCTTTCGCCAACTATCGCCATTTCAATAAGCGACAAGTATTCCTATCAAAAAAATTTTGCTGCAAAGTATTTGTGCAAATTTTTTTGCAAAGAATTCTTGGCATATTATTTATGAAAAATTTGTTACCAACCATTTTTGTTTTGTTGTCTGTCTACTACGTTTGATAAAATTCGAAGTGTTTTTGGCTGATTGATAGTGGAATTATCGAAGCGTAATGTCGCTTTGGTGCGGTGGAGCAAGCGGGAATGTGAAACGAAAATATAGATGACATTGGTAATAGGCTCAAAAGAAATGAGAAACAAACACTAATGAAGAAAAGGTACAGTAATAACAAACAAGCTAGCATAAGTAACGAGACTACGAATGTAGTCATCCAGACAAAAGTACAGTAAAAAAACTAACATTAGCCAGGGTTCTTCAGTGGTATAACACCATGTGTGGTGTTAGGCTTAGTGGTGCCAGCTCTATGACAGTGTTGTGGATGTCCCGATAGGTACGTGGGCTGGTCTGGTGGCACTCCTCGAGTGTTCCTAGTAGAACGTATGGGTGATGGCCGTCCGATCTGAAAGCGCTCGAACGAACAGAGTTGAAGAAGTAGAGTACATTCGATGAGAGTGAAGACATCCGCCACACGATAAAACCTGTCACAAAGGGCATGGTATGTGCTAGCAAGTACTACCGAGACCCAAGCCAGCTATGGCATCTCCTCCAAGTCCGCATCTGTTATCGTCCTCGTGTACTGGATCATGTGTTTGTCCACACTGTCCCCATAAGACGAGCAGAACATGACCCAACCAAAAAACCATAGCAGGTACGCCTCGAAGTGACGACGCACGACGTAGTCCCCTGCTCCATCCGCCATTCTCTTCGGCTACAAAACATAATGGTGCGTATGATAACGAAAATGCAAAATGAAATAGAAATGTCCAAATGAATTCATATGTATGTTGAACTGTGTGAGCCACTTTTTGTGTCGGACCGTGCACACTATAGAACAGTACGTACGCTGTC
Source organism: Otatea glauca (assembly GCA_036346275.1). Lineage (NCBI taxonomy): Eukaryota > Viridiplantae > Streptophyta > Magnoliopsida > Poales > Poaceae > Otatea > Otatea glauca. Next base: position 12,203,650 of record CM070728.1, read on the forward strand.
TCCTTCGGTAGCACTCCATCGAACCTACCGAGCAGCTTAGTACGCCACTCCGGGTAGACGTCCTGAGGCACAACTACGTCTTCAGTGCACAGAAAGCCCAACAGTAGCTGACGTTCTCGAGTGTCAGGGCCATCTCTCCGCACGGGAGGTGAAACGTGTGCGTCTTCGGACGCTAGTGATGGACTAGAGCCATCACTAAGCATCTATCATATGAAAACCGCCTGGAGACACCTTGTTTATCATGCGTGTCAGCACCTGTCGTCTTCACCATCTGTGCTAAAGGAAGCAGCCCTGCCGCTATCAATCTACAAAAAGATATTGTTAGTATGCTCGTGTGATACGTATGTCACATCCTAACGCAACTATGAAAATGAATGCACTCATCTTAGAATTCATCGCGGGTCAATCTGACATGCCCTCATCGAGTGCATAAGCGAAGGGAGCCAAGCTCGATTGCCGGCTCACCCTCCGTCGAGGCCAAGGTGGACAAGCGGTTGCGATGTGTTGCGTCTATCGCCGAGTCAAGCAGCTTGTACTACGGCTGCGCACGTGCCTTGTCGCCTGCTGTACCTGCAATTCAAGCATTCAATGTTAATACGACGAAAAAATGAGTTCGTAGAAACAAACGAAAACATAAAAAATTTGAAATTCATGATGAACATGTAATGACCCAATATCTCTATTATTTATTGAATTATGTTTATAATAATAAATTATGTATTAATGACTTTTTATGCATATTTAGCTCCTTATTTAAAATATTTCCTTTTAATGACAGCAATGTTCGCATTTTCGAGAAAATTTAAAGCTGGTAAAATCTTCAAATTTTAAAACCTGACAAAATCTTCAAATTCTATATCCGTTTCCGATCTGATACATTCTAACAAATATCCGATCAGATAAACGTACGACGATAATATTGCTGGGGAACGGGTAGGCTATTCTAGCGAAAAATTAAAAATTTCTACTGCGTAACCAAGGAACCACTGCAAGTTATAGATCATAGAATTACCACTAGATACGCAGACCCGTAGCGAAAGTAGAGTTGATGTAGCGCGGTGGTGCAGATGTAGTCGTACTAGCCTCGCGCCTCTCCAACAGCTCCTTGGGACTGTCGTAGGTTGTGGATCGTCCTAGCGTTGAAGCTTCGCAGCAACGCCTCCAAAGTATCCACATGTACAGGGTAGGAATACCACGTGCCAGAGTGCTAGTGCCGGCTGCGCGGTTCTTGGCGAAGGAGGAGTGGCGACTAGGGCTTCAAGAATTTTGAATTCCTATTGTGTTTTTCCGTGTGTCTCTCTATCCGCAAAGCCACCACCTCCTCCATTTATATAGACATCTTATAATGGGTTTCAACCCTTGAAGCCCATTAGAAACTCTAAACCCATTACAATTCGGATCCCTATTCGAATTGGTTACAACCCTTTAAGCCTACGATCCTATAGGTTCACATGCACTCGGACATGACTGAAGTACCCCTATCGATCGTTGAGTACTCCTACTCGACCATCAGGTATTCCTACTCGACCATCGAGTAATCGACCAATAGTCGATAGCGGCCCCTAGCAGGACTTATCGACTCTCGAGTAAATGTAAAGATCAAACGAACCTCAACAATGTCATATATGCATTTCCTTTTGCCTCACGATATTGGTCAAACCCAAGGCGAGTTGTTGTCATCCTTATTTGGATGGCTCGACCATTCTTCTCGATGCCGTGACTCGAATCTCCGAATACATCGAGTTAACTCTTTAATTTGATGACTCGAGTAGCATAGCCATGCGTTTCTAGAATCCAACCACTCGAGATGCCTAGAGACATCTCTCCCGTTGTATGGAGGGGCAAATCCTATCTTGATCGACCACACCTCGCAGTATGTTTCATGACAAACCTGAAAGTCATCTTTGTAACTACTCAGTTACGCAGTAGCGTTTGACGACTCCTAAGTAAGCCATTACGCATTTTGAGAACATGCGACAACCTCAAGTCGAAATATATAGCATACACATCGTATATGAGACGAACTGATGACATGAAATAAAACAACGTTCTCAGAGTGTCTCATAGTGGGTCGATATCCAACACCGTATTCTCTAACATGTGTTCATATTATTGGTTTGATATCTCTATATCTATGACCCATGAAACATGGTCATCGACCGATACATATGCTAGTCTACTCATATGTGTCCTCATATGATTATCGACCAGTGATCCCTTTTTTAGAATGAACATCATAAAGATGAATACAGAGTTTCACAAACAAGTCACACACTTTGTTAATCAATATACATAATGTTATTCAAAGAACAATCTCATAGTTCATGAATATTTTTGGAAATATAATCATCTCTATGATTGCCTCTAGAACATATTTCCAACAAATATACCATACTTACATGAAACAACTGCGTTAAACATACATAAATTTAATTTTTCAACTATATCTTATCTCACATAATTTTCACAATTTCTCATTACCAATCCGATCCATCCTAGGCCATAAAAATAGTACTATAAATCTACAAATACCTATTACATATTTAAATAACTATTGCTACTATAAACAAATACCTACATATGTAAACAATTATTGTTATTCTACACAACTAATTACTTATAAATCTAATTAATCTGGTCGATAAGTCATATTTCGAAACGTTGCTAAAAATATGTTGAATGATTTTTTTTATATCAGTCGAATTTCCAAGTTTTTTTATTTGCATTATAATTCGTGCTTCTGCCCACCTCTATCTTTGTCGAGGCTCCGACGAGCTTCTTTACGGTTGGGATTCACCAATGTTAGGGTTTGAGATTCACTAGAGCTCAGATTTAGAGGAAGGTTGGAGTGGCGGGAAGACCAGTGGTGGGTGGTGGGGGCGCCACCAGCCACACGCTTGGAGGAGGGCGGTGGAGACCGGTGTGGATGACAAGATAAAAAGAATATTAGGAGGCAGAGGGAGACTATGATGGATCCGACAGTGGTAGCTGCCAAGAGACTGGGAAGAACGGCGTGACGAGAAAGATGGAGGTCGGCGACAACGGGAGATGAGATGGCGAGCAACAACAACGACGGGAGATAAGGAAGCGGATGACGACACCGGCAAGAGAGGAGGAGGCTCGGGAGGGCCTCACCGACATCAGCAAATGAACGATTTTATGAGATACAATTCAGTCAAAAAATTTTTTGAACGATTCATACACAGATGCTTCATATAAACAGAGATACACGTGCCTAAAAATTCATATACATATACAACATTATGATCTTATGATCAACGAAATATGGCGCTTCAACTCGTTGTGTTCATTATACGATAAGGTGGAGTGACGCAAGTTGCATTGTGGTGAAGGGACGTTAAAGTTAGATAGCGTCACCGATAGCCAGGTAACGGAGTCACGTGGCCATTACGCTGACATCGGAACCATCTAGTTAAAAGAAGTGTTTGATGACATGGCACGAGTCTCTCGTGTGCGGAAGTCGCACGCTGTTGAAGTGGCATCCAATGGTTACGGAAAAAACATAGGTGCTAATAAAATCGAAGACGTGATGTTATCATAAAAACACGAATTCATTACACCGAAAGTGACGCTACGAGCTAGCAAGGCTACCTTTCCGCCGGAAAATCCTATACGACTGAACCTAAGTGCTATTTGATCGAGAGTGAGTTGTAATTGAGTTTGATTTAGACAAACCCAAATTTGATAACAGGGGAGCAGATATGTAACTAACATCGTATTAAAACCTGAGAACCCTGAAAGATGTAATAAACGTAACAATGCCAAATCATATGAAGTAGCGTACTAAACATTAGTGATACACTGATACTACATTAGTGGTACTGGCAGCACAGCGTGGGTCCGACTCCAGTATACCTTGCAAGCGGCAAAGCTATTACTGTAAGCAGTATCCAGCAGCGTACAACGAATCGCATCCTCAGGACGAACAACAGTAAAGCGCATAGGAAGACGAGAGGAATACTGCCTTTCTACGCACCCAAGCGCACGCAGTGTGTCTGCAGCCCGGACCCCCCTGGCGTTGCAGCGGCGAATTTTTTTTCTTTAATATTTTTTTTTATTCTTTTTTTCAAAACTATGCATCCGAAAAAAAATTTACGCAAATGACTCCCGTCGCCCGTGTATGGGGCGATCGCCCCATACACGGGCGATCGGTGCCCTCTATCGTCAACGCCGTTCGGCGCCACAGGGCCCCACATGTCGCCTCGAGACAGGGGCGGCCGGGCGTAGGCCTTTTTTTTAGTTTTGTTTTGTAATTACTATATGCTTTTTAATATAAACCCCGTAACTTTTGTTAGGAGTGTCCAAATTAAATGAAACTTGTTTCTAAATTTAAATTTTGGAATGAAGAATAGAGTGTAAAATAAAAATCCATGTGTTGTTTGCAGAATTTTTTTTTATTTGAGTTCGAATGCTAGGCTCTAACTGTGGATTGTGAAGGAATTATAATGTGTGTTGATCCATAATTCATGAAATAAATAGAATAAGTTACTACAACCTTATGCACTTCATTTTTGCAAAAATATCTAAATATGATTGCATTTTGAATAAAAGATGGCTAGTTTAAACCCTTTATAACATTCATTGTTCAAGCGGTTAGAATAATGTTCGAACGACCTCAAAACTTGATGAAACCAGCTTTGTTGTATTCTTGGGCTTGCATAGGTTACAATTATGTAAAAATATTTAGATGTCACTTTAGGTCGCACTATTTTATTGTTGTCCTAACATGCAATCGGTAAAACATCAAAATGGCCGTATCTTTATAAACGATGGTAAAACTCGATGAAATCAAATCAGCGAACTTAAAATGCTATAACCTATCTCGATGGAGAAAAATAACATCATTTGGGACAACTGAGCGAGAGGACATATACGAGCCCTCCGGACGGTGAGCATACTCTTGAAGGTTGGGCGCGCTCTTTATTACGACTTAAAACTAAAAGGAGTACCACGAACAAAGAAAACCAAAGTTAACACCAGACGCTCATCGAGTGCTTCGAGGCCACTTCCCATTCGCCCATGCCTCCGGCTGGGCTTCTCCGCACGCCGCGCCTCTCTCGCTTCCTCTCTCTCGGCCTCCTTCTCCCCGCTTCCTTCCTACATGCCTCCTCGCGTGCGCATCGCGTTGTTCTTGAAACCGCCACGTGAACTCATCCTGTCGGTTGGCTTGGTCAAGAAGCCGTTGGTCCTCGGGTTGATCTCCGTATCAAACCATCGCCAAATTCACACAAATGGAGGTGATCGCATGAAACGTAAATTAGCAAAGTTTCATTCACAAATATTATGTAACCCCATACGATTGTTACCATGCGGCGATCCTTCGTGCTCTTCTCCCATGGATCGAAGGCGTAGTTGCGGCACTTCCAATACCTCCTCTTCCAAGTTGAAATTTCCCAAGAGCGGACAAGCTGCAAAGATCTCCGCACATACACATGGGTGCTACTGACCACACGAGGTAGGAAGAGATCTTGGCACGCTAAATTCGCGGCATGCACTTGCTTCTTCCTTTGCCTTCCCTTACCCTTTGCACTTGCACGCCTCGGCATTTTCGATTGATGCTCACCCTCTATTCTTTCTCCCGCTATTCTTTGCGAGACCGCTTATGAGAACGAATGTTATAAAGCGATGATATCGCCGGGTATGGAGCGATCGCCTCATATTTGGCGATCGCCCCTGTAAGGGCGATCGCCTCACATTAGGCGATCGCCCTACTAGAGGCGACAGTGTACCAAACGTTGGTGTGTTGTCACGTCGTGTGGCATAGGCAAGCAATGCATAAATGATTTGAATAATTTATAGTGATAACGCTGTCATGTTACTAACTCGGGAGTTATACAATGTCTTCTCGAACGTAAAGCCATTACAAAAATACATCCGTACAACAAGTCAATCACGCCACGCTTCCTAATCGCCCGTGGGGTAGGTGAGTGGCGACGGCGGACGGACGTCCCTCCTAGGTCGGCCTGCGCGCGCAGCGTGAAGTAGTCTTGCGCGGCGAGGCCAAGTCCTGTATGCGCACCCGAGAGCCGAGAGGGCCGAGGTAGTCGGTCGAAGGTACTCCTCCAGTCGAACTCGTCGTCGAAAGGCTCGTCGAAACCACTCGGGTCCAAATATTGTCTAATATTTCTCTTCAGATTAAATTTCTACATACTTGAATACTACATTAAATTTGCACATACCGACGATACTAAATTAAATTTGTAAATACTACATACTACATTAAATTTCAATATTAATCGCTATATTAAATTTCTAAACAATACATAATCCTAAAATTTCTAAATACTACAACAAATTCCTAAATATTAAATGCTACATTAAATTTTAAATACTGCATAACCTAACAAAAATTCCTACATTTACCTCTACAAAAAATTGCTAAACTAACTCTACAATAAAATTCAAAATTTACCTAAATTTCTCGCTCTTCTCTTCTCCTTCTCTTCTTCTTCTCTTCTTCTTCTCTTCCTCTCCTCCCTCTCTTCTCCCTCTCTTTTTCTCCTGCGCTGCGCTCGGCTCCCCTTCTTCTCTCAGCGCCGACCGAGCGGTGCTGGGGTTAAAATGGCCTGTCGCCTCGCAGGGGCGATCGCCTTACAGGGGCGATGGGGGTCCCACACGCGCGCGCCATTAATGCAGTAACGGGAGGCGGAGCTATCGCCCGTGTATGGGGCGATCGCCCCATACACGGGCGACGGGGGGCATTTTTGTATTTTTTTTTCCGGACGTATAGTTTTGAAAAAAAGAATAAAAAAAATATTAAAGAAAAAAAAATTCTTGCAGCGGCCACTGTTGCAACAACGAGCTAGCCCACGTACAGCGCGAGTTCGCTGCGTTCGGGATGCCGGCCCATGGGCAACGCGAGCCCACGCTGGCTGCAGCGCAGCCGCGGCCGGAATTTCACACCGATACTCGCCCTCAAGCCGTCCGTCGACTCCGTTCGTGGCGGCTGGCAAGGCGCAACAAATTAAGAATCCGAAATGTCGTGGAGAAGGAACGAACGTACGTAAGTGGCAATGCTAATCCATGATCTTGTGATCAACGAACTGTTTTGGATGCGTATCCCCCCTTTTCAGTACTTGATAAACCTATCCAGCTAGGCAACAACAGATAGAAACTGAACACGACAGTAAGAATTCTCTTTATTTGATCAGGCGCGACAGGTTCTTTCTACGTCTTGCCCTTGGGAACAAGCCGCAGCGGAACTAGCAGCGGCGTGGCCAGCCCCGGCGGCTCGCTCCTGTCCAAGTCCGCCGCACGCATTCCGGCCGGAAGCTCCCAGTCGAAGCAGGGTAGATCTGCAGTGTATATGTCGGGGTCGAACGACACTGACGTTCTTCAGTCTAACACATATGATTTCTTTAATATATAAACATATGATTCTCTTATTACAAATTACAGATTAGCGTTACTATCTCGTAATAACCTCAGCGACCCTGATGATCTTTTCTCCTAGATCTGTCCCGGTGTCGAAGTGGTGCAAGAGGCTGGCAAGTGCAATCTCCAAGACCGGCGGCGCGAAAATGATGCCGGGGCAGATCCTCCGGCCGACGCCGAAGGGGACCAGCTGGTGGTTGCTCCCCCTGAAGTTCACCGGGCTGCCCACGAACCGCTCTGGCCGGAACTACACCGGCGCGTCCCACGCGGCTGGGTCCCTCCCGATGGCTCACGCGTTGATGAAGAGCGCGGTCTTGGCCGGGATCTCGTAGCCCTGGATGACCGCCGCCATTGTGGACTCATGCGGGACGAGGAGTGGGCCCAGCCGGAGCACCTCTTTCACCACGGCCTTCAGATACTCCATTCTGTTCAGGCCGTCTTCTTCGATGGTCGGCTTGCCGTTGGCGACTCGCGTGATCACGTCTAGCAGCGTGGTCATCACCCGCGGGTTTGCGACGAGCTCTGCCATGGCCCGTTCCAACGTGACAGATGATGTCTCAGTTGCGGCGGCTATCAGGTTCTGTGGACGCAAGAAATGACCACAGATCAGAGAGCAAGATTAGTTAAGATTCTTGAGAAATTAAAAGTACGATTGTGTGATCGATCACCTTGACAATGCTTTTGATGCTATGGTCGGCGAGCTCGAACCCATTGGTGCCTTCTTCCTCAGTCACGGCAAGACGTCCAAGAAGTCCTCCCCTGCACCATCGGCCCCCTTCTCCTTGTGCTCGGCCACAATCTCGGACAGGAACTTGTCCCACTACTCTACCATATGTCGTCGAGCTTCTTCTCAAGCCCCATCACCCACCTCACCACTCATGCTGCCGCATTCGGCAGCACGTCCTCCGCCTGGATCCCCGCCACCAGCGTCGCGGAGTTCCCTAGTAGCTGCTTCAATCTATCGGCCGCCGCGAGGGTGACCAGTGCGTTGTTGTAGCTGTAAAGGAGTCCTCTCAGCTCCACGGCATCCCCACCCGCGTCAGGGTACCTTTGCACGGCAGCGAGCTCCTGTTGCGCTCGGTTGCCCTGCTGTAGCACGGGCTGGCTTCCACTTTCACTAGGTACAGCAGAAGACACGTATCGTATGCCCACATCTTCCGTGGTAAGAGAGTGAGTCAAATTTGCAAATCCATATGTAGAGAATTAGATTTGAAAAAAAAAACAAGGTATCAAGGGCTAGATAAGCGAAGACGAGGTCATGGTTCTTGCACAAGTTTGCCGCCATGGACACGCCCAGCGTCCTCCTGCGCTTGAACTGCATTAGGAGGAGGTCGCCGTCAGTGCCGTGTCGAAGATGCGGGTCATGTAAGGAGCGGTGTAGAAGGCAGCCCATGAGATGGAGGTGGCCAAGCAAAGGAAGCGACAGATGCAAGGGCGTGCGCTTGCTGCTTCGAAGCTGATGATTCTTGATGCCATAGCCAAAAGCGAGGAGCGTGGCAGAACAGAACGAGGAGGGGTTAGTATCCTATTTTAGAAACTGATAAATTGATTATTGACTTCAACATCTTCATTATGAAGCCCCATGAGCTATATCTGGTTAATAGTCTTCTCTTTTGTTGTCTCTAAAGTCTCCACTTTAACTAAAACAGTACCACATGCAACTTCTCTAATATATTGTTTCTAGCACAATCTTCAATATCAATTATTTTATATTTTTAAAGTGGAGCCCATATGCCCTTTTTCACTCACTTCTCCACCCCCTCATGCAATCTCTCTCCCACCGATCGCACTCCCTCCACGGTCATCGGTTAGCATCCTCTATTCCACCATCACCCTCTCCGGTAGTCTCTCTTCCACTAGCGTAGTTCGTCGCCCGCTCCCCAATATCGCCTTTACCGTCCTCTCACTCCCGGCCATTCTCTGCCCTACTTCTGCCAGCCACTACTCTCTCCACCACCGATGACCATCATCATCCTCTCCCCCACTGTTGCCTTGAAACAACCAGGGTATTTAACAGTGCAAATGAGATCATTAAATTAAAATAACATGCTTAATTAAATTAATGAATACAGTCGAATCACATAATTCGATTATTATAAATTGAATACAATGGAATAAATTGCAAAATTCAAAATCTTAATTACAATTCAGACCACAATTACATAAATAATTAATTACATCCCAAATTATATAAAAATATACAAGAATAATTTATTACATCTTTAATTACATCTAAAAAATAAAAATTACAAGAATATTAATTCCAAACGTCTATGTTCCTCTGATCGTCATCTGTAAATCCTGCATATTAGTTTTGCATGCAAACAAGGATAACAATCCGTAAAATTAAAAGTAAACAAAAGAATTAAAAATAGAATTTGTCGTTAATCCTGTATGAATTGGTATCGCTCACTGAGATACCAGATTCGTCCGAGACCAAATCGGCACCTCTTGCGACTTATTTAACATCATCCACCAATTTACAAATATGTTTTAATCTGTAGATATGCGTATATTAAAAATATCACACGGTAGAAAAAAAATAATGCCCTTAGTAAAATAGTAAAATGTACGCAGTCAAAGAGATAAATATGGAAGCACTGTGCTTAAGGGACAACACACTCAAAATGCATCCCCCCTGGACGAAGCCAGAGTCCAGAGCCTTCTTCCATAAGGCAGCCAGGCATTCCAACCTATAAGGCAAGCCAAAGCAAGACCTCCGGTAAAGAAACCCTAGAACCAGGCCTCTCAACTCCACCACACTAACACAACCATCAGTCATCACACGACCACCAGCAAGCCGATGCAAGGAGCTCAAGCCACCAGAAACTCAGGAGCAGAGAGCAGGAGGGCAAGCCCAAGCCAGAACTCAGGAACAAGAGGAGGAGGCGAGCAACCAGTTCGGCATCGCCACACTAGCATCACCAGCACCAACCACATGCACCTGCACTGCATTTTCATATCCCGAGCATAGGTATTCACCCTTTTTCCCGCCTTACCAAATAGGATAGCAATAGCAAAAAATGAATATGGCAGTAAAGCAGCTAATTGGTCTCAGTAGCTAATACACGGGGGTTGCGTCGTACGTCCCCAAAACCCACGCATACTCCCCAGCGCACAACAGGTCAAGGTTTCAAATTTCGGTTTCGGAATGAATTTCGTCTCAGGCCGGATAACGAAATTTCGGCGAAATTTCGAAATTTCGGAATTATTTCGGATGAAATTTGAATTTGAAAATTCAAATCCGGTCCAATCCGGAAAATAAAAACCGAAATTCGGCAAAAAAACCCGAAATTTCGGGCGAAATATCCGAAATTTCGGGTTTTTTGCACTGACTGAAAAGTGGTCTAAACGTTATCGAAAAATTTTGAATTGTTTTTTGGAGGTTCCTGACACAATGCTGATGTTCTCACAAAAATTTCAGCTGATTATCACATCTGAGGAATTTTTAAAAATTCGGAGAGTGGTACTGTCCTGATAAAACACTGACCGACAAGTTTGATCGGAATTGAAAATAGTACAAATCAAGTTATAAACTGTTAAAAAATTTTGTGCATGGTTATGATCCATAACTAATATTATCATAAAAATTTCAGCTGATTATCACATGTGAGGAATTTTTAAAAATTCAGAGAGTGGCACTGTCCAGACAGAACACTGATCGACAAGTTTGATCCGAATGGAAAATGGTAGAAATGAAGTTAGAAACTGTTGAAATTTTTTGTGCATGGTTATGATGTATCTATAATGCTCTCATAAAATTTTCAGATGATGATAAAACTTTGTAAATTTTTACAAATTCGAACAGTACTACTGCCCTATTAAAAGGCTTACCGGCAAACTTGAACAAAATTAAAAATTATGTAAACCATAAATTTTTTGAAAATTTTACAGAACAGTGATAAGGAAGTTCTTAATATCCCATAAAAATTGTGATTCATGATCACACTCCAGTGAATTTATAAAATTCTTACAAGGCACAGTACCATTTATGTTCTTTTCTTTTTGATTTTTGAAATATAATATAACAAACGAAGTTCAATGCTTGCATAGATTTGATTGACCAAACAAACAAAGTTTAATTTTTTTAAAAAATTTATATAATGGTACTGAGTCAATTATTAATCTCTCAAAAAAATTAGATCATAATCACACTCAAGAAAATTTATAAAATTCTGACAATATAACTGTCCCAATTATGTTCATTCTGTTTTTGATTTTTTAAAGCTAACAAATGAAGTTAAATTATTTTGCAATTTTTTATATATGATCCTAAACTACTAAGGATAGTACCATAAAATTTTCAGGTTTTTATCAAGCTTGTACAATTTTATAAAAATCGGACAGTGTTTCTGCCAAAATTTTAAAATATTTAAAAAATTAGGTTTTTCAACAAATTTTCATAGGAGATGACTTTCCTAAGGGTTATTGGACCAAATCCGGTCAAATCCGGCCCTAAAACTTTCAAAACGGGCCAAAAAAACACGAAATTTTGGCCAAATTTGGCGAAATTTCGCCGAAAAAAACCGAATTTTCGGATTTTACTGTAGCAATTTCAAATTTTTTAAAATATTTTTTCCGGACGGTACTTGAGATTTCGGGGTGGTCCGAAATCCGAAATCTCGGCGAAATTTCACCGAAATTTGGAACCTTGCAACAGGTTATGGGTATCATCATGGCACCATCCAACCCATGCACCAACTTGAATATTCATCACAGACCAAGGAATATTACCTTTTGCTTTTGCAGCACATAACACAATAAAAATAAAGAAATCAATATAAATCCCAGTAGAAATTGGGTCCCCAAAACCCTAGCCAAGAATTTAAATCGGCCCAAGCAGTCTCGGGGATGGCCACCCGGTGGCCAAGCCGAGCAAAGAGGGAGAAGTAGCTGGCCGGGCTGATGTGCCAGAGGGGTAGTGGTTTAGGCGGCAGCTCATGCCCGCGTGAGAAGCGGGCCGGCCCATGAGCCAAGCCGCTGAGCAGAGCCCAACCCGAGCAACTGTAGGCGTGCTCATGGGGCCGGGGGCCACGGCGCAAGCGGTCGGCCACTAGTTAGGCAAAGAGGAAGGGGGAGGCGATGGCTGGTAGAAGCCAGAGGGGAAGGAGCCAGGCGTCGGCACCGGAGCCAGAGACGGGCTGACCGGCCGAATCGACAGTCGCACGAGAGAGCCAAAGAAGATAGCAGAGAAATGGGGAAAAGGGGGAAGAACCAGAGAAAGGGGAGGCCAAGCCAAAAGGATAAGGTTCGTCCGGGGGGGAGAGAGAAAGGAAAAAAGGAGGGAGAAAAGAGAGAAAAAGGGAAGAAGAAAAAGAAAGAGAAAAATAGAATAAAAAATGGAGGAAATTTTTGAAATGCTTAAAGATGGCTAACTAGCCACAAGAAATAATCGCAACGCAATCTATACGTTCATAATAGTGTAAAATGACGGTAATTAATAAATCATAAGAAAAATAAGAAATTTTGAAATTTTAGTAAATCAGTTAAAATAATAATTATCTGTATCTGTGCAAGATTTAAAATAAGTTAAATCAGATGGAATCCATTAAAACCGTCAATGTCAGTCGGTCAAACCGATAACTAAAGCGTGACGCAATAAAATCAAATAAAGCCTTAAAAACATAACGTAAATTTTATAAATCCTTAAATATTAAGAAATGAAGTTTGGACCCCTTAAAACATGTAAAAACTTATTGTCCACTAAAATATGATATTTATGTAATTTCAAGAATTAATTCTAATTGGTCTCCTGATTCTCAGTATCAACCGTGTGAGGGCAAATATCTTTATCAAAATCCAGGCAAGCTTCCCTTGGTCATATTTATGAAATTGTTTTTGAATGCTTTTAGAAATCACCACTGCATGAAAAATTATCTTTTAAAATAAAACCCTAAATCGGATCATTGGAATAATGGTAAACTGTCAATGCAGTTTTGAAATTATGGAAATGTTGATTTTATTCACTCGACAGATGAAGTCGGTGTGAGGTATATATGAGGTGGGTAGAGGGTGCCATGTTTGGGTATGACTGGAGGGGCCTTATACATAGGTTATGATATAAGAAAAAACCACTACACTAGAACAATGAACCGTAATTTTGGTATCAACTATAGTGTGTGAAAACGACTAGAAAAGGTTGTCCTATGAGGGTGTTATGATCTTCATATTGGGTAAGAGTAGATATCTAGGAATGTGAAGATAGGTACGCCGGGAGTCCCAGTGAAGGACACAAAACCAGACTCGGCGCTATATTTGACGCCATGAGGTGAGTACTGTCGTGGTTAGTCGGAGTACAGTACTACATACTGTACTGCATTGAATAGACAGAACACTGTACTGCGTAATTAGTCGGGAGTACAACCGGTACACTGAGAGTAGGTAGGGAATAGTCGAGGACACCACTACTCGTTAGCTATCAGGGTTGGAGAGCTAATATCTGATTAGTGATAAACATTCTGGGTTCTCAACTGCATTGAGATCACTATGGATAAAGTGGTACAAGTCTGCGCAGAGTCAAATCATGGATTCATGCCTGTCTCCTAAATTAGAGACTATGAAAGCTAAGTCTGCCTCATCTACGAGTGATAGTAGCATTTTTGGATAAATAAAATTCACAACTCCACTTTTATAATTAAAACCCTATTTTCTAAAAATGGTTTTGGGAAAAGGATACACAAGATGGGTGTGGTAAGTATTTGAGTTGGATGTGGAGAAAAACTTTGTATAATGCATTTTGCTATTAATGTTTGCTGAATACTTTTGTACTCATTCTTGCTAAATCCCCTTTTGCTTAGAGGATAGTTTCAAAGACCAATCTTCCGGGTGAGACATGAATCCTAATAGACTCGCCTACAAGACACGTGATGAGGAGCATCCACAGGATCAATACTATTTTGATGAGGACTACCAAGAGGGTTAGGAGGTTGGATAGACAGTGTTTCACCTTCATCAATCGGTGAAGTATTTAGTATTTTTTGTATTACATCTATGTAATACTTGGATCCTCTGTTTAATTATGTACTGAGCATGTAGCCTGCGTGGCAATAGAATGTAATAAAGTTTCTATTTTGATCTCTAATTATTGTTCTACTGCAACACTTTGAATACGGTGTATTAACTGATAAAGCGTCGGGTCCGCTTGATGTTTTATTAGCTAATATACCCAGATCAACGTAATTAACTTAAAATTAATGCCAGGGTTACTGTCGTTATTCTGGATTAATTATACGGGGCTTCACATCCCTCGTCCTCTCTCTCCCTGCTGCTCTCCCCTACCGTCATGACTTTCTCTGAGCTCACCGTTGTCGACCCTAGTTAGATTCAGCCACCCACGTCTAGATCCGGTTAGGTCAGACCAGATCTAATCGTTGATGAGCCGGATTGGCAAATCGAGTGACTCCCCAATCGCTGTCACATCCTCTAGTCGCCGTAGCTGAGCCGGTCTGCACTGGATCCGCCGCTAGCCATGATCGTCGCCCTTGGTTCTGGTGTGCCACCACGTGGATCCTACAAATTGCATGGGCGACGCTCGGCTCATCTCCAACCACACGAGCAGCAAGGTTTCAAATTTCGGTTTCGGAATAAATTTCGTCCCTGGCCGGATAACGAAATTTTGGCAAAATTTTGAAATTTCGGAAATATTTCGGACGAAATTTGAATTTGAAAATTCAAACCTGGTCCATTCCGGAAATAAAATTCCGAAATTCGGCGAAAACCCCTGAATTTTTGGGTTTTTTGCACTGGCTGAAAAGTGGTCTAAACGTTATCAAAAAATTGTTACAATATCAGTTTGAGATGAGGTTTAAAGTGTAAGGAGGAATTTATTTCTGCATGTATACTACAATATTGTTCAGTTGTCGTAGCTCGGTATAAGGGGTCTACTGCAATTTAACTCCATTGATGGCACGAGATTTTTTCTTCGTCTTGCTATTTTTTGCAGGAGCGGTTTCAACCATGACATAGAATTTCAGTAGGCAATTTGACGTACATGATGACTACACGTGCAAGTTGCTCTTTCAATAAGCGTTGTTTGCCAAATTTTATGTTCCAAGTGAACCATGTCAAAAATCCATGATATAAGTTCTTCGCTATCTATCAAGCACCACATGTGATGTTTTGGCCTTATGCCATTTGATGATTGAACATTTGTTTTAGGAGGTCAGTTGTACAGACTCGGACTTTATTGGAGTTATGAATCATTAAAAACCTAGATTTTTTCGTCTACTTTGTTGATAATTGTGTGTTTGGATTGATTGTTCCAGTCTTTCTCACTACCTTCTAGTGGTTTACTTAATTTTATTTTAGGAGAAGCGTTTGGATAAGACTATTCTAATCTTTGTCTTTCGCACTACAAGTGGTTTTTCCACTCAATAAGTCCTTTAAACTTTCAATGCTTTCTAACCTTTCGGAGTTTTCTGAAGACAATTTTAGAATGGATTTTTGAGTTAAGGGGGGGTTTGTTAGAGATAACTCAATATCAAAATATCAAATCTATCTCTATCTCGGATTACTGGTTTTATCCAAGTTTAGGAGTCTAATCTCAAAAGACTCGGACTCTTTTGGCTATATAAGTCATCCCTGTACATGTAATCTTGAGAGATTACAGTGAATTGTCTCTCGTGATTTTTTCCTCCTCTGCAAAGTTTTTCAACGAAGAAAAATTATTTCCTGTTTTATGGTGCTAACCCTAATAGGGTGCACAATATTCGGAACTGGGTAAGTGTGTAGTCTCATTCATAAATATCTTTCTTGCCTTTCTCTGATGAATTGAAAATCTGCACCATTAATCGTTAATATTGATCTCACATAGGGCGAACACACATATTGGTGCAATTTAAGTTACACAAGACAGTCAAACACCCTTGCATACAAATTTTCAGGTAAGAGTACCTTCCATTTTTTTTGGAAACATAAGGGTACCTTTCATCAAATAGTTCTACAAAGTACAAGCTTTTCACTAATGACTGTACCATTGCAGTAAAATTGCACTTTGCACACATCCACACAAATTCAATTCAGATCGCAGAACAAAAGAGAAATAAAAGAGCATGGAAGAGAAACACTCGTTATTGTATAGGCCCCATGCTCTTCAATCCACTCCTATGAATACGTAGTGCCATCTAAACACCAACCTACTTGTTTCATTTGTACTATTTATAAATTCTTTCACTCTTCTATATCTACATGACAAAATACTGATGCTCAATGTTTGGTATGGCCTGGGTTAGGATCGCCAACAAAGTAGGCAAGAACTCCCACTAAGGGAGCATTGATGTAGGTAGTCGGTTCAGATTTCCTGAAATCAGCACGGTCATCCTCATAAGCATCATCCTCCCCTGGCCCGCCAACAACCGCTCCAATCAATGGGTTAGGGTTTGAGCTAGATGAATTGTAGTAAGGTGTGCCTTCTTTGCACTCAATGCGCAGAGGATGACTCTTGATTGAAGGCAACGATGATCCTCGGTGGTGAATCCGCTGCGGATATCGGTCGCCATACCCGATCATGTACGACATTTTGATCGGATTATCTCCTAATAGATAATCGACCTGAAAACCAGTATGCATAAGTATAGTTACAAAGTTCAGAAGTTCAGAGTTCAACCAGTCAATGTTCATGCATTGGATTGTATAGGTACACATATGGTGAAAATTGTTATTACCTGCTTTTTGGCTTGCAGCTGAAGAGTGGCAGGACCAACTGAAATCTCTCCACAGTTGACAGTGTGAGAGGACTTGGAGAGGTACTTGGCATATATTAGTAGTAGAAAGGAAATGGAGGTAACATGCTGCATATTGCTGCCTCCAGGCTTGTAGATCATGCCCCCAGGTGTGTACTTGATGTGTGGTGACGAGGACTCTGGAATGAGTGTGCAGATGAAGCTATCTGCGCACTTTTTATAGGATTGCAGAGATAGCGCCTCGCCTTCTATGAACTCCTGCAAACCAATTTACACTCATTTTCTTGATTCAGCCACTTATGATCAGTTAATTTATCAGCACAAATTGTATTCAGAAACTGAAAGAAGAGTGATGGAAGTAGTGCAGAACCTTGGAAACAAGGACATTGAGACCAGCATGCTTGTTGTCCCACCCGAACTCGTTGATGTTATCCTCTGCCCCGAGGGTCTTGCCATTGTTCTGAATGTACTCGAGGAAGGTGTCATCCCTGGAGGCTCTCCGTAGCCACGCTGCTCCCCACAGCAGCTCATCCTGTCGAAGAATTTTAAGTGCACGCTTTGTGATGTCAGCTCGGTCAGTTCTGAATATCTGATCGATTGTTCTGAATCTTCTAATTATGGAATTCCTGGAAACAGCTTTCGATGCTCTTAAATTTTAAGCAAGCCTATTTGATGACGAAATAATTGCTTCTAGTCCCACATCAATACATCAGCAATGTGCACTGAATGTCTGGAGATGATCATCCTTACTTACCACTAGATAAATGAAATCTGGGAGTTCAGTAGCAGTTAAAAAAAATCAATGTTGCTGTTAGTGAAACAGTAGCAGTTACTTATGGTGTAATACTCTTTTGGCCTTTTGTAGTGTAATTCTTATGCTAAAGATGTGCAATATGAACTATCAAATATCATGCAAGGTATCAAAGTAGCAATGCTGCAACAATATGTAAGCTGCTTTGTTTCTTGTGGTCAGGCAGATGTAATAACCTGATATATAGCCACTTATGGTGTGCTACATCCTCTTGTTCTTTTATGCTGTCATTTTTATGTCATATATATGAATATGTCTAAACAGTATGACGCTTGGTGCCAATTGCCAAAGTAGCACGACTGCAACACCGTGCAAGCTCCTTTGTTTCTTGTGATCAACCAGTGCTCAGGGTTAGGTAAGGTCAGGTCACCCTACTGTCGAAGGCAGGCAGGGAAACAAGACAAGAAGCCTGACCTGGTAGCCATCGAAGTCGCAGTAGAACGGGCAGCCTCCGGCTCTGAGCTCCGGGTCGTCGCTGTACGCGCCCTTGTACGTGTCCGCGAACTCGAAAGCCTTCCTGGCGCTCGCGAGCAGCAGCTCGGCGTACTCCGGGTCGTCGTCACGGAACACCATGGACGCGGCGGCCAATGCCGCCGCTGTCTCCCCCGCCACCTCCGACCCCGGTCGCCCCGCGCTGATGTTGTACACCGTGCGCTCGGTGTCCATGTCCTCCGGCCTCTCCCAGCAGCTGTGATCCTTCCATGGGTCGCCCACCTGGATTGCATTGCGCTGTACTCTCACGACCCCGCTGTGACATGAATGTGAAATGTGTGCTATAATGCTTGCCTGCATGAAGATGACGCCGGGGTGGGCGATGGTCTTGAGGAGGTAGTCGGTGGCCCACCGCACGGCAGCGGCGGCATGGCGGCGCTGGTCGGGCGGCATGGACTCGCCGAACTCGACGACACTCCAGGCCAGCATAGTGGTCGTGAACGCCATCGGGAAGCCGAACTTGACGTTGTCCCCAGCATCGTAGTACCCGCCCTCCAGGTCGACCCCGGCCGCCGCGCCGTCTGACACGCCGGAGTCGCCCCGCCACGCCGCGCGCTGGTCCGGCGGGAGCAGCCCGGAGCGCTGCCCCTCGAAGAAGAGGATGGACTTGGCCAACGCGTCATGGTAATCGTGCCGCCGCGAGGCGGCGCACGGCACCAGCGACAGCGAGTGCGCCAAGAAGAAGCACACTAGCAGTAGGATGTGCACGCACAAGTGGTGGACGGGAGAAGAACAAGAGGCGGAGCAAAGTGCCATTTCGAGCTCGCTGCTTCTCACCGCTCACCTGCTAGCTAGAGATATCGAGCATGTGAATGGCGCGTCCCTAAGTCCCCGTGGAGAACGTATTTATAGCTATCCAACATGTAATAGGCTTGGATGGTGAGTGTACCGGTACAAACAGTGTTTCTACGTTTTTCCTCTTAATGCAAGTTGTACAAATCTTAAAGAAAACGAAAAAGTAAGTAATCACCGTCTACTCTTCATTTATGTTTTAATACTTTTGCAACTATTAAAAAGAAATACACCAGTCTGGTGAGTTATGTGTACACGGTGTAGCAAAAGTATACTGAAATGTCCCATTTGTATTACGAGCTTGGCTTCATTCATTCAACGTAGGGTTCAGACCGCTGGTGATGAATGAGTCCATATTTCTCAAAGAGATAAATTTCTGAATTATGATGTATGGTTGTGGGAATGGAGTAAAGGTATACTTTGATTTATGGTAGGGAATAGTTTGGGAGGGTTAAAGGACAAAGGTGGGGGTCACGGGAGTGGTGGTAACTCTGGTACTAAGAGATGAGGCCAAAGTTTTTTTAGGGTTCTTGATGGTCGACACGGGCAGCCAGCAGCTATCAACTGGGCTCGGTGTGGTCACATGCAGCGGTTAAAGGCATGCAGCATGCATGAGAGAAACTAGGCCGCGATTGATATGTAGGACCATCTCTGTTAAAATCCTAAAGTTGATACCATTCCTACAATGAGCAGTATTCCTTTTTTTGGTTCTTTATTTATATTATATGAGTTGGTAAGTGCTACAGAATACAGATTGTTCGAATTTTCCGAGTAATTTAAGCTTTCTGTGAATCTCGATATGGTAGACTGGATCCTGGCTCATGTTTGTCAATGTAGTAGGGTTGGTTGAGTCTAGACATAAGGGGAACTATTGAAATATGAGTGGATTTTCATGTTTCTTCAACAACTAAGCTTTTAGAAGATCTAACTTCTTGTTGCATGCATGAAACTGAACAATATATCTCTTCTCTTTGCTCGATTTACTTTATATTCTTCGACCTCATATGTTTATGTCGTATCTCACGAGATATGCCCAACTCAGACTTTCATGCTTCCACTCGATCGCAACAAGGGTGAGACATTGCTCTCTCGCTTTCTTGCTTCTCGTTGGCGATACGGAAAAGGTAGCGAATATCGATGATTGGGACCGATAACTCGACGTAAGAACCGACCGGATGGATATGGCACATTCGCGACGTTTCCCGGGAAAAAGGAAGCTGTTAAGGTTGTCGAATTGGGACGGTGAGTCCTCTGTCGTTGGACGTTGCCAGTGGGTACAAATGGAACGGGAAGCAACGAATTGGAGAGAATTGCTGCCGATGGGGACCCCGGTCTGTTTCGTTCAGGAATGCAAACCTGCTAGACACGCCACCTTACAAGTTACTAGTTACTAGTTACAGTGGGGCAGCTCGTGGTTTACTGTGGTGCTAATGCACTAAGTTAAACTGGTAGTGGACTAGTGGTGTAAAGTTTCATTCATGTATGCTATCAAAATTGATTTGCTGGTGGGCTGAGAAGCACAATTTCCAATGCAACATCCAAGTTAGCAATGCATTTCTTTTCTGGCTGCATCAACTAAGAGTAGTAGGTCAATTTAGCTGGAGAAAAACTGAAAGCTTCCTCATTGTTTTGCCAGATTCAGGGATACATTCATTTGCTCCCTCTCAGTTCCGCAGTACTAGGGCCTAGAAGTGCACATTCCAAGTCTAATCAATCTGTCCTGACTTTGCTCCTCGTGTAAGCTAGGTACTGGGCAAAGGGATCACATGAACGTACCTGCTCAGGCTTCCACTTTTTCGTCACACACATTTGAGGCTACAGCAGAACATGATTAGTAAAGAGTCGATCCGGTCCTCTTTCTGTTTCCATTGTCCTTGTCTCATTCTCCAATTCTATGGTTCCTGCCAAGACAAACAAAATATAGTTGCAGAAGTGTGATTAAGTTTTCAGAAGTGTAACTTTGTGACAAAACAAGCTGTTAGCCTGTTACTGTGGCTGGTGAAGTTTTGAGAAATTTGCTTGGTACTACTACGTACTTGCTAACATGAAGTAGTCATCCATGGAGCTTTGGTCTTCTTTCGTCTGATGATGTGATTTTGGTGAATGTACACATGCTTTTTCTGCTGAGCTACTAGTGGAGTAAAACTTGGTGCATTGCAGAAAGGCAGGAAGCCTGATAGATAGATGGATCGCAGGACTTTCTCAAGGAAGCAGAAAGGAAAGATCAACCTCAATTTCGCGAGACATCATGCGTGGGTTTTCTTTACATTGTCTTTGCGTGCGCGAGTCCAAAGCTTAAGATCCTGACGTTCTAGAGAAAAGTCGAAAGGAAGCATGAGATGGTGATCGATCGACCCAAATGAAGATTCACCCTGGCGCAGATCACACAGGCCATGCCACCGACAGATGTAACACGGGCTTGTGTTTCTAACCCCGTGCCGATCGATTAACCACTTACATATCTACGTTTGACCGTACGTGCATTGCTACTTGGTTGCTCCCTTTCTTCTTTTAGCAGTAAGTAACTTTAGGAGCAGCCTTACCAGAATTTACCTCGGGTCGATCGCAGTCGCAGGTACCTTGCATTGGGGAATAAAACAACATGTCGATCATACGACTATCTATTGTTGAGGAATAATAAAGCAACCATCCTCTTGGTGCTAGCCAATTCGCAAACTGGAATCCCGCCGTCGCGGCCGAGGAGCCAGGCCAATCGTGGTCTGGGACGTGGAAACTGGGGCTCGCGTTGAGCTGATCGTGCCATGGGCCGTCCTGGCCTGTCATGTCGGCTAACGTTCACGGGCGCTCGCGGAGATGCGCCGGCCGCCGCTCTCGGCAAACCGCACGTCCCGATGGCCGCGGTCCATAAGCACCGCGGGATCTGTGGTCGGCGGTCGCGGTGCGCGGTGGCTTCGCGCGCTAGTGCGACGCATGGTCACGGTCGCGACCCGAGAGCCGTGACCGTCGCCGCGGGCTTGCGGGGTGTCGAGGACAACGCCGCGGCGAAATTTTATTTTAAATAATACAGTTTTTTATTCAAATTACAAAAATATATGTTTATCTCAAAAAATTACAAAAATATATTTTTATCGCCCGAACATGGTGCGATCGCCCGTATATGAGGCGATCGCCCTCATACACGGGCGATCGGTGCGGTTTTCAACACGCGATATTTCCTCTGTCTGCGGTCAATTCCTAAAGAAAATCATAACTTTTTCATATGATGTCGGATGGAGATGAACCTTATATAAAAATTGTAGCTCTCGACGGGATCTACAACTTTTGTATACAAAGTTTTTTCATTTGAATCCATTTAGATAGCCAAAAATAGGATAGAAGTTTCAGATCTAAAAACAGATCTGTTTTTAGATCTGAATATTCTATCCTATTTTGACCATCTAAATGGATTCAAATTGAAAAAGTTTATATACAAAAGTTATATATACCGTCGAGAGCTACAATTTTCATATAAAGTTCATCTTCATCCGACATCATATGAAAAAGTTATGATTTTTTTAAAAAACTGACCGCAGACAGAGGAAATATCGCGCGTTCAGAGCGGCACCGATCGCCCGTATATGGGGCGATCGCCTCATATACGGGCGATAAAAGTATATTTTTATAATTTTTTGAGATGATATATATTTTTGCAATTTGAATAAAAAATTATATTATTTAAAATAAAAACTCCCGACGCGGCGTGTGGTTGTGGGCTGTTTGAGCCTGTTCGGCCGCGTCGCCTGCGACCCATCGCCCTTCGGGCAGGCTGCACGCGCCTGTCCTGGATTAGCCCAAGATTTTGTCGGCCAGTGGACCGGCCCGCCCGTCTGAACCACGAGCAGAAAAATGGAGTAGAGAATAGTGGTACTCGACAATCAAGAGGTTCGTGTTGTGATGGGTAAATTAGTTCGTGGTTGTTTGGATCACGTGGATTGTAACTAGGGATGGCAATGGGGTCTCGATCCTCTCTATTTAGAGACGGGGACGGGGAAATCCCCTACGGGGGTTTATCGGGGAAAATATTGCTCTCGTCGGGGATCGTTGGGACGTTCTATCATTCCTTGTTCTCGATCCCTGTCTTCATCCCCGTGTTATCACTAATAGGTGGAAGTAAATGATCATTCTCAAAAGAAATATATATATATAAGGTCATTATTAATAAATATGCTAAATATGAATTACTCTAGTGATTTATTCACACTTCAACTACACATGCACCATTACTTTAGTGATTTATTTATGTAGCATGTGATCTTTTATATAGCATTTTCGGGGATTAGTCCCCGTCGGGGCCCCGCAAACCCGTCGGGATCGGTAACGGGGGAGAATTAAGCCCCGTGTACGGGAACGAGGACGGGGACGGAGAATTTTTGCTTATCGGGGATCAGGGATGGGAGGGCGCTCCCTGCGGGGATTTTCTCCGTTGCCATCCCTAATTGTAACTAAGGTTTTATATAAATGCACCCGCATGTGTTGTTCATACGGCAACCAGAGAGTTGAATTTCGTGCTATATGAAGTGTGTTTTTGTCATGATTTTTCATTGTCCCTTCTATTCTAACATATTCCTAGTGCTAGTTCGCCAACATGTGACTTCTCTGTTGGAACTTGGAAGAGTTTGGGTGCTCCAATTGACACGTTCCATGCCTTTGAGGGCGCGAGTGAGTGAGACGGTCAAACATCCATTTTTTTTCCTAAAGGAAAAACAAATGATTAGTCAAGCACGGTTGCATCAAAAAGCTCTGCGATGCCTTTTAGAGCCCGAGTTTTCTGTAAAAACCATGACACTTTCATCACAATCGAGATCAATCCTCTGCCCACAACCAAGTTAACAATTGCACTGTGTCCTTAAAAATCTCGGGAAAACCAAGCCGACCTGTACATAACAAAAGAGAAACAAATGACCAGCCGCCACACGCACACCCTACTCCTGCTCGCTAAGCAGGGGCACGGCGACTGCCTGCCCCAATCGTCTTCCAGGGCAGGAGGAAAAAAAAAACTACTCATTCCTCTATCCAGCCACCAGACACGGTCACACGTACGCTCGTGTGCATCGCGTAGCACGATGCTTGTGCTCCGCGACACGCACCGTGCCTTTACCGGACACGACAGCGGCGAGCTCTCCAAACTGTCGAGCCAGAAGCCCAGCACCATGCATGCGATCTGTTACTGCTGTGAAGCAGAGGCAGAGAGATTGGGGAGGGGAGGAAGGAGAAGCTGATTTGGTTTCATGCAGCGAGGTGATGGCACATGGATGTAGTTTACTGCAACGCATGCAAGATGCAGGGGCTTTGGCTTTGCACATCTTTATGGCGAGACATGCAACGTACGCGCCCTCGCACTAGTGAGATACCTGTCCCCTACCCCCTCACCAGAATCCGGATCTACCGTGCATGGCTACTGGCTGCTGGGGCGGATCTAGATGGCTCCGGAAGTTTGAAAAGCATCGTGACATCGTTATTTTAATAGATTAAACTTGTTGATTAAATTGATTTTGATTTTGGTGTTTTGAGATTTATAAGACCTTATAACTATTTGTATCGTACTTTTAGCAAATTTCGAATATATGTGTTGGATTTATAATGTTGCGAAACTATTATACAACCTATAGAGTTATGCGTATAAAGTGTGCACTTTCAATGAAAATTTTCTAGTTCCACTACTGGTTGGCTGGGTGGCTACTGATTCCCCTGTTTTGTTTAAACCCCAAATTTCCTTGGCAACCTCTTTTCTAGGCATCCTTCAGAGCCCTTGTATGAACTTTGTAGGATCGAAATATACTGATCTAGCAATCAGAGGAGGGGTGAATGATTGCGCGGAAGCTTAAATAAAATTTTTATGATTTTTGAAACACCCCAAACAAACTTAGATCGCTTAATTTGTACCCAACAGAAACCTTATTGCGTCGGACCAAACTTTTACTTGTACTCCGGACCAAACTTCGTGCCAGACCAAATTTTCACATGTACTACGGACCAAATTTCGTGCCAGACCAAATTTTCACATGTACTACGGACCAAATTTCTATTGTAGCAAAAACAAATCAATACACTCCGGACCAAACGAGACAGACTGATATATGTTCACTAAAACTAAGATTTCTGAAGATCTAACCGTTAGATTGATATGAAATTTTAACTGTAGAAACTAGATTAAATTCCGAAGCTAACACAAAAAAGAATTAACTCAATCAGACTTATGGATCTGGAGTTATATTCTTTGCAAGACGACTAAAACGAAAACCGATCTAACAGCGACGGACCAAATCAAACTAGCTACGGACCAAATCAAACTAGCTACGGATCAAATCAAACAATGCGATTAACCGAAGATCCCACCGTTGGATTAGTGTGAAATTTTAACTGAAGAAACTAGATTCAATTATGAATCTAACCCAGCAAGAATCAACTCGATCGGACCTACGAATCAAAAGTTATTAACCTCGCAAGCATGCTGTGACAGATTATGACGAGAATAGACCAAACCCCAATTTCGTGATAAATCACAATCTACAAAAGATTAACCAATGAAACTTTTAGGAGCTCTAAGTTGATACTCTAGGAAGGTTTTATATAGATCAAATCAATATTAAACTTGTTGAAACAAGAGAGACAATGAATCAATCTATACAAATGAAAACCGGGTAAATAGAATCAAATACCGCAGCACATCATGCATGAACGATATCGCGAATCTCGTGGCAAAGTACCAAAGCAACGACGTTTACTGTAGCATACGGTTTTCCTTCGCTTGCTGCAGCTGCCAGGAGCAATCAAGCGACAGGAACAAACGCTCTGCCGTGGAGACCTTCAGGTACGTGAAGGTTTTCCAGCCGCTCGGAAGCCTTCGAGCCGCAGGGGACTCTTTAGCCGTAAAGAAATCGATCTTTATTTCTTTTTGTCTAGTCTGGTTACATTACTCCAACCAAAAGAGTACAAACCCTAAAACCTCAGCACTCAAAATAAACAGGAGACACCTCCCCCTATTTATACTGAGCAAACATAAGGAGATTGAATACAACTCCACTTCCAATATGGAAAGAGTCTGTATACATCTCAACCTGACCCAACATGGTCAAAAACAACTCTTGCACGCATGTACAGCCCACATGCTGTAAATACGTGACTAACCAGCCTCCATATGCATGTTCTCTAGCCCGAACGTCCCGCATGACATCTTTGACCACTAAGACCTCAGTTCCTCCCTGAACCTAGTCCCGAACCTCAGTTCCTCCATGAACCTAGTTCGGTCCGTCATCGACCACGTTAGCCCTCAAGCAACACCGCACATGAGTAAACAAGAAACAACTTCGAGCACAAGTCCACGACTTGACTCAACATCAATCCATGCAACCACTCACACGAGCGCATTGCATAAAGCAAAACCATTACCATGCTATCACAAGTATATCAAGTAAACATCTGAAACAGCATATGCAAAAGCACCAGACATGCCATGAGCACAACCACTTTGCAATGCCAATTTCATCACTAAGCAAATTTTTCAGCACGTAATCTTACAAACTTAGACTGTACCGATAGTAAAAAAAAGCGGACTGCTAGTATCGTTAAAGTGTTGAGTATCCTAAACAGGTGGGGAATAATGAGTTGTGATTTTGTGACCAGTTTTTGGGCATCCTAAACTCTCGTCATTTCAGGGCAGTGCCGTTATCATAGTTTCTGATTTTAATGGTTCTGCATGGCAATATGATATTGTTAAATTTTCATTTCAGATTTGTTATATATCCCTTATGAAAGTTTCAACTTCTCTTACATAATTTGATACATGTCAAGATTGTAAGCTAATGCATACTCTGTATATTGAACCCGCAAATTTTCCGGCCTCCTCCGAGCGCCACATCGGTTTTTGGGGCGACGTGGCCGCTCCGTCGTGCGTACGGCTCACTCACGCGTGAGCTACGTCGCCAGTTTGCGCATCTCTTTATACTGTTTAAGTATTTAATCGCCGCCGGTTTTCGCAGCCGAGCACGCGGCACAGTGGTGAGCCAGCGATGCAGGTTCGATCCCCGTCGCGTGCACGCTGTTGTCGTCGGCCAAATTTTGCCCCCGCGGCGCGTTTTTCCCCGGGATTTTTTTGGGAAGGCCCCCGAGATGCTCCTGAATTACATCGGAGCCCCTCTTTTTTACGAGAACACCATTGAAACTTCTGATTTTTTGCGGAAAGGCGCCCGAGCTTTCTCGAAATTACAGATTAGCCTATTTTAGGTCCTTCTTTATGTGGAAAGGCCCTCGAAATTTCTGTTTTTTGCGGAAAAGGTGATCGAATTTTTTTGAAATTACGGATTAGTCTATTTTTTTTGGTGAAAAGACCCCGAATCTCTATTTTTTGAGAAAAAACCAAACTTTTTGAAATTACAAATTAGCCCTTTCTCCCTAGAAGGCCCTGGGGACTTCTTTAATTCTTTTTTTGCGGGACGTTTTTCTCAAAAAAACACCCAAATCTCTCCAGAATTACATATTGGCCCTTTTTCCTCGGGGAACTGCCCGAAAATTTTGCGCAAACACATATTAGTCCTTTTTTTTGCAGGAGACCTTCGTAACTTCTGGAATTTGTTTTTAGCATGTGGTTCTAAACGAAAAGCCACACAAAACTTTTTAAAATTACATATCAGTCCAATTTTTCTTGGTGAGCCCCCCAAAGCTTCACGCGGTTTTTACCGCATGGCGTGCGGCAGCCGACGTGACGTGACATGCGGGTAAGGTAATCTTATATCGTATGGGCACCTATTTAATACTCCATCCAAGGTTTGAAATTTCGTTTTTGGACCCCATCTTGGGGTGGCTGAAATCCAAAATTTCGACGAGATTTCAGAAATTCAGACGAAATTCGAGCGAAATTCAAAGAGAAAAATTGAAATCCGATAAATTTGAAACTGGAAAATCCAAAATTTCGGCTAAAATCAACAAAATTTAGGTGAAATCGGCCAAAATTTCGGTTATTTTCTATCGGTTGTGAAATGATCTCCTAAGGCTAGAAAAAATTGAAAAAATATGAAAAAAATCATGCAAGCATTTATCTATATTTCCTATCTATTTGAATGCAAAATACTAAGTATTTGCAAATAAAATTCATAGGTTAAGGTTTAGGGTTTAGGTCAAAATTTCGAACCTTGCTCCCGAGGCTAGAAAGTTTTTGGGAAAGTATGAAAAAATCATGCAAGCATTTATATATATTTTTTATCTATTTTAATGCAAAATACTAAATATATGTTCCCTGTTTGGCTGAATCCAAGTACGGGAATTAGTCTTCGTGCGATTGTCATTAAAACGGTCATAACTTGCTTTCGATGCCCGTTTCGATGTTCTAGTACTTTTCTGAAAGCTTTGAGGTAGATCTGAAAATCGTCCAATTCTAATAGTCTTCGCGAGGCTCCGAAAAAAATGTCGACCCTAAAAAACATCGTTTAGGTCCTCAAAACGAGCTCCGAAGTTTCAGTACCCATTTTCGTCGTTCGTTCGCCATCAAGTTTGAGTTTTCTTTCTTTTCAATTTTTGTAATATTTGTTTCCGATCCATAATTTAGAGTGTACTCATTTGTTTGATTGCTTCTAAAAAAACCCAATTAAGCCAACACGCATGCCATCAATGATTGAGATTGATTAGCCTCTCTCTTTTTTTACCTCAAGCTCTTCTACAATAGCTTCAAATCGATGAGTTGTCCAATATTTTGATCT
The DNA here is from genome assembly GCA_036346275.1 of Otatea glauca. NCBI lineage: Eukaryota > Viridiplantae > Streptophyta > Magnoliopsida > Poales > Poaceae > Otatea > Otatea glauca. The sequence goes on from CM070728.1 coordinate 12,232,512, forward strand.
CATAAATTACATTAGTTAGGATTAAGTTATTTTTTTATCTCAACAATAGACTAGATGATTATAAACTCTTTTTACTTTTATGTTATAATTTGTACATGTATTTTTTTTGCAAACTTTTCACATGTATTCTTCATAAAAGACATTACAATTCTTTAGAAAAAATATGCAAAATCCGGTCTAAAAAACCATGCAAACCGGTCTAAAACGCCTAAATTTCGGCCGAAATCATCGAGATTTCGCCAAAATTTACTGAAATAACGGTAGCAAATCCTAATTTTAAATTTTTTTTTCATTCGGCCGAGATTTTGAATCTCGTCCCTAACCAAAATTCGAGATTTTTTGAAATTTTGAACCTTGGCTCCACCGGTCCAAATTTATAAGCCATATATTTTGAATAGTCATGTGCATAAATATATGGTGTATTTCATATTTCAATGCAAAATTAGTGTGATGTTCCCTATATACCCCTAATAAATATCTAACTTTACTTTATAAGTATTTTCTACATGCATACAGTGAATATAACGCTTAGAGATATTCCATTTAGTTCACAAAAACTTATCAGTTTGGGATACGTGCAGTCAAATTTTTGACACTTTAGCTATTGATATATTTTTAAATATTTAGGTTGGATACATGAAAATCATATGTGTAGATTCGTCTGGAAACGTACTTTCATAATATTATAATTTTATTAGATTTTTAGATATATTATAATAGAAATTAGTGATTAAATTTGAGTTTGTAGATCGTGTCGATGTCCAAAATGATAACTATTTGTGATCGGATGGAGTAATAATTAAGGATAGTCTAGTTATTATCGATATCATTTTTATCTATATAAAAAAGAAAATACGTCTATAAAATTTGAAGGTAGGAGTAAGATGTACACCTCTCTCCTCTTGTGCTCATTGTACCCCATGGTTAACATTGGATGCAGCCTAGAGCAGAGATGATCACACCTAGGGTTTACAAAACCATGATAAATCGTTCGATTTTCGACCATACCGCTTAGGTTCAAGATCTAAAACCGTTCGGTAAATCGGACTAATTTTAAAAAAATTAAAAAATTTATACGATGAAAACCGCGGTTTTCGCAAAAAACCGCTGAAAAACCTTTTTTTACATTCAATTGGTTGTGTGGTTTTTCGCGAAAACCGAACGGTTTTCGATTTTTTTTTAAATTTTTTTGATTTCTTAGCCCTTCGGTTTCTGATGGTTTTTGAGCGATTTTTCAAACGATTTTTACTGTTTTGATTTTTAAGGTTTTTAACGATTTCGGTTTTGTGACTCCTGATTCAGGCACGGATGCCACGAAGGCGGCGATACGCCGAGCAGGGCGTCCACCTGGCAAACAGTTGGTCGGATCCCACGGGGACACCGTGCCAGGCTTTGGTGCCGGCCCGGATCCAACCCAACCGGCCCAATTGCCGAGGCTCCGCAGCCGTGCGGCTGTCCCCGGCCCAACGCCCCCACCGGATCCTCTGCAACCACACCTAAACTAAGCTAGGATTGCGCCGGATCGCCTCGTCTCGCTGGCACGATGCTCCCTGCTCCCTCCCTGCCAAAGAGGATCAGATACCGAGAACACACTGTGTACTGCACCAGCGGTATATATATACAGGGAATGCCAAAGTTTGCCATTCGATCAGGAAACCTTCGCGATCATTTGGATACTAATACAGTAGGCAAGAAGTTCTACATAGATGGCGAGCTACGGCGACGACGGCGTCGAGCTCACCGAGCTGACGCTGGGGCCTCCCGGCGCCAACGCGCGCAGGGCCAGCAGGCGAGCAAAGAAGAACGGCCAGCCGTCGTCCTCGACGTACGTAATCGAACTCCTGTTCCTGAGACAAAATAGTATATAGGATTGATTCTGCGTTTTAGTTGCATGTATGACTAACGATCGATCGATCGATCGGTTGATTGCTAGGATGCAAGCGTTCGTGAAGGTGAGCATGGACGGGACGCCGTACCTGCGGAAGGTGGACGTGGCGGCGTACGGCGACTACCACGACCTCGTCGACGCGCTCAACGCCATGTTCTACTGCTCCTCCATCGGTAAGCAGCTACGCACGCGTGCGAAATCAAAGATGCATCAAACGTGGTCGATCGTTGCAGAGCCCATATATGGATCGGCATGCATGGGTGAAGTGAGATCTGTTGTGCGTTGTACGCGCGCGCATGCAGGGCTGATGGACGGGTACGGCGAATGGGAGCACGCCGTGGTGTACGAGGACGGCGACGGCGACTGGATGCTCGTCGGCGACGTGCCATGGGAGTAAGCACCATTGCATTTGTCCGCGTGCATATGTCTTGCTTGCATTGTCAGATTGCGAATTGGTTCTAAAAACGGGAAATCTAAAATCGATCTGCTTTGTTTAATTTACAGGATGTTCGTGTCTTCCTGCAAGAGGATGAGAGTGATGCGAGCGAGTGAAGCGAGAGGGTTGAGCTCAAACGCTTGACAGAATAGCAGCATAAGGATGCCAAGTCAGTTGTACTGCTGGTGTACAGATCAACAACAGGGAGGTGTTGGAGTTTGATGCATGCAGCAGCAATTGCTGTAGATTGAAAAAAAAGTGTGTCCTATTGGATCTTGGTACTCTTTATTTATAGCGTTGTTTATAATTTATTTTCAATTTATCTCTAACTAAACTCTATCCCAAATTTGATTCTAACTGGACTCTCTCCCAACACTCCTCCTTAAGATAGGCCAAAAAATATTAATCACGCACAGCTTGTTACATATTGTAGCTTCCTTGTGAGGATCTAATTGTTTAGTGAAGCAGTCAGCCAATTATTCACTAGATTTGCCGTACTACATGTTCAATATTCTATCATCCACTTCTTGATAAAGAGCATATCAATTTGAACATGCTTAGTATGATCATGGTGTACTACATTGTTAGCAATATTGATCGTAGATTTATTGTCATAATACAGTACCAAAGGACCACTTCTCTATGCCCGAAGCTTAGACAATAAATCATTCATCCAAATCATCTCACTCAAGGTTAACACCATTGCTTTATATTCTGCCTCAGCAGTAGATCGAGCCATAATTTCCTACTTCTTACTCCTCTATAATATAAGATTACCATCCACAAAGACGCAATATCTAGATGGATACCTCTTATCATCTATACTGCTTGTCAAATCAGCATCACAATACCCAAGTTTTGATTTTTACTGAACCAAAACCTTTTTCCAGGATTACTCTTCAAATATCGTAGGATTCGAAAGACAGCTTCTATTTGCTCCGTTCTCGGATCATGCATATATCGACTTACCACACTCGCTGCATATGAAATATCAAGCCTTGTATAACACAAATAGATGAGACACCCAACCACCCTTTGATAAACCTCTTTGTAAAGTGGATTATCAGACTAGGCACAGAGTTTATGTTTTCTATCAACAGGCGAAGAAATAGGACGATACCCAAGCATACATGTTTCTGCTAACAGATCAAAGACGTACTTACTTTGAGAGAGAACTATCCCTTTTGAAGACCGAGCGATCTTAATTCCAAGGAAGTATCAAAGAGATCCAAGATCCTTCAAATCAAATAAATGCTTCTCTTAACCTACCCTTTAGTCACCTGATTTCTTTACTATCATCTCTAATTATCACAATACCATTAACATAGATTTCTTGTATGGTGATATGTGATCTATGCTTTGTAAAACCCAGTATGATCCTCATTGCACTCGGAATAGCACATATCACAAATTACACATCTAAATCTATCAAATCATGCTTATGATGACTGCTTTAGACCATATATAGACTTTTTAAGCCCACAACACATTTCCAATGGTATATTTATTCTCAAAGTCAGGAGGTATCTTCATATACCTCCTCTTGTAAATCTTCAGAGAGAAATGCATTCTTTACATCCAATTAATTAAGAAGCTACCCAAAATTAACAGCATAATAAATTAATGTCCTTACTGTGCTCATCTTTGCTACTGGTGCAAAAGACTCATCATAGGCTATCCCATACGTATGACTATAACCTTTTGCGACCAACTTCGCCTTGTATCTTTCTACATTGTCTTTAGGAGTTGGATCTCTACACCCTTTATTTGTAGTGTTGTTTATAACTTGTTCTGAATTTATCTCTAACTGAACTCTATCATGAATTTGACTCTAACCGAACTCTCCTACAGTAGTAGTATAGTTTTCTTGAGTAAATTGTATCAGCAATATGATCAAAGCCATATAACACAAGAACAATCACATCATCGCCAGACTTTAACTGGGGCAGAAACAGAAACCTTTCTCGCTGCTAAACAGTTTATAGTTTTCATTTGTTTTTTAATTTATTTATGGCATGCAGTAAACTGATTGAAAGTTTGTTCGATTTCAGATTTTTAGTAAGTGTAGATATATCTCAACTTGCATGTCGCTCAAGTGCTGACAATGCTGATGAAGAGGATGGCGCAATCCTGAACGATCGACGCCATGGCATGCATATATATGAATCATATGATTCCGTCTACATAAAGACCTGCATATCATTAGTTTGGAATAAATGTTAGTTGACTCTAAAACGCATGATCGATCTTCCTCTTCTTGGTGCTCCTCACTCACATGAGGCTGATGCGGTTGACTTCTGAGATACAAATACTTTAGTTCCATGCAGATTTAACACCTACCCGGGCAGCTGTTGTCACACCCCTTCCCTGTAGTTGTTTCCGCTGTCTGTATGTCACATGTGCATGAATCAAGAGTTGTTGTACCTCCCAAATTTTTGATAAGGTCTGCCTCCAAATTAGAAGATCTTGAACTGAGCTGGGAGCTTGTTTCATCATTCATGTGTAGTGCAGACAGGTTCATGCCGATTAGGTGGCTGGATCAGCTAGCTAGCGTGCCTGTCGGAATATTGTGCAACAAAGGCTGCATTTGGAGGTATGCATGTTGGCAGATTTGCGAGCATTTAACTTCCACAGAGTGGAATAAATCTTGCTTGAAGATGCTTAGTGGTGGACAAGTAACAGCCGAGCAAGTGGCCATGTAGGACAGGGAAAATGGTCATGCCAGTTGCATTAGATTAGTAATTAAAACGATCAGACAGGGAAAATGGTTAGGCCAGTTGCATTAGATTAATTAAAACGATCAGAGAGTCTAGAAACTTCAGTAAAGATGCTGAGGTCGGGAGGCTTTCTGTCCCAACATGCTACACCACAGCATCCTTTCGTGACCTCGCTTGTTCCCACCATCAACTTAGCACCTGTATGAAAACAAAAAATTCACGAGAAATAATTTTATTTTCGCATGAACCAGGAAAATTATTGTGTTTTAAACAAGGTCTTAATCCCGAACTTTGGAACAACTTGTACCCTGTTTGAAAACAAAGATTTCATGAAAAATAATTTAATTTCCACATGTATCAGGAAAATTCTCGTGTTTTAAATAGGCCTTAATCCCGAACTTCGGAAGAGAGGGCATGTTGGCGACAGCCCGGATCAACACGCCCAGATACCTCCGGTGGACACACACTGACACACACGCTTGTTCACACGAAGAAGAAGACTCTATGTTGGTGCAATTTTCTGGTAGTACAATACGATACTAAAAAACAGACTGCAGCTATGATCCGACAAAACCGGACTCCACTGACACACCTAGGCACGCAAGCCGCCGCATGTAGTTCCTTCAGACTCGGACTAAGTTTAGCAACCTAACCGAGTCAGGATTACTGCAACACTCCCCCCCTAATCCTGACTCAACTCACGAGATCTCTCACGCCCAGAAGCTCCCGCATCTCTGCGAATTTCACCCTTGAAAGCGCTTTAGTTAGGAAGTCCGCGCGCCACTCTTCGCTGCTCACATGTTTCACCGTAACCAATCGATTCTCCACGCACTCTAGGATGAAGTGGAACCAAGTGTCAATGTGTTTGCTTCTCCCGTGGAAAACTCGATTCTTCATGAGTGCTATAGCAGACTTGTTATCCACACGTAGCAACACTCCTTTTGGTGCCCAGCCTATCAATTCCCAAAGCAAACTTCTCAGGCCCTGTTTGTTTCGGCTTAGGCTTTTTGGTTTTTGACTTAAAGCTAGCCTTTTGATTTAACGAGCTTTTAAGTCGTCTGCTTTTAAACTAAGACATACGGTTTGGTATCCTGGCTTTTTGATGGGTTGGATGGTGTAGCCAGGGTTCACAAAATCGGCGAAAACTGCGGTTTTCGAGTGTACCACTGCGATTCGATATCCAAAACCGCTCGGTAAACCATTTTAATTTAAATTTAAAAAATTTGAAAAAATTTATGCGTTGAAAACCGCGGTTTTTGCTCGAAAACTGTTTCTTAAAAACCAAATGTTTTTCGATTTTTTGAATTTTTTTATTTTTTAACCTTCGGTTTCTGATGGTTTTCGAACGATTTTTGCGGTTTTCGAATTTCGAACGATTTTTCAAATTTTGGTTTTGTGAACCTTGGGTGTAGCTTATTGCTAGGAAGTTTGAAATACCCTTTAAGGTTGTAAGGACTTTTCTTATGTACTGATTTATCTAATACAAATGTTTTATACTTTTTTCAACAAATGTCGTATTGAAGAATATAGATTAATCTTGAGATCAAACTTCATTCTGAGCATAATTATTTATCAACTTGATCCGGGTCGGTGGAGGATAAAGGAGGCTGAGGACGGCAGAGGAGGGAGGAGGTCAAGGACGACAGAGACCGGAGCGACGGAGGGAGAAGGCATGTCGCACAGGGGAGCGAGAGAAGATGAGGAGAAATGAGAAGATGGGAGAAGGATTCTTGAGTTTATATATGATGGCATTTGGTGGGTAATTTTGGAGACTTCTAGTGGCAAAGGGTTATTTCATCCCAAAAAAGCCTAAAAAAGCACCTCTCACCTGGCTTTTAACTTACAGTTATATGGAGGCTTTTGGCTTTTTTTAAGCCTGACTTAAAAGTCAGTCGTTTCTTTCGGCTTTGGCTTTCTGCTTTTAAGCTAGTGAAAAAGCCGAAACAAATAGGGCCTCAGCCATATGGCTTGACATGCTGCAACTGTTGCGGCAATAAACTCCGCTTCGCACGATGACAGAGCCACCGTTTTCTGTTTCTGAGAACATGAGACAAGACCACTAGCAAAATAAAACACCATTCCGATGGTGCTTTTTCAATCATCCAAGTCACCGGCAAGATTGCTATCACTCTAGCCAACTACCTCTCCTTCTCCTCCTCTGAGATATCCAAGGCCATAATGGATTGTTCCCTTGGCATACCTAAGAATTTGCTTCACTACCTGAAGGTGACTGTCTCGGTGACTCCATGTACCTGCTCACCATTCCCACGGCATAGCTCAAATCCGGTCGAGTGTGGATTAGGTACCTAAGGCTTCCAACTAATAGGCGAACTCTGTTGCACTCACCGGTGTTCCCTCTTCATCTTTTGTTAAGTGCAGCTTAGACTCCATGGGGTACTTGGACGGATTACACTCCCACATCCCGGCCTATTTCAGTGTTACACCACTCCTGTTTTGCTGCACTTCTATGTCGAGATAGTAAGAAAGTGTGTCAAGATCACTCATTTCAAGCTCTCTCCTCATTTGCTTCTTGAACACTTGGATTTCTTCTTCACTAGTCCCTATCACGATTAAGTCATCAACATAGACACCAACAATGAGTAACTCGTTACTAGCATATCTCCTGTACACTTCCTGTTCTTGGGGGCATATCTGAAATCCAAGTTCTTTCAGTGCATTGTCAAGTCGGGTGTTCCAAGCTCTTGGTGCCTGCCGCAAACCATACAATGTCTTGGATAAATTGTATACCATGTGTTCTTTCCCAGTTGCAATGAATCTCTCTAGTTGTGACACATAAACTTCCTCCTTTAACTCACTGTTCAGGAAAGCCGAATTGACATCAAGGTGATGAACTTGCCACCCTTCCTAGGCAGACAAGGCCAGCATCAATCTCACTGTTTTCATTCTTTCCATGGGAGCAAACACTTCATCAAAGTCCACCCCTTTTTGCTGCACATAGCAACGGGAGCAAACAGCTTCATTGAAGTTTGTCGACTCATCATCAGCTAACAACAGCTGGTCAGGATCAAAGTCAATTGGTCGAGTTCTTGCGTAGATCTCACCTAGAGATCTAAAGCCTCAATTGGAGTGGCATCATAAGTTGAGGAATCGGGTGTGCACAAGCTTGTCAGGCTATCACCAGTTACTTGTGGCATCTCGTGCAAAAGTGAGGAAGTCTGTATACCCGGGGTCAGTGCTGATGCTCCAACAGTTGGGGTGTGTGCCGCTGAGGACGGCGTCGTCGGAGTCACCATTTCTAGGGCAATGGCTGCGGAATTGTTCCCTTCAAGTTCACCATAAGTAAGCACTGGCGTGTTACATGCAACAACATTATCATTGTGCAGTTCAGAGGAATCTTCGCCAATTGCAGGTTCTGCTACAGTATTTTCAGTCCATCTCAGACTGATGCAATCCTCGTTGCCATCAGACTTGGCCCAGCTCCATTGCTTATTTTATTCAAAAATAACATCTCGACTAACAGCCAACTTTTGTTGCCGTGGATCATAGAGGCGATGTGCCTTGGATTTAGGTTGAGCTCCCAAATACACCATGGGCTTGCTTCTATCACTCAGCTTGGTTAGATGGCAAGAAGGTATTTTGACATATGCCACACACCCAAAAACTCTAATGTGCTCCAAATTTGGCTTTCTCCCCTTCCAAGCCTCGTAAGGAGTAACTAACTTCATAGCTTTAGTTGGCACTCGGTTCAACAGATAGACAGAATGTCTAACTACCTTGCCCCGTAGCCCCCCAGCACTGCCATTACTTAAACTCCTTGTTGTTGCAAGGATGGAGCAATTGTGACGTTCAACCACGCCATTTTGCTGAGGTGAATATGGCGCGATGAGATGTCGCTGCGCTCCTCTTTACAGAAAGCTGCAAAATGTCGCGAAATAAACTCACCACCCCGGTCAGTTCTGAGCATCTTTAACTTGTGTGTGAACTCTTTTTCAACCTGTGCCTTAAACCTTCTGAATGCAGCAAAAGCTTCATCTTTAGTATTGATCACATACACCCACATGAACCGACTGTAGTCATCAACTAAGAGGAGAAAACAGCAAGTACCAGCTAGAGTTTGTGGAGTAATTGGGCCACATAAATCAGTATGAACCAGCTCCAGTGGGTTAGTTGCACGGTACTGAGCTTGCAACGGGAATGGCACTCTGCATTACTTCGCCACAAGATATCCCTCGCACATCTGTGTTGTATGTTCAATTTCTGGCACTCCCTGCACTATCTTATTTGCAACCATGTGTTTCATTGCCTAAAAATTAAGTCGAGCATGCCACAACCATGCCAGTTCTTCCATTCTGACTGCAACTTTGCAAGACACACAGGGACTGCCATATGCAGTGGTACCTTGTATAGCCGATTACATGGGCGTTGTACTGTAATCAGCAGACGACCATCTCTGTCATACATCCACAAGAAATCACCCAATAGCAAAACTTTGCACCCTTCTTTAGTGACCTGCCCCAAACTAAGTATGCTGCTACATAAACTTGGGATGTAATATACCTCGGTGATTAGGCGTTGCTCTCCGTTTCTGCATTCCAACAAGACTGAACCCTTTCCTTTGATTTGCACAGTGGAGCCATCACCAAAACACTCTCGGCCAACAATGCTTTCATCAAGATCAGCAAAGAAGGCATGTCGTCCTGTCATATGGTTGCTAGCCCCATTGTCTAGGTACCATATTCCTTCATTCTCCATAGAATCGGAATCATATCTCAGTGGCAACACTCTATCTTCATTCAGCAGCAGCTGTAAGATCGAGTATGCCGACTAGAGGGGGGTGAATAGGCGGCTATAAAAATTTCTTCTACGATTAATTAGAATCTCGCCTAAGTACCCTTATGTCAAAATCTAAAAGATAATAGATACGGAAGCGATAAACTAAGGTTTTAACAATTAAAGCCTAAGTCAACTAAGCTAGCTAAGTGCACTAGCTAATTATGTCTCTAACAAGAATATGCAATCATAAAGACAATCAAGCAATTTAATTTTAGGAATGTAAATCGCAACAATATAAACAAGAATTGCAAGCAAACACAAAGAGACATACCGATGTTTTACCGTGGTGTTCAGAGACTTGCCAGTCTCCCCTAATCCACGTTGAGGCAAGCCCAAAATACTTTGGACCGGCTCCACGAATTGAGCACCCGCATCGAATCCACTAGTGGTAGCCCTTTTCCCCTCCAGATAGGTAAGCTCCGACCTTCACAACTTTATCGGGCCTTCTCACAATCTCCTTGAGAAGGTCACCGCGCACAACGCATCCACGCGCCGTCTAGGTGTCGGGAAACACCAAGAGTAACAAGTTAAGCCCTCTAGATTGAGCTCCACCAAGTACAACACATGTACAATGGTCATCACCGAGCGCAACACATGCACAAGGCTCACCTCAAGTGCAACACATGCACAAGACGCTCTCAATCCACTCTTAATTGCAATACATGCAATTAGAGCTTACTCTTAGCTTAAAAACCAAATTGGAGAGTGCAACACATGCACAACTCAACCACAAAGAGCAATAAACTCTTCAAAACCACAGCAAGACCAAATGCCAGCCCCAATGCTCCGTTTATAGCCTCCACAAAAAGAACTAGCTGTTAGGGGGTAAAATGGGCAAAAATACACAGGAAACCCGGTGCTACCGCCCTTGGACCAGTAGCACCGGCCTCCGGTCCAACGGCTAGAGAAAACTAGTCGTTACTTAGAAAATCTGATCATACCGGAGTGAGTCCAGTCATACCGCGCTCCAAAAATTGCCCTTCGGCCAAAATACCCCTTGTCACTGAATTGACCCCGGTCATACCGCTGGTCGGACCAGAGTGGGTCCGGTCATACCACTGCTATAGCTACTAAAAAGCTCATAACTTTTTACTCCGAACTCTGATTTAGGTGATCTTGGACTCTATGCGAAGCTTATCACGAGGGCTACAATTTCCACTCTTTTTTAAGACTTAAGCAACCATAGATATTTTTAATAATCACAAAAACTCCAATGTAGTCACTCAAGTCTAAAATCTGATTTCTCGAAATCCCTCACATAGACTTGATCAATAGCGTGACTACAAGCTAGCAAGAGTCAATAAAATCAAATCTTGAGTCATGTGATGATCAACTCATGATCAAAATAATTTTGTAAAATATATTTCCAAATTCTAATCACATGCTCCAAAATCAAATGCATGAACACCAATACTTTGCAAAACACATTTGCAAATAAAACAAGAACCTATGAGATCAATCCTCTAGTAATGTAAGGATCAACACATAATCCCGACACTTTGCAAAACACATTTGCAAATGCCAACACATGCTCTAGAATCAAAACCCATAACCTCTAGCTTATTTACAAAACACATTTGCAAATAACAAATCAATATTTTGCAAACACAAAGCATAAACTTTACTTAGCCTTGTGATGATCAATACATGATCAAATCGCAAGCTAAAACACCGATGCATGAGCTCTCACCTTTTGCAACACATGAAAAACTTAGCTCCATGCAAAAACCACATAAACTGAATTACATTAGTTATCTCCCTTTTGCAACACATGCAAATCCATAGCTCCATGTAAAACCAAATCGATTAAGATTCAATAAGAAGCAACCATGAGCTCCCTTATTTGCAACACATGCAAATACTTGACTCGTGCAAGAACCAACCAAGAGTGAGTTAGAGTGAAGGATTGAGTTCATCGACTCGACCCCTCTTAATAGTACGTCAACCTATACTAGCAACCCGATCTCCCATCCAAACATCGAGACTGGTAAAAGACTAGGAACATATCCTTAGCCTTAGCTACTTATACCTTTGCCTCTCGCAACCACTTGGAGCTTTTATGATGACCGATCATCTTCTTTCCAAGTCGGGATCTTCATCTTGTTCATCAACACATGATGAACTCTCCTTATCTTAGCTTCGGGATCCTCTCTTGATGCTCATCAACACATGATGACACACTTGTCCTATTTATCCATCTCGACCTTGGACTTAACCTATTTCAAACTCATTGAAAGTATTAGTCCAAAACACATGGTTGTCTCAATCATCAATGCACTCCATTAACACATAATGGATGCTCGCAAGATCTTTTGATCTTATCCTTTGATGATTGACCACAACCCAAAGATAATTGATTGAAAGATTAATTGTGTCTTGAGTATACTAATGCAACTAATGCTTCATATACTCAAAAAATTTTGATTGCCCTAGGATCAACAAAGTGATTCATCAACACATGACTAGTTCTTTGTTGATTGAATGGCAACCAAAGATAATAAATTATCATGAGTATATATTAACTACACAAGTTTCATATACTCAATTCGATGGAATCTAAAAGTAATGATCCAATTTATATGGAGTGGTGAAAAGAGATCAATACTCTTAAGACCATTAATTATAGATAAACTCTATTAAATATTTGCATACAAATAATTGAACTTGAATCAATATGCACATATTCAATTTTTGATTGCTTTGGACTTTATCCTATATTAACATGAGTATACTACAACTACACAAGTTTTATATATATACTCAAGAGTTTGTTTCAAAGTAATGATCCTTGATATAGAAAGATAAATTAGATCAATACTATTGAAATATCAAGGTAAAGTATAAACTCCCTCTAAATGTGTGCATTCATGTATATATGGAATTGAAAACATTATGCACATCTTAAGGTTGAGACTATGGTGAAGTTCATCTTTTATTTTGAATCTAAGGAATGCATTTAGAAATAATAGAGTTGTATTGGATGCATACCTTTGGGATTTCTATTTTTCAACTAGTATAATGCCTGTGCTAACGCTACGACGGTAGTACATCCGCTTATCAATTAAATGAGAAGATAAGTATGAATACAACACTTAATAATAAAAGAGAAATTTAGAATTTTAAATGAATTTAGAAAGAAAAACGGAACTAAATGGAGGTCGAATAGGCGAAAACGGGCTCCCAAAAGATTTTAAATCAAGAAAGAGAAAGAAAAAAGAATTATCTGATTTTAGATTTTTTTTGCAGCTTCTACAGAGAGCACAGCGTGCTCTCTGGGCTTGGCTAGCGCAAGGGGGAGGGAAGGCCAGGGGTGGCCTGTCGGTCGTAGTGGGTCAAGATCAGTGCGGGCGAGATCGCCGCAAGACCGGCTACCGCAAGGGAGGAGTCACGGTTGCGGTGAATTTCGTCGGGAAAGATGACGGTGATGGCTTGGGTTACCTCCAAAATCTGGCGATCTTTACAAGAAGGAGCACTTGGGGATTTACGCAATGCGATGGGGTGGAGGAGAGCTCGTCGGCTTTTATAGCCCCGAAACAAGCATTTTTATGGAAACCATAATTTGGGATCAAATCAGATTGGGAGGAAATTTTGGCAATAGAGCAGAAATTTAGGGAATTAACACCATAGATGGAAAGAGGAGATTTGGTGCGGGATTGATGGAGCTTTGGAGTTTCTTTCTTGCTTTAATGGAGGGAGGGAAGAGAAGAAGCTTCTCTGGTTTGGGCTGCAGCTAGAAGAAGCTACAGGTGAGTTGCCTTCATTTTTTTTAAATATAGAAGGATTTTTGAAAAGATAGCACATTAGGTTAAAAAATTCTAGAAAAATTCTCAAAAAAACTTTTGATTATTTTGTACTTAATAAAATTATTTTCAAAAAAATAATTATAAATTTGCCGAGGCACATGTGTGCGAGGTCGTGACCAAAGAACCTCGCCGCGCGTCGGCAAAGCCACCGATGGCGACCATGGAGCCATTGCGGACTGCGTTCTCCGCCACGCCACATCTCCCGTTTCCTTTTCCCAAAGACGTAATGTATGGTCCTTTCCTTTTCCAGACGTTTGTTTCCTTTTCTTGATTCCAAGACGTTTGTTTCCTTTTCCTTGTTGATCTTTGGAGGTGAGGAAGGTCTTTGTGGGCCACGGGATGATTTCAAAAATATAGAAAAATAAATCTGCGCTCACGACCATTGGGTTCCGCTAGAAAAAATTGAAAAAAATTAAGCGAAGACTCACGGACCATTGGTTCCTTAGATAAAAATAAAAACAAAAATTCAAGCTCTCCGTATACCAAATTAGGCTCTATAGGGCTAGATCCGTAAAAAAAGTCTCGAGAAGGGTTATATTCGGAAAAAAATACGATCACAATGCCAGGACAATAAAAAATTCAAGTCTTGTTTCCTTGCATGTGGATCCTCCCTGTTTATTTTCTTGTTTGATTCACCCTCTTTCCAAATATGTAGTACGTACAATTTTGGCCAGTAAAAAATTCAAGTCTAGTTTCCTTGCATGCGGATCCTCCTTATTTATTTCCTTGTTTGATTCGCTCTCCTTCCAAATATGTAGGTGGGGGAGGCCTGTTGTGGGCCACATGGATGATTAGACACAATAAATAATGACCATCAGATGTGGGTGAGTAAAACTGAGGAAAGATCTGAGACGTTCATTTTGATGAATGCAAGTTTCTGGGGACGTTTTGCTGGGTGCACGAACATTGGGCCATCTCTAATGAGGTGCATTATTTAGGGTGGACGTAGAAAAAATTGCTTAGGTGCATTATAAAGGGGTATAGATGAGATAAGACTAATAAAGATATACTCAATAAAAGAGTTAGTCTCATATTTAGATTTATCAATATGATCATGAATATTTTATCCAAGGAATGCAACAAGATATGATAATATGAACTCGAATGCGTACCTTTGATATTTTCATCTTTTTCATCCAAAAGGAACTAATAAGTGTTAAGCTCAACAAAAGAGTTAGTTTCACAAAAGGATTTATCATTAATTAACAATTGAGACTAATCAATATTATGATTATCAAAAGAGTTAGTTTCAATATTAGATTTGTCATTAACACCAAAACCAAACTAATGGAGCTTGAACTTTCAGCAGCAGGTCCCGCGACTCTTGTGTATGCACGATCAGCAGCAGCGCTGGCTCGTCCTCTTGGGCACAAGTCAGATTCGCCTCGTAATCCTTGCGCTTCGGGCTGTGGCATTTGGATGCATAATGCCCGTAGTTGTCACAATTGAAACACTTTATATGACTTTTGTTCCTGCCATTGCCCGCGCTCTCCTGATGTGGTGCGCTGGACTCTCCACGGCCACCCCTGCCACAACCGCCCCCGCGACTGCACCCTCTACCGCGATCGCGTCCATCTGGACTCCTAGGGCCGCACCCCTTGCTGCTCGATGACGTATCCACACCACCATTCTTCTGACGTACCAACCACTCGGCATGAGTTAGTAGCAGCTGGCCATCAGAGTCACCATTGCCATTGCCGTTGGCAGCTCGATACGCCTTCAACCTTCCGATCGCCTCCTCGAACGGCATCATATCCAGGTCAGAATATTGCTCAATCGATGCAACCAACAGGAAGAATTTGTTGGGCACCGAGTCAAGCAACTTCTTAACGACCTCAAGAGTTGCGCTGAGGGCACTATACTTGCTCGCCATGCCGCTCAATTTTCCCGCAAATTCATCAACCGTCTCCCCTTCATTCATGCACATCTTTCCTTCATGCACAGTGCCTCAAACTCACTCTTGAGTGTTTGGAGTCGAGCCTTCTGCACACGATCGGCAGACTTCTTCGCAACCTTCAAGAGAACGTCTTCGGGAAGGCCTTGGAAAATGAACCCCTGCGTTGACTTGTTCTTCTTCTCATCCACGGCCATTCCGACCGTTGGTTCAATCGCCTCCCAGTACCCCTGGGCATCCATAATCGCCTCCATCTCGATCGCCCAGGTGGTGTAGTTGGACGGTGTCAAAAATAGGCATTGATACGGCACGCCACCGCTCTCCTTCGCCGCTTGTTGCGAGGTGATTGCCATGGGCTTGTACCTAAGGTACTTTGGCATACACCACGCTTTGATACCAAGTGTTAGCGACAGCCCGGATCAACACTCCCGGAACCTCCGGTGGACACGCACACACGCTTGTTCACAGGAAGAAGAAGACTCTATGTTGGGGCAATTTTCTGGTAGTATTCTCATTAACTGAGCCACACACACCGTAATAGAATTACAATACGATACTAAAAAACAGACTGCAGCTATGATCCGACAAAACCGGACTCCACTAACACGCCTACGCACGCAAGCCACCGCATGTAGTTCCTTCAGACTCGGACTAGTTTAGCAACCTGATCGAGTCAGGATTACATGCAACAGGGCCCAGTATTCCAATACAGAAAAAATGAGCGGTCTATTAATCTTTTTGTACAGTTTCTAATAGCATACAGCAGAATCCACAAAGCACAAGTGATAGCCACTGCGCTTTCATATGGCCATGTGACCTTGACAATCACCACAATAGTACATGACGATAAATAGCGTCTAAGGCATGACATGCCGAATTGAGATGCAATCGTTAGCTTCAACTCTACTAGAAATAAGTCAATAACACATATTCTGAGGTCCCTGCAATAACACATATTTTGTCTGGCCACTAAGGCCAGAGCTAATTCAAGCTTCCGGTGAAGCTGCTATAGAGCAGCAATTGAGGAAATGTACATTCAGATGTTCTGACGTTTACTTGTTGGTGTCTCGTTCGAAGTTACATGTTGGTACCACCCCTGGAGAATCATGGTTGTTCGTACTAAGATCCACCCCCTGAGTCTGGATTGCCACCACGAAGAACAATAGAGACAGGTGAGGAAACTGATGTGCTTATAAAAGGACACGAAAGATAGTCATTTACGTTACTATAAAAATGTGACAGACCTGGGAATTTGAACCTTGTCCATGAGTACGAACTGGTCTCATATTAAGATCAATCATTTTCGAATCAATGTTACCCTGGTCATCGCAATTGCCATGTGAGGCCGGATCATCAGAGACATTGTGATGGTTGACCATTTGCTCCTTTGTTACAGAATGAGGAGCCTTCTTTTGGTCCCTTCGGTTTTCGAGGTCTTTCTGTTGCATATCTACATCGTCCACATGGCCTGGTTTATCTCCTGGAAACTAATCAAAATTTCTAACTTCAAGTACTAGAAAATAACGCATGAGATTGCAATCTGCAGTGGATTAATAAATAGAAGAGAAACTTACTTCGACCCGCTGCCTTAGGAGCAAGTGTCTTCCATGGGTTCGTTTCCCACCGACATGAACAGTCATATCACAACTCAGGCAAAGTGATGTACCATCTATCTCACAGTAGAAGAAAGCTGCATTGACAGGTCAAATACAAATTAAATCAAACTTTAATAGATTAAATGTCAAAAGAAATTATTTGTAAATCGAAAATGCACACCAGGAGAATTTTCACATATATCACAGCGTGGAGCTTTATTAGGGTCCGCAAGCCCAACCCTCACATGCCGACTAGCAAGCTTGTTACACATGTGTACCTGCATCACAATATTTGAAGAATATCAGAAGCAACAACATGAAGATCATCTGTTGACAACCAAGTTGTCATGAACTGAAGTGATGAAAAAAAACAATCTTTGTTAGTCTTCATGCTAATGGTACTGCATGAAGGACATTGCACAAGTAGCTGGCATGCACCACTTTTGACAAAAGGGTTAGTATTATCTAACTGCAGCAGAATCAAACCACAACCTATCATTCGCATCACAAATCAAGAAAGTAATTATTCGCTCTAATTCGACCAAATCACACCACTGCTTGTGATGAGCTGTAAACTAGCTTAACAAGAGGATATGGCCTGATTTTCCTGGATGAAATTAGGGACTAGCCTTTTATACTGTTATGGAAATATTGCTGTGAAAGATGGAATTTTCAGTTCATAGAAATTACATGATAACAACACAAATGCTCCTTAAGGTGCATATTTCACCACACAACAACAATGCCATTGAGTCACACAACCTATTTAGGGTTCGTTAATCACTATCCAGGCTCATGTCCAGTTCAGCAGAAGGCCCAGATGACACTGTTTGGTAACAGAACAAACCACTCTGAAAACATCTGCTCCAACAAGCAATGTGCCAGCAACACCCCAGCAGTTTGGGAACTTCATTTGGTGGCAGAAATTGCTAGGAGGCTTATCTCTGGTTCCAGAAATGGTATTGCTATTCCCGGTAGTATACATGCTGGTTAGCATCACCTTGACCAAGGTCATACTTTGCACATGCACATGTGCTTTGAGTAGACCAAAAAAAACTGTTTCTTATACAATTCTAATTTATCGTCGAACTGGAAATAGAAATGTACTCCTAAGATACTATGACAAAGACAGCAGCCTATCTGACAAACCCTCAATTAACAAATACATACACAATAATCAGGTTTATGAGAAATATCAAATTTCTTATTTTGCCTGCATGCAATCAGCATACAATGTGTTCTAAGGCTGTGAAGGTTATGGAGGATGTAGCAGACCAGGAGTACGTTAAAGTAGCAGATCTAATACTGACAAACATTACTCATTAAACAGGTATTACAGAATATCAAAAGAAAGGCCAGCATACAGAGATTAAAAGATGAGCATAGACACAGGAAAAGATGACCATTTGAACATTCTTGAAAGAGCTTTTGATAACTCACAACAAAGCACAACAATGACACAGAATAGACAGATCAAGTGTTTAATGGGTATATCAAGATATTGTAAGAATATAAGAGCAAAAGAAATTTGATTCATGAAATGTGTTTCACAATGTGTCAAAAATTTCAATTGCATTTCGTAATTCCATTAAAAGATGTATTTAATAATGACCAAAACCTTAACTGATTGACCTCACGAGGCCACCCGAACCTCCGCGCACCCACATACAGCAATCAGTCGGCATAACCTGTTACTAATAACTTTACTAGCATCAGGCAATGCCAACAAAGCAATCCATAACCCAAAGATAGATTTATCGAAACCAACCATGGAATATTCTTGCCACAAATTTGATACTTGTAAACTATCAACATTGTATTATGCTTTCATATTTAATACAATTATACTCGTATTGTAGTGTAACTAGACTTTAGTAAAAGGCGAAACAATGATAAACATTCCCTAAAAAAAAAAGTAGTGCAGCAATACATAATAATGCTAAATTTGCAACATCTGTCTCAGTACATTTAAAGTAGTTAAAACAAACACATTTTGTTCCCAGTTGAAACGTTCACCTAGAAACCAGTTTGTATATCCATTGCTTATTTTGAATGTGCATGACATCAATTCTGAAGCTTATCAGAAACCAAGGTCGTGTCTTGATTATAAGGTATACTGTATAGGGAATATCATTTGCATTTGCATAACTATTTGGGCAGCTAAAGAATGAGAAAATGCCACTCTTTGTTTGTACAAGTTGGTTCATTATCAAAGCTAGTGTTTGGAATCATGTAAGATAATAGTACAATACACAATCACTGACTCCAGAAAAATTTCTGAACTTGTGATCTAGAAGCATAACCTTCCAAGACTAAGAACCTCATTTAACATATGAACCACAAGGTCATTTAAACGCAAGAGTAATATTATAACCACCCTTATTTTGCTCTATCTACAAGAGAATTTTGACAAGGTCAACTCAACCATAATTTTGTAGCAAACATTTCTTTTACAAAATTATGAACAGCTTAACTATTACGTGTAGCCAATAAGCTCAACCGCAATTGCCACCAAAAATCATGACAAGCTCATCTCCCACATATGGTCATGCATGCTGGTGGTATCTACATCCACCAAGCTAGACAAAACCAAGATAGGATGTCTCAGCAAAGATCTTCCAAATCTCGGAGTCAAGTCGTCAACAGCTTAAACTGTAATTACACTGAATTTATGTTTTTTTTTATTTGCAGGTAATGCTTCCTCCAATAACAAAAACGTATGATTATGTTCTTCATTTTGAATAATAGGATTCATTTTCAAATGGGATTTGGTTGTAAGCCCATAGGAATCGCCAGAATCCAATTAGTTAAGTACCCCCTACTGAATTTTCTCAGTTTCCGCCAAAACAACTCCTACAGGTTGGTCACTACCAATGCACACCGGAGTCATGTAAGATACCATAATTTCCCTTGGTCTGCACTGCACACTCATCTATTTCTGGGACTAGTAATCTAGTATGAATCCCAAACTATACTGAATACAAATTTCAGGTAAGCGAGCGGTCCGCACAGTCGCAACCAATATGAACTGTAGAAAGTGGGACAAAACAAAGGTGAAAAAAAAGCGGTAGCTGGCAGATCCACCACACAAAGACGAACGTGACGAGGCAATTCCCGAGATGGCAGTTTCCAATCTAACGATCAGGGCAACCAGTGTGTCGTGGCCTCGTGGGTCACTCTAACTGAAGCAGCAGGTAGCCCGATCTGTAGAATTCGACGGGTAGGGGGTAGAGGCGGGAGGGAGGAGCGGAGAGCACCTTCTCATCGCAAGGCCGGCAGAGGGCGGCCTCGTCGGCCGCGCAGAAGAGCACCGCCGCCGCGCTCTCGCACACATCGCAGATCGTACGCATCCTGCCGCGCAGCGCTCGCCGTCATAGTCCCCCCTCCATGCCGACGGGATCCGTCTAGGC
The DNA here is from genome assembly GCA_036346275.1 of Otatea glauca. Classification (NCBI taxonomy): domain Eukaryota; kingdom Viridiplantae; phylum Streptophyta; class Magnoliopsida; order Poales; family Poaceae; genus Otatea; species Otatea glauca. The sequence continues at coordinate 12,253,049 of CM070728.1, forward strand.
CGCGCTCTACGGCTTCCCCTCCGCTTCACCTCGCCGCCGGCGGATCTCTTCGCGGTGCTGCGGTCACGGCGAAACGGCGGCGGCGGAAGCCGAGGACGACTAGGGAGTTTGGGTGGAGCTGTGGAGGGATGTGGCAGCGACTTAGCAAGGAGGACCAATATTTGATTTGGATGTGGTGGTGGGCCCCGGCTCCTCGTGGGATCGAGCGGTCACATCACTAGACCCGGTCCATACACCCAAAGAAACGTACTACAGGTGGGCACCACCGAGCTTGATTTTCCGGTTCCATGAACCGAGCTCATGGCACCGTAAACTCGAGGAAGCTGCAAATACTTTAGGGTTGCTTCAGCTACAGAACATGCGTCTTGTGTTTTGACTGACATGTGGGGTAAAGTCACGTGGGGCCCATAGATCTGTTACGTGTAAGCTTTTGGATGGGCTTGGTGGGTGAAAGTGGGGTTTTGGATATGGGGATTTAGGAGGCGGTGGGCCCGTGAGAGTCGTCGGCCACAGGATAGAAAAGGGCCGGGATTTTGGAGGTGTGGCTCCGAATCAATTGCTTGGCTACTCTGCCGCCAATGGGCGCAGTATTGCCACGCCTTTATTTTACTTCTTTCTCCAGCCTCAGGTCTCCGTTGATCGCTCCGTGCGCCCTGTCCATGGGCCTCCGTCGACTGGCGCCGTTCGATCGCCCTCATGATCCGTGCTCGGATGTGTGGGGAATGGAGCGGTACACACGAGTGGAGAACATGGCCGCAGCAACTCGGCCCATCCGCCATGTATAGGATGTCCCTAGCCCAACGGGCCCACAGCCCATCCTGCCCAGCATTTCTTTTTAGTAAACACGTCGATCCAATAGGCAATATGTTCCTAAATAAAATTATTGCGGACATGTACACGTGTGAGCATGTGGCGCGAGTGGAGCGGACATCGTACGTCATCCCTCTCTCATGAAAGAAAACAACAGGTTAGACCGCGAAGCCAGGCCTCGAGATACCCTCGAGGTCTAGGATAAGAAGTCCATGAAAAATATCTTGAAAAATCAGTAGAATCATAAATCAGTTCAAGAATAGTTGGTTCAACTCGAGGCTTAGATTAAGGCTGACTCAGCTCCTGCCTATAAACTACGATACATGAGGTGCTTAGAAAAAGAATTATTTTTAAATAATATATATTTTTAATAATTTTACAAAAATAATGTGCTAAAACAAAATTTTACAAAGATACAACTCCGTCGCTATTTGAAACGGCGATAGACCTTTGGCAACATCTGAATTCGCGACAGAGCCCTATCGCCAATTCAAATGGCAACAGAAACCTCAGCCTTATCAGCCAAATGAATACACTACAAAATAAACCGTCAGTCAATTCAATCCGCGACTAAACAAACCTATGTCGCCATTTGAAACGACGACAGATAAAACTATGTCGCCATTTGAAACAGCGACAGAACTTCTGTCGCCGTTTCAAATGGCGATATAAATATATTTTTGTAAATTCTTGTTTCGGCATATTTTTGTAAATATATTATTTTAAAAATAATTCTTAGGAAAAAAAAGGGTAAGTATGTGATATCACTATGTATGCATATGAGTCTAAGTGTGATACCCTTACATCGGCGGCTACATAATCTCAGAGGCACAGTTCAAAATATCAAATTTTGATTTTCGACCTATTTTCCACCGGTCGAAAAACGGCAAAAACCAGTGGAAAATTGGAAGAAACCAATAGTTTCGCAGTTAAATTTTTTAAAATTGGTGGTCAAAAAGTGGCAAAAAAAATCAAAAATCGACCAATTTTACCGATTTTCATCAAATTTTGACCCTTTTTTTTTGTCAAAAATAGGCAAACTAAGCGACGTCACTTTCCTCACCAATTTTAGACAATTTCATCGATTTTCAACCAGTTATATTCGATTTTCGGCATACTCAAGGGAAATTGAAAAAATGCATAAAATCTGGATAAATACCAATTAATCTATAAAACACCTCGTAGAAATCTCAATAATTTTTTAATTCATTTAGTACATCTAGAAAATCAAAAACAGTAATTAATTAAAAGAAACAAAGACACCATCAGATTTTTTATAAAAATTTAAAAGCTTTATCATGCTCTAAAATTTTAATGGTATCATAAAGAGTGCCCAAGGATCATGTAGTAAAACGTTTATAAATATTAGACTTCATTTAGTACCTCTATAAAATCAAAAACAAAAGAGAATACATAAAGACAGTAACGCTATTAGAATTTTAAAACAATACACAAGTCTGATCATCTTCTGAAAATTTTATAGAATCATTAGAATTTCTACAGGACCTCACACAATTTTTTTTAGAAATATTAGACTTCATTTATTGCCCCTAGAAAATCAAAAACAAAAGAGTATATACAAAGGCAGTAGCACTCTCAGAATTTTTAAAAATACACAGGTGTGATAATCATCTGAAAATTTACAGCATCATTAGAATTGCCTCAGGACCTCACACAAAAAATTCAACAGTTTTTGATAATGTTTTCTAAATTTCTTGATTTTTTTAATTTAAATTTGAATTGAACCGGTTTACCGATCGATTTCAAATATCAAGTCGGCTCACTAGGGTTAAAAATTGCGATTTTCATCGATTTTTGAACCCTGCTCACGGGAGCCTTAGTAAGCATCAGCTCGTTTTGATCGTTTCTCTCAACATGATATACTCCATATATATATATATATATATATATATATATATATATATATATATATATATATATATATATATATATATATATAGAAGCCTTTTTCTGATCTCTGAGTACATACTCCCACCTCTAATATACCACTTAAATGAACGCTTTATACACCTTTATCACTTTCGGTATACTCCAATAATAATTCTAATATACTCCAATGCGATTTATTTTTTCATCATAGCACTTTATTTTTTTGCTACATACCATTTGCCATATGTAAAACAAATATATAAACAAATTATGCTATAATTGGTGGACTTTAATGAAATTTTTCATGAAACTCACTTTAGAGTATCTTAGAATCAGTATTAGAGTATACTCAAAAGGATAAAGAGGTATAACAACATCATTTAAACGGTATACTAGAGGTGGGAGTGCGTACACCCAGGAGTATGGAATCATTTTCCTATATATATATATATATATATATATATATATCAGTTGCAAGATGTGTACGGGCTTAGAGCATCTCCATAAGGACTCTCCAAAACTCACTCTCCAAAAGCTAGATTTAGAGAACTTTCAAAAAAAAATGCCTCTGCATATCTCCTCCCTCTCCAACAACACTCTCCATATTACACTCTCTATTTTCTCTCTCCTACATTATAATCATATTCCACATAACCGTGATAACAGCAACCGTTTTTTTACCGGTAAATTCAGACGGCTATATTTGAATACAGAAATTTAAAAATTAAAATTTATTATGACGACCACATTGTAACGGTTATCTTTGAACGGATAAATTCGAACAGCTATATTTGAACGTGAGAATTTTAAATTTGAATTTTCCTGTAACGGTCATGTTGTAATGGTCATATTGCAAATCAGGGATGATAATGCATGAAATGCATTAAGGTACAACGCCATTTCAATGCATTGGCTAAAACAGAAACAATTAAACATAAAAACACGAAGGATAAAATATTTGAATGGCCCTTTTCTCACAGAAAGAGCATCAGCTTGATGTTATCATATTTACTCAACCGGTAGTCAGGCAGTTCAGGAAGCAAAATTGCTCTACATACGCATGATGGGAGAATCTCTGAATACAAGGTATATATATCAAAGGAAAATCGATGAAAGCTAAATAAACTGACATATCTCATTCCCTCTTCTTAGACTAAATCAACACACTATATGTCTTTATCATGCCATCCGGTGTCAGCTATTATGTGCCAAGAGGGGAAAGTGAAAGTGCATCTAGGCACTTATGTTATTTTGGTGATTAATGAATGTTATTTTGGTGATTAATGACAAACACTCATAATGACAATCTATGTAAATTAAGTAAATGCTTAACTTAGTGCTTAGCAAATGACAAACCTCTAATATGATTATATTGCTATGAGACTAACTTGTTATTGCCTAGTTGAGTATCAGTCTCATCCATTTAGAGGAAAATCAAATAGGAAGGTTAAGCAAAGATAAGGTATGCAATTTTGGTATCTATTCTATATTTGTTATTGCATTCCTTTTGTGCAAATGCATAGTGAACTCCAAGTAGCATGTTGATTATATATATGCACATTGGTTCATGTCATATTTATTTGTGCATATATATTCATTTGAATTCATTATGGTATGCATGTATTAACTAGAGTTAAACTTCATATTGCTATAGATTGACTTGGTGCATGCATGTTTTATTTGTATATCTTCTCATGCAATTCTCTTAGTGAAGTTTATCTAGTGTTGGATCACATATTTACTCTTACTCCAAATATTATTTGCACATGTACAATTCGTGTATATTCTATCATGTGCTTCATTTAAGTAAAGTCTGTGATCCTTGCCATGATTTAATTGATTCATCATATTGGCAATTATCTCACTAGTGCATATAGATCAATTACATATTCATCGTGATGCACTTAGTAGAGAACATTTCTTGTGTCAAGTGTTTCTATTTTGTGTTGTGCTTCTTTATATGAAACACTTGTTGTAATCAACTGCTCACAAATATCAACTTATTCATATCTATTGAGCTTTTGGGACTAATGTCTTTCATGAGTAGTTTGGAAAGAATTAGGTCCCGTATGTGTATGATGACCAAGGTATCTTGGAGGATGATCATTAAGCTGAGGTCAACAAGACGGCGGTGTCACCAAGAGCTGAGGACTAAGTCAAGAGCAACTTGGCGTGGAGATCGTCGAGAGAGGATGATCAAGTCAAGGTTGATAGGACGAGAGTCTCATGAGGTGAATCGAGTCGAGTTGGACAAGGCGAAGATGTCATCAATTATATGGTGAAGGTCTTCATGCATCGACATCAAGAAAGATGACTGACAAGTGACTAGTTCTAGACTTATATTATCTTTGATTTAATTTGAGTCTAAGGATTGCCGTACTATTAAGAGGGATGCGATGTCGAATGACTTTTAGATGTGTCAAGTGCTCAAGTGATCCATCCTTGTGAATCTTAGAAAGAGAGTGGTGTTGGTAGTGCTTGGAAAGTGAGGGTTGTAGGTCTCTCTTGATTTCTTTGTGAAATCTGTGGTTATCCTTGTAGTTTTGGATAGTGAGATCTTGTTGGTTGTGTAGCCCTCGTTCTTAGCTTTCGGAGAGTCCAAAATCTCTGAAATCGAGTCCGAGTCAAAAGTTATGCTCGTTTTCGTCGAGTTTTCGATCTTGATTCGGACTATCCGGAGTTAGTCCGGACTATCCGGATCATCCGGAGTATCCGGATATTCATCCGGACTCTACCGGATTGAGTCTCTCTGTTAGCCTTTCTCAGTCAATCCGGAGTATCCGGATTGAAATCCGAGACTCGGTTGTGCGCACCGCCCCCCAACGGCTAGTTTTTGGGAGGTCTATATATAGCCCTTCCTCCCTCTTTTGAGAGGGCTTTTGGTGAGGCTTTGGAGTGGATTTTGAGGGGCGTGTGAGGGGCTTTGAGGGAGCTTTTACCCTTAGATCTAAGTGATCCCCTTGTGAGAAGGGTTGGGAAGAGTTTGTTGAGTGAGATTTGAGTTGATTGAGCACTTGATTTCATCTCCAAGCTTGTTCTTCGTGAGCATTTGTTACTCTTGGAGGTTGAGGACTCCTAGACGGCTAGGAGGTCGCCACGAGCCACCGAGCTTTGTGTGGTTGGCCGTGGGAAGTTTGTGAAGGTCGGTTCCGCCTCCGTAAGGGAAGGAATCAAAGGAGTGAAGACCGTGAGTGCATTTGTGCAACACCGGAGGAAGAGGGTTGAAAGAGACCCGGCTCAAGTGTGACCGAGCCGCCTCAACGGAGACGTAGGATCCTCAAGGATCCGAACTCGGTGAAAAATCATCGTCTCCAAGTTTGCTTCTTTCTCTTGCTTTAGCATTTGATTTTGAATCTTGAAATTGCCCGATCTACTCTTTTGTTGTGTTTGGCTCCAGATCTTCTATGCCCTCAGGTACCTGACATCATTTAGATCATTTGTATTCAAGTAGATTGTTGAAAAATTGCAGGGATTTAAAATCTCTCTTCGAGATCCTCAATCCGGAGTATCCGGATTGAATACCCCGGACAGTCCGGATAATCCGGAGTATCCGGATTGAATAACCCGGACACTCCGGGTTAGTACCCTCGGGATTGGACTATCCGGAGTATCCGGATTGAATACCCGGACAGTCCGGATAATCCGAGTATCCGGATTGAATAACCGGACACTCGGGTTAGGACCCTCGGATCGGACTATCCGAGTATCCGGATTGAATATCCGGACACTCCGGATTGTTCAGGAAACTCGGGAGATTTTATTTAGCTGCAAATTTTTATTCCGCTGCATTTAGCTATAAAGTTTTTAATTCGCCTATTCACCCCCCCTCTAGGCGACATCCCCTGTCCTTTCAGAAAGCCTTCGGTAACGCTCCATCATTTTGAAAGCCAGCAAATAATCAAAAAGATGGTGCAGGCGGCAATCACTGCTGAAAGAATTATAGTGTCCTTCGATGTCTTCCTCTTGATGGCGCCTGCAAGCAATATGTTTAATTTTAATGGCGTACTAACACAGACTACAGAGATCCTGATCAACGAAATAGTTAGGATGTAGACGATCCCAATTAAAAAACTTATGCGACAACATGCAAATTAGGGACCAAATACATTACCGAGAAGGCCTCTAACTATAGGGAATTTTTCACCCAACTGCTTGACTTTTCCTTGAACATCTCCAAACAAGGCCCTTTGATTGGAAAGGGCCACTCTTGTGCTTTGAGCTTGGCCAATTACCTCATCAATCTGGAATCGAGTAAAAACAGGAACTTAATGCCTTGTGCTAGATGAGCTAGAGTTTATCACAAATGCAAATATCAACAGTGAGAACAGATTTGCCCTGCAAGAAAATTAATAGCATCTCCTTCTCTTTTCTCGTCGAATCATCTATCAAAGCACATCATTCAAGGTGTCTGAGATTCTAGCTTAAACAAGATTGCCAAAAGTACACATCAATTCTTATCTAAATCTTAGAATCCCCAAATCCAACAATGAAACGGAGGGGGGACTAGCAACTAGACAAGAAAGAACTGATAATTCCAACCAACCTGGGGATATAGCAGCGCGACGGCCGCCAGTGCCACTTGGTGTAGGACGCGTCTGGACGACCGTTCTCCAAGCAGTGGAAGCCGATGTCCAAGAACGGGCAGTCCTTAGACTCGGAAAGAAGTAAAGGAACGAAGAACAGGACCCCGCGGCACAAGCAAAGGCTTGCTCTCGGCGCTGAGTTCGCCGAGCGCGAGAGCACCGAGCACCGGTCTACCTCCTCACCATCACCATGCGTGCGTGGCCGACATGAAGGCTGGAGACTGCAGTTATGGGGTAGATGGGGATGCGAATGAGGGAAGCGTATAAGCCTTCTGCTTCCGGGGAGAGAATGCCGCGCCGGGGAGAGGAAGCTTCGCCGGGGGAGAGGAAGCCGCTGTCGGGGAGAGGAAGCTGCTCTGGGTGAGACGAAGATGCGCTGGGGAGACGAAGCTTCGAAGAGGAGACGAAGCTGCGCCGAACGGAGAAATCCCTGTGGTCGCGGGAACTCGGTCTCGCCGGATAGCGAGCGGAGAGAGAATAGCCACATTTGGCGATTCTCTCTCCGCTCGCTAGATTTGAGGAAGAAGCTGGCGAGGCTGTTGGAGCCGATGAGCTGCTGTGAATAGCTAAAAATGGAGATAGGGAGTGGGATAAAGAGTCTTTTGGAGATGCTTTTATGCAACCATGATATAATCGGATTCAACATGCTTTTGTTTCTTACCAAAACGCTCATCACTGGTCATGTCCCAGAGGCGGTGCTGCAAGCCTGCAACTGCTATTGAGTTATTGCCCGATCTTCGGACTGGCATCCTCATCGTAGAATTCGTACACCTAGTACCTATAGATGCACAGACCTGATTAGCGCAGGGGGCCAGGGGCGGAGCCTCTTTAGGCCAAGGTAGATTGATGCATTGGGCTGGGCTTTTTAGATCCGGTACATGCCACAACACGATATGCATGTATATAGGTTGGGTCGGTACGGTACGATTGTCAGAGCCGTGTAAAGCCTGACGGCCAGCACAATGGATGGTACGGTACGTCTCAAAGGACTTTACTTGGACTGACACGACACGCTACAGGATGGACGGACACGACGTAGGCATGGCATAGTTTTGGTGTAAGTTTTTTTTTTGGTTTTCGATAAAATATTATAAAAAGTTTGATAGTAAAAGTGAAGCAAGAAAAACTGCCTCAACGATGCAACAAGCACGAGACGATTCGAGCACTTCAAACGTGTGAAAGAAGTTCAAAGGCAAGGTGCCTAATTCGTCTTCCGAAGCGCTGGGCAGGTCGCAATAAAATTCATGAGTAGAGATCTACCACTATCTTGACACGTCTTTTGCGAAGAATGAATAAAATTTAATTCTTTTTTCACCAATATTTTCTGTCCACTGCCTTAGTCCCATGTGTCTCCGACTCCATCCCTTTCTTCGTAATAGTGCAAATGGACCGGTCTGTCTGGGCTGTGGCGGCATGGCACAATCTAGGTGTTAGTGATATGCCTTTGAAGCAATCATGGAGATGATTATATTATATCTATGTTTATAGAATAATATAATTATTTTGTCCTTTGAATAAATATCATTAGTTTCGATCAACAAGTACGTGCCTTGTTCGTGAAACTTCTTATTCATATTTTAATATTATTCTAAATTATTCCGAACCTTATATCATCATGTGGGATAATTGTGATTTATAGGTCAGCACGTGTATTAATTGGTGATCATATTTCACGTATCATGGGTATATGGATACCAAATCAATAATATAGACACATGTTAGAGAACATGGTGTTGGAGTGATCCATCACGAGACACTGTGGGAATTGTTATATTTTTAAGTGTTATCAGTTGGTCTCGTACATTGTGTATGTGATATCCTTAGACCTAAGATGATCATGGTTTCCTACACATGTAATAGTATATTTAGGGGTTGCCAAACGTTACTCCATAACTAGGTAGTCATAAAGGTAGCTTTCAAGTTTACTATAAAATATATGGAAGAATGTGAGCGGTCAAGATGGAATTTCCCCTCCTATATAACCCGAGAGATATCTCTGGACCCCCCGTTGTGGTTGGATTAAGGAAGTGCATGGCCATGCTGAATGTGATTGAGGAGTCACTTGCAATTAAGTAATCTACCACAGAATGAGTGAATGATCGAGATATCATAGGATAACATGTTTCTCGTCTTGAGTTTGATTCGGTATCATGAGGCAAAGGGATCAATACATGAGTACTATATAGGTTTATCCGATATGATCTTTGTGTATATTTGGAAGTCGCTATGCTTTAGGGGCCGTTGCCAACTTATGGTCGAAAGGATTTTTCGGTCATGGCCAAATATGCATGAACCTATAGGCTCACATACTTAACAGGTTTGAATACATTGGTTCGGATTAGATTCGTTATTAATGGACCAAGTGGGCTTTGCATCTTGGTTAGGCCCCTAACGTAGGGTTCCACCGAAGGGCTATATAAAGGAAGTTAGTGAAGGCTAAGGGATGCAATTGTTGTACTACCGTACCCATCGAAAACCCTAGTCCTCACCGCTCAGGCACTGCCATCCGCACTGATGCTAGCACACCAATGCATGGCATTCCTTCTCCGAATGTGTGGACTTCGGTAGAGGCGTTGATGCTACTACGGCACTGATCGGGACGATCGTCGGGCACGTTCAACCACCGCTCAAAGACGATCTACCACTGCTCAAGGACGCGCGCTACGTTGAATCAGGCTACTCCAACTCTCCTTCCGCTGCACTACGTATTTGGTAGTTACAATCTATAATATCTCACTTGCTTGACATCTTGGTTTATGCGATAGAATTTTTAATCTGCGCTAGTGTAGCCTCACGACATGATGCCTAGCTCTGGCCAAAGGGGGCATAGCCTCCGTAGAAAATTTGCTAAAAAAGTTTAGTTTTACTATTTAAATACTAAAATAATACCACCACCGTTTCGCAATACTTGGTTTTTCATCAAAATATTTTTCCCTAAGTACTCGGCACTTTGCACATTTTCGATGCATCTTTTCTCAATTTTTTTTGAAACAAGAGAGAGCTTTATTGATTAAATAGAAACATAATTGCAATTCTGGATGAGTAGCTGCCTACAAAAGTTGGTACTTGTGCCCTCGAAATATAGCACAATGCACATTCTGCTTTGCTAACTGAGATTACTCACGCACTACCCTGTTACACTCTCTGTTGATCTTATGGACCTTCCCATTGAGAAGACTGGTGAGCAGTGGCGGAACTATAAAATCTCCCTTGAGGTATACACTTCACATATACAACTCTATAGTCTTATATAATAATTTCTTATAATCATATATCCAACACATATATTTGAAATTTACTAAAAGTACAATACAACTCTATAGCCTTATATAATAATTTCGTATGATCATATATCCATGCATGCAACACACACAAGATCGACTGCAAGCCCTTTAGTTCTTGTGACATCAATAAAAAATCAGGGAAAAATTTAGGATATATCACTCCGTCTATTAGCAATTCAAGAACTACCATTAGTTGTTTTAATGATATGTGGCATCTAGATCTATATGTCATCGAGACACGAGTGGTATTTTTTAAAATGCTAACGAATGGATGATATATCCTAACTTAACTGAGAGGAGGGGGCCAGGTATATATAGAAGGACATGCGTGTTAAGGATCATAGCTTGAGCTCAAGGTCCACGTCTTGTGGATCATCTGAGCTCGACAACGAGTCCGCCGATTGGTTTAGGTCGTGATGTCTCTTCAATCGAATGGATTCCTACAGTTAATGGCGTAGAAATGGATTACACGTATCAACACAAATTGTAAACATGCATGCACTTCAGATGTGTGTACGTACCTCAGGTTCGAAGAGAGCAATGTGGCGGCGCTGTTCGGATGAGCTGGGTAATGCGCTGCTCATGCATGGATAGCTCGGACTTTTTTTTTTAATAATATATTTGTTTATTCAAATTACAAAAATATACCTTGATCTTAAAAAATTACAAAAATATACCTCCATCACCCTCTGAATGGGCGACAGGGGTTACAGAGGCCTCTGTCGCCCTCTGAATGGGCGATATTGGCACTTGTCGCTCTCTGAATGAGCGACATGTCCTTTTTCTTGTAGCCAGTTCCTAAAGAAAATCATAACTTTTTTCATATGATTTTGGATGGAGATGAACTTTATATGAAAATTGTAGCTCTCGACGAGATCTACAACTTTGGTATACAAATTTTTTTCATTTGAATCCATTTAGATGGCCAAAAACGAGATAGAAGTTTTAGATCTAGTTTAGATTTGATTTTTAGATCTGAACTTTCCATCCTGTTTTTGGACATCTAAATGGATACAAATGAAAAAAATTTGTATACTAAAGTTGTAGATCTCATCGAGAGCTACAATTTTCATATAAAGTTCATCTCCATTCGAGATCATATGAAAAAGTTATGATTTTCTGTAGAAATTGGCTGCAGGAAAGGGGACATGTTGTCTATTCAAAGGGCGACAAGTGCCAAATCGCCCATTCAGAGGGCGACAGAGGCCTCTGTAGCCTCTGTCGCCTATTCAGAGGGCGACAAAGGTATATTTTTGCAATTTTTTGAGATCGAGATATATTTTTGCAATTTAAATAAAAAAAATATTATTTAAAAAAAATCTGGATAGCTCCATGATAACTAGGCGGCGACCTTCAGGTTGGAATGTGCAGTCACATGTTATGTTACCTTTAATTATTGATGCAGTGGAGGTCGGAGAAGGCGTTGTAACTTGTAACAACGGGTAGTGGAAAGGTGGAGGCTGGCCTCCGGCTCTTAGATGTTGAATCTCCTTACGTGAGACTAGTATAGTGCCTATGCTAACACTACGACGACAGTACACCCGTTTATCAATTAAATAAGAAGATAAGTATAAATACAACACTTAATAATAAAAGAGAAATTTAGAATTTTAAATGAATTTATAAAGAAAAACGGAACTAAATGGAGGTCGAATAGGCGAAAACGGGCTCCCAAAAGATTTTAAATCAAGAAAGAGAAAGAAAAAGAATTTTCGATCTTAGATTATTTTTTTGCGCTTCCACAGAGAGCACAATGGGTTTGGCAAGGGCAAGGGAGGAAGGCGGGGGTGGCCACTGGTCATGATGGGTCGGCACTGGTGCGGCGAGATCGTCGGCACCGACGCCTGCGGGGGAGGAGTCACGGTTGCGGTGAATTTCGCTGGGAAAGATGGCGGTGATGGTTTGGGTTACCTCCAAAATCCGGCGATCTTTACAAGAGGGATCACTTGGGGATTTACGCAATGCGATGGGGTGGAACAGAGCTCGTCGGCTTTTATAGCACCGAAACAAGCATATTTATGGAAACCATAATTTGGGATTAAATCAGATTGGGAGGAAATTTTGGCAATAGAGCACGGAATTTGGGGAATTAACACCATAGATAGAAAGAGGAGATTTGGTGCGGGATTGATGGAGCTTTGGAGCTTCTTTCTTGCTTTAATGGAGGGAGGGAAGAGAAGAAACTTCTGGTCTAGGTTGCGACTAAAAGAAGCTACAGTGAGTTGCCTTCATTTTTTAAATATAGAAGGATTTTTGAAAAGATAGCACATTAGGTTAAAAGTTCTAGAAAAATTCTCAAAAAACTTTCGATTATTTTGTACTTAATAAAATTATTTAAAAAATTAAATTATAAATTTGCCGAGAGACGCAGCGATCATGAGGTCGTGACCAACAACCTCGCGCGTCGGCAAAGCCACCGATGACGATCAGAGAGCCATTTGCGACTGCGTTCTCCGCGCCACGCCCCCATCTCCGGTTTCCTTTTCCCAAAGACGTAATGTATGGTCCTTTCCTTTTCGGGACGTTTGTTTCCTTTTCTTGATTCCGGGACGTTTGTTTCCTTTTCCTTGTTGATCTTTGGAGGTGAGGAAGGTCATTGTGGGCCACAGGGATGATTTGAAAAATATGAAAAAATAAATCTGCGCTCATGCCACATTTGGATCCGCAAGGAAAAAAGATAAAAATTAAATGATGATCGCCGATCATTGGTTCCGCGAGAAAAAATTGAAAAAAATTAAGCAACACTCACAGACAGTTGGTTCCTTAGATAAAAAATGAAAACAAAAATTCAGCGCTCTTCGTGCGCTGAAATTAGGCTCTATGGGGCTAGATCCGTAAAAAAGTCTCGAGAAGGGTCATATTTAGAAAAAATACGATTACAATGCCAGAACAATAAAAAATTAAAGTCTTATTTCCTTGTTTGATTCACCCTCCTTCCAAATATGTAGTACGTACAATTTTGTCTAGTAAAAAATTCAAATCTGGTTTCCTTGCATGTGGATCCTCCTTATTTATTTTCTTGTTTGATTCGCTCTCCTTCCAAATATGTAGGTGGAGGAGGTCTGTTGTGGACCATAAGGATGATTAGACACACTAAATAATGACCATCGGATGTGAGTGAGTAAAACTGAGGAAATATCTGAGACGTTCATTTTGATGAATGCAAGTTTATGGGGACGTTTTGCTGGGTGCACGAACATTGGATCATCTCTAATGAGGTGCATTATTTAGGGTGGATGTAGTAAAATTTACTTAGGCGCATTATAAAGGGGTATAGAAGAATTAATGGACGACGAATCAAAAAATCCCCTATGTATGTGTGAGATAGCGAGACAAATTCTACGGTGTTTTTCCCTCCTTCCGAGTGCAAAAGTGAGCCTGCCACAGTTCAGTTCTAGAATTTTCTGGTACACGTGTGCTCCAAATTGTAGATGGACCAGATCGCTAGACGTAGTATCAGACGGTTCAAAGTTAATGAAGTGACGTGGCACTCTGCTAGGTTTTATTTTGTGTAATAAGCTTTAAGGAAAACAAGCACGCAAGCGCATGGCGAGGACGGATTGGGCGAGAAGCTCAGGCGACGTACGGCAGCGCCTTAACGTCGGCTGAATCCTTATGAGTAGGTAACACTATAAGATAAGATTCATTGGACCATTGAAGATGCTTAGCTCCACTTCGCTACTTCTGATCCGAGCTATTCAATGTCGACAAAACAATCCATACCACAATCAAGACCGCGTGATGAATAACTACACGCATATATATGGGCGGAGCCAGCATGTAGCTAGGCTTTAGGCCGGGCCGTTGTTCTTGGATCAGGATGGAGTCAGCTCATAACCAAAGCAAACCTAACTCAAAGCATTTTGATCACAGGCTTCGGGTCCCGATCCAAGTGGCCTGAGAGGGGGCTTTAGCTTCTCTATCAAAACCGGTGTTCCCAAGCCAATCGTAAGGGAGGAATTTCTAGGAGCTAATCCAACATATCACTCAAGACTGTTTTTTTTTTACTTCAGCTTCTAGTATGTGAACCCTAGGCAGGACGAAGCATGCATGCAGTGACGCAGCCGAAGAAAAATAAAGGGAGTGCTCATTGCAGTTATGCTTTCTTGTTTTCATAACGGATGACTAGTATGATGTCTTAAAATCATAAAAAAAAGACTACGGGACTAAAAGATATCACTAACACAACGGCCCAAACCGATGATTTGGTCCCTTGCGCCCCCTCCTGTGTCCGCGACTACATGCATGGCTTGCTGGCAAGGAGCAAGACCATGCACTGCCGCACCGCACATGGCTTGTCTGGAAGGACCGTCCAATTGCATTGCAAGCACACTCATGCATGGCTAATGTGACCGTTTTGTTATCAATAGGATCGAGTTACGTCTCGCTGATGATGCACGCCGTACAAACGTAGAATCAGATCGTCAGGGTGCAACCGTGCATGCATATCCATGTCACTGTGCGGAGCGTACGTGCGCACTGTGCACATTATATACGCATCGGTGCACGTATTGCGACTTCAGTGCCGTGGCCGTTGGTGCTGGAGATCGGTGTCCTGCGTTTGTTTCTTGTACCGAATGGGCGAATTAAGCGCCACGGGCCTGCGCCTCCACGGGGCACGGTCTCTAGGATGTGGGATGGTGTTATTATTGAGTTTTTTTTCTTCTTCGAAATTAACATATTTCGATGTAAAATTATTTTATTTATTATTTAAATTGTTATTTCAAATTAGAGCTTACCAAGTCGAGCTTATTAATATTTTTTGTTTAAAATAAACATATTTTAGTTTTGAACTCATTAATTATTGTAATTAAAACAATTTTGATTCAAGTCCTCTCCACCTCTATCTAGTTATGCCTTAGTAACGACGACTCCGAAATGTATCTGCATGCGCAGCGCGCCATATATAATTTCATGTGTTTCTGGTCCTAGAAACCTGGGAGTCCCAAGTGCTTGACATTGATTCAAAGCTTAAATAATCTCTAAAAAAGTTTTTTTTTCTAAAAAAAATACTTTAAAAGGGTAACCTCAAATGTCTAGGTGTATTTTTACTTGCTTGTTTCGGCACACCAAATCTGATCAGAGCGAGATCAGCACTCCTGTCGTGTACATGCAGAGTGCATGAGTCCCTGCAGTGAACAACAGAAGCAGCCCAACTAACAGATTTGTGGCGATGTTTTGACGGCTTCGTCTCAGTTTGCTCTGGAACCGCACATGAGGGAGGGGTGATGCTGATGCTCGGACGGTTTGACAATGATCAGAATGCTCTGTTTTAACAACCCTAGCCTGAAAGCGACACTGGTTAAAATTCAAACAGGATTGCATTCACTGAGATCACACGAAAACACATAAGAAAACGCACACGGGAATAGGATAACCCAAGAAGCAGCGTCAGAGTACTGGGCCGTAGCTGGCTGCTGGCCTCACAATTTATTCCAGAGAGGAAGCGAGATGCAGAATAGTCAATCACATCCCGCAATCAATCAGACACCGAAAAAAAGACTGGATGATCAACAAGCAGCTAGCTTACTGTATCGTGTACGACCAGGCTAAGCAATGCTGAATGTTGGTACCCATCTCCACCTGCTGTCTGCCATGACTACCAACCTCGGTACATGGATGCTGAAAGCTGAGCAATGGCAATCAAGTCGTTCATGGACATGGCCAGCGAGCTGCAGCAGGCCGTGCCCACAGGCTCAGGAACAGAGCATTAAAGGTGCTCTCATGTTCATCGCCATTGCCAACTCCTACCCTGAGCAGCTTTCTGAAAGCCAGTTCATCTTTCTACCCAACGGCCGGCTGGCTACTACCGGTGCTGCAGCCTGCACGGCCACCGCACGGTCAAACGGTTATTTTTAGCTCGGCTTTTTCTTTTCTTTCATTTTTTTTACCGTCCGAGAAGGGGAGAAGGATAATATTGCCGTACGTTTAGCCACCGCAGCTCACATGGCAGACATGCGGGTCCCTTGTGAGCTTCCTAAATTACCCCACGTCCGTACCTCACAACGATTGGCCGGTGGAATAGGCCGGCGTCCATTCTGTTCCCGGTAGAAAAGTAATAAAAAAAGTTTAAAAAACTCTTTTTTTTGTGTGTGTGGAACGAACTCCCAGAATCACCTCCTCTTGTTCTGCGGCTTCTGCCCCGTCCCGTCCATTCCCTCTCCTCCTCTCACTTTCCTCTTGCGAAGGAGGGGAGGAGGAAGCTAGCGACACAGGAACAAGACACGTACCTCGCCGGCCTCGCCGTTTTCTCTCGCATTGGCCGGCTTCCGCGAGCGGCCTCCCTCCCGGAGGTAACGAACCGACCTCTTCGTCCCCCGTTGCTCCATCTCCAAATTAAAATTCCGTGCAAATGCTAGATACATTTTTTTTTGTTTTTGGCTTTTGCTCGATCGCCACGAACACCTTTTCTTGGTGCGTGTAGTTTTCGTCGTCGTTAATGGTTAGAATACGAGAGCAATGAGACGCGTACACGTCCATCCAAACACGTTGGCGCAGCGCTTTCGGGCCCACCTACGTACGTAACAAGCTCCGCAGCGCGGGGAAAGAGGCCGCGCGTGGTCAACACCGACCGCGCGCCGAGCCGCCGACCTCACGGGGCTCGCCTCGCCTTTGCCGGGCTCTACCGTTGCACTTGCAGGCGCTTTTGCTCGCTCGGCAGCTGGGCTGCACGCTCATGCGCACATGAACACGGCGTTGTCTGGGTAGACGGCTAGATGCTTACGCGATGTGAATGTGACCATGTGAGCGCGCGGTTGATGGTGTCGTCGCTTGACCTTGTTTCTTGTGCTGTGCACGCGTGTTCAGGAAGGAAGGGGAGGCGGGCGGCGGGATGGCGGGGGAGGAGCGGATCGTGGTGTCGGTGCGGCTGCGGCCGGTGAACGCGCGGGAGGCGGAGCGCGGCGACGGCTCCGAGTGGGAGTGCGCCGGCCCCACCACCCTCATGTTCCGCGGCACCGTCCCAGAGCGCGCCATGTTCCCGGCCGCCTACACCTACGGTACGTAACGTACATGACCTGCTTGGCCTCATGCTTCTTTTTCTTGGCCGTTGTAAATGCTCATTTCTTCCTGTAATTTCTACTCGTCTTCAGACAGGGTGTTCAGCGCCGAGTGCAGTACGAGGCAGGTGTACGAGGAAGGGGCGAGACAAGTGGCTCTATCAGTGCTCAACGGGATCAACTGTACGTACGCAGGCAGAAAACAAAAAAATTCAGAACTCTTTGTGATCCTGTGTGTTTGATCTGACATTTCCTTTGTTGGCATTGGTCCTTTTTCGCAGCCAGTATATTCGCGTATGGGCAAACAAGCAGCGGCAAGACCTACACGATGGTCGGTGTAACGGAGTACAGCATGTCGGATATCTACGGCTACATAGAGGAGGCGAGTACTCTCCGCTAATATTGATGATTTGATTTGTGTTTTGGTTGTAATGTTCTTTTTGTCTTTTCGTCTATTTTGTGATCCTTTGCATTTGATTGGCGTTCTGTCTTGGTCTCTGCAGCATCCTGAGAGAGAGTTCGTCTTGAAATTTTCGGCCATGGAGATATACAATGAGGCTGTCAGGGATCTTCTGAGCCCTGACGCGACGCCTCTTAGGCTTCTTGATGATCCGGAGGTGAACTTTTCTTGCTGGTTACCTAACCTTTTTTTCAACATATTTGTTGTACTCATGTTAGTTTATTTGTTGTTTGGATTCAAGCAGAAAGGAACTGTAGTCGAAAAACTCACCGAGGAAACTCTGAGGGACAAAGGCCATCTCTTGGAGCTCCTTGCTGTGTGTGAAGGTGTGCAACTGATTTTTTTTCCCTTTTCAGTGAAACTGGAAGCAACAAGCATCAGTTCATTGGATTCTTCTAGTCTGCTGATTAATTCTGGTTTGTGTGACAGCTCAAAGACAGATTGGGGAAACTGCGTTGAATGAAACAAGCTCCAGATCTCATCAAATACTCAGGCTGGTAGTTCTCCTATCGCACTATATCATAAAGTACATTCGTTTTGCAAGAAATGATTTTTGTTCTTAATCTGCTTGGTAAACTGCAGACGGTCGAGAGTTCGGCAAAACAGTTCTTGGGGAGAGGCAACTCGAGCACCCTCCTGGCTTGTGTGGTATGATATGAATACCTCTATTACTATGTTTTTGTTTCTTTCACATAGATTTTTGGCCTGAGTCTCTCCTTCTGGACAGAATTATGTTGATTTAGCAGGAAGTGAGCGTGCCTCTCAGACGGCATCTGCTGGTACGAGGCTAAAGGAGGGCAGCCATATTAACAGAAGTCTGCTTACATTGGGAAAGGTCATTCGGCAGCTCAGGTTTGTCCAAAGTTCTCTATCTGTATCCGACAATGGGAACTAAATTTCAAATCATTTTAGCGCGGCACCTTGATATTTTCACTTGCTTTAGATGCTCTGTAACTGTGTCGTTGCTGTCCACTGTAATATGAACAACCTGTTCCTGATGCAGTAAGGGGAGAAACGGCCACATTCCTTACAGAGATTCAAAGCTCACTCGCATATTACAGTCATCTTTGGGAGGCAACGCAAGGACAGCCATTATTTGCACAATGAGCCCAGCACACTGTCACATCGAGCAGTCCAGGAACACACTTTTGTTTGCAAACTGCGCGAAAGATGTAGTCACCGACGCACAAGTCAACGTGGTGATGTCAGACAAGGCATTGGTGAAACATCTTCAGAGAGAACTTGCGAGGTTAGAAAATGAGCTGAAATTTCCTGGGTCAGCCTCTTGCACGACCCATGCTGAGGTTTTGAGAGAGAAGGATGAACAGATTAAAAAGGTATGGTTACTCTTAGTAAAACCTTTTGTTTTGATCTTCACATTCATGATAATTACTCTATCTTATGCATTTTCTATAATGAATACTGCTACTGATTTTCAGCTGGAGGAACAGTTGAAGGAATTGATGGAACAAAAAGATACTGTTCAATCTCAGCTTGACGTAATGTGTCTGAAGAATAGCCGGTCTTCAGAGTCCTTTCCACGTAATGTGTCTGAAGATGCACTTTCATCTTCTGATACTCATGATGTAGCTTATCAAGATCAAACAATGGAAGAGCAGTCAGTGCCGCTTTGGCGTCCACCTAGCAACCATATTTCCGACAGTGCAGAGAAATATCAAGAAAACGGAGTGGCTTCCCAAGCTGCATCTGTGGTCTCTGAGGAGCATTGCAAGGAAGTCCAGTGCATCGAAACAAATGAGCTTAGAAGAAGGAGAAGTCAAGAATTCTTTCATGCGCACAAACTTCAAACACCTGAAAACACCGACGAAGGGAAGCACGGTGAAACCATGATAAATACAGCAGAAAATGCCATCGAGCTATACGCATGCGACTCTGACCCATCTTTTGACCTTGAGAAACCTAACACTGACGAATCCTTGGCCCTGAAGAGGTGTGTAGTAAGCTCCAGGGATAGTGCACTAACCAGGAGTAGAAGCTGCAGAGCTAGCTTCATGGTCATTCCAAATAGTTGGTTTGATGATTCTGTCAACTTGAACATGACACCACCAGGTGAAATTTTCCAATACGCTCCCAGAAGGCCAGAGAAGGTTAGGAGAAGCCTGTGTCCTGAAAACAGTGGCCGGCAAAATGATCTTTCATTTGACTGTTACGAGGGCTCTGTAAAAGTTGCCTCTGATGCAGTCACAGACAAGAGCATTGGCAACGCTGAAGAAGAAAGTGTTATCAATGACATCACCTGCATAACTGAAGTTAAACAGCAGATAGAAAAGAGCCATGCATCCCAACCAGAGGAAAATCAGGTACAAGTTGTATAAAAATGATCTCTCCATAAGTTATGCTTAGATACGTTCATGCCAGTTTAGGACTGCATGTTTGTCAAGGCACACTCAATATATGACATTTGCCATTTATTTTCCTTTCATTTGTCAAGGCATATAGTTTTGGTTACACAGTATGTTAGTTGACAAAATAAATTGACTAGACTTGTATCTATATCTAAGCTGCTAAATGCTTTCCCTCCTAATACAAATTGTACAAATCTCGAAGCAAGCGAAGAGATAAGTAATCACCATTATCCACCCTTTATTCATGCTTTAATATTTGTGCAACTTTAAAAAAGAAAAGCATAGAAGCACCTCTCAAACCGCAATTATTTTAGTTCATCAAGCAGATTTTGATGTACATTGATTTAAACAGCATAGCGTTACTGAAGACTTTGCGGCGGTGAGAAATGTCAAAGATGTTGGTACAGATTCACCACTGAGCACCATTGAGTCTCCTTCTCGGTGGCCTATTGATTTCCAGAAAAAGCAGCAAGAAATCATTGAGCTGTGGCATGAGTGCAATGTCTCCATAATACACAGAACTTACTTCTTCCTTCTATTCAAGGGAGATCAGGCAGACAACATCTACATGGAAGTAGAGCACAGGAGACTGTTCTTCATTAAGAATTCTTTCAGTGATAATGGCGGGCTTAATGCCACTGTTTCATCAAGGTACTTTGTTACATACGTTTTTCAGATGTACCAGATAATTCAAATCAACAACAAAAAAAATCACCTTTATCTATGAACCCGCATACGCATGAATTGCGCGCATTCTTATTATTTGCAGTTTGAGGAATCTTCGGCATGAAAGGGACATGCTTTACAGACAGATGCTGAGGAAGCTCCATCTCTCAGAGAGGGAGAGCCTTTACAGCAAGTGGGGGATCGATCTGAACTCCAAACAGCGAAGGCTGCAGCTGTCGCGCCGCATTTGGACACAGACCGACATGGAGCATGTGAGAGAGAGCACCGCTCTTGTCGCGAAGCTGATCGAGCATCTAGAGCGGGGACAAGCCATCAAGGAGATGTTTGGGTTGAGCTTCACACTTAATCCACGAACTGACCGGAGATCTTTCAGCTGGGTTGGCGTTTACTCCTGAAATGAGCATATTGACGAGACAATAACTTGATGAATTTGGAATGGTAGTAGATGAATACATATACAGGAAGCCGCTTGTCAGGAGAGGAATTCACCCCCAGATTTGTTTAACCGATGTCCATGTATCTATTTTTTTTTTGTTAATTCATGCACGCGATTGATTTTTCTGACGGAGGCTCGCGAAAACGAATCAACCAGAGATGCTAACTCTTTTGAACTTAACTGCATGATGTTTTTTTTGTACTTTTGACATTCTTTGCATCAGTGTATGTATCTACATTGTGTCAACGGAAGGCTTGGAATGGCTTGTTAGATTATTACGGGGATGGCTCATAATTAATTTAATAGAAATTCTAAAAGGCCTATTAAAATACTAGGAGTCATAAAATTGGTTTAGTACCATATGGGTAATTGAGAGAAGGTTTAACCAACTTAAATAGTTGAGTTGTGTGTCTCTCAATTAGCAAGGTGAAAAAGGGTAAAGGTTGTGTGCCACACGCAGCGCCCGTAGCGTGGCGTGGCGGCGCGTCTTGTGGCCTTGCAGACGTCTTGGCGGGAGCGATTTGTTTTTGCTGTTTCAGTGATCAATGTGACCGATTTATGACCAAGAATCGCCGTCGATTACGATGCGGACGTGGTTGATGGCTGGCTTATAATGATCGTCGGTTACTGGTAACGGTTTCAGGAGTTGATGGCTAGTAATGGCTGGTAACTCCTGCTCCTGCCCGTTGCATACCGCGAGGCTATATAAGGAGAACAGCGCCTGTGCCTTTCTAAACCTGCTGAGCTCTCCCACAATACTCCATTGTTCCACTTGTAGCTGCTGCTGTCTTTGCATTTCCGCCTCCGTTTTCTTGCACGCACAAGTAGCGGAGGGAGCAGTCGTCCGGAACCTCGCCCTTCTTGAGATCTTGCTCGAGATAGAAGGCCAATAAAGTTTTTGGGGAGAGTACCACGCGACTGCTCGAGTGTGTCGGTGTTTCTGGAAGCGCATCTGCATTGCTCCAATGTTCGACTGCGTCGACCTCTCCACTGCACCAAGGCTTCTCTGCGACAACTTGTGATCCTCTACTCCGACCGTTATGACGAACGAAACAGTTCCGCCTGCGCCTGTGCCTATGGTGGCACCGGCTCAAGGGTATATTTTCTTATACCGTGTTTTTATCGTGTTAATTTCTTGTTCATTAGCCTTTACGTTTGAGATACATTGTTTATTATCTAGAACCTTTGGCTTTGAATTAGAATTGTGCAATTGTTTAATCATGATTTTTACATAATTGTGTGGATTAAAAT
The DNA here is from genome assembly GCA_036346275.1 of Otatea glauca. NCBI lineage: Eukaryota > Viridiplantae > Streptophyta > Magnoliopsida > Poales > Poaceae > Otatea > Otatea glauca. Next base: position 12,275,814 of record CM070728.1, read on the forward strand.
ATTAAGAAAATTCCTAATAATGGTCGACGCCAATTTGGTAGATTTCGTTCTGTTGCCTTCTCTGTTCCTCAAATTGCTTTCACTGAGAAATTTTGCGAGGGACCATCTTGTCAATTCCAGTACAAATGTAGTATACTCAAGAAAATAGCAGAACAGAACGTGAAACACGTAATCTAATTTTTATTGAATTAAAATACATGATATTATAATCTAAAATTGGGGTCAAATTTCTGAAAAATAAATAAATTGAGTTTAAAATCACAGAAAATCGAGGTTCTTCTTTGAAATCATTTTAACAGTGGGCCAGTGGCCTATCCGATTCCATTGGGCCGAAAAGAAACAACTGGGCTTGGTATAAAAAAAAACTGGGCTTTGCTTATCTCTCTCGCACTACTCTTCGCTTCGCTACTGTTCTCTCTTGGGCGGTTCAAGCGGGCGACCCAAAAGCGGTTCGCACCGAGCTCGTCGATATGGCGATGCGGCTGGCGGCGGCGGCGGCGTTCGTGCGGCGCCTGGCGCCGGCGTGTCCTCCCATCCTGGCGGATGTGGAGGCGGTGACGTGCGGGCGCGGGGACAAGAAGACCAAGCGCGGGAAGCGGTTCAAGGGCTCCTACGGCAACGCGCGGCCGAAGCGGGAGAAGAAGATCGAGCGCATCAAGGACCGCGTCGAGGTGCCCCGCTCCACCCCGTGGCCGCTCCCCTTCAAGCTCATCTAGCTGCGCGAGCTCCCCCTCGGTTCGTCAGGCTACGTAGGGTTTTACCCCCTATCGATTGCTGCTGCCCTTGCCGTTTCTGTTAGCTGTGTTTTACTTAGTTGTTTCTCATATTTGGTTGTGTCAGATATATAATATCGAATCGAACGGCCGTGTTGCAACTTTGGCCAATGCAGCCGCTATGGATGAAATGAATCATGTTTTTGTGATCTGGTTCATTGTATTGTAAATGAAAAATGCCCAAGTAGTGACCACTTGAATTCTAATAAGCTTCGGTCGTTGTTACTGTCATACTGTGTCCTGGTTGAATCTAGCATTTTAGTGCATTGATCTTTGTTCTTGCCTGGATGCCATTAGGCTTTAGGATTATGATTCACAGCTTGATCTTCCTAATGCACCCCTTATAGATTAAACTTGAGACTGAGCGTGGATTAAATTTATGACTGATGGATTTCGGAAATTTTGTTGAATGCTGTTCAAGATATCATTGTCTTCTAATGCATGAGTAGTCGTTGCTATATGCAAAACTGGTGATGATTCATTTTGGTTTCCGTGTTCTTATTCTGAAGATGCAACCTTATTGTCATAAATATAACCAGCTTGACTGTTTGAACAAATCTAGGCACAGTCAGTTTTGACGATATATTTTTTATTACATATTTATGCTTAGAGATAGGGCCTGATGATTCATTTCAGTTCCCACATCATGCTTGAAGATACGATGTTGTTTCCATTCATGCCATTGCTTTGACAATTTGAACGACTTGAGTCACTCTGGCATGGCAAAGCTTCAAATTGCATGTCTTAATTGCTTACCCTTACTGACAAAAACAACATGTAATATTATGGGATTTGTGCCACTGGTGGTTTTACACATTTCACATGGAGAAAGGCTGAAAACCCAGAACTACGCCCTAATGTTGCCTACAGCTATGTTGTGAGATAAAATTTCTCATTGTCTGCTCTCTCCGTTCGATTCTAGATAAGGCAAGACACTAAATATGTTGCTATTGTTCCGGAAGGCAATTTAGTGTCAATACTCCTTTGATAGACCAACTTCTGTGCTTGTTATTTCTGAAGATATGACATTAATTCTGTTTATTTTGCAACATTTAATGCACATTCTTCACACCTTCATACAGTAGTAGTGACATCTTCTCATCTTGAAGTGGAAATACCTGAGGAGCAAAGATACTTCTCTCTCATTCTAACAATTTGAGCTTCTGCTGTATACTATAATAGCATTTTTTTTCCAACATAGCCACATCACAGTTGTCTTTATGCAACAATAACAGAAAATTTTATCTACCTATGTTCAAGCATAATGCGGAACTATACACATATTAATGCATTTTCGAGGAGACTAAATCATGTTTATTACATTTTGTTCATTTTAATAACATTTCGGAATATTAATGATGAGATATTTTCTATTTCCAATGTAAATGCACAATCGAGCCACACTTTATGTTATGGTCATTGTTGGTTACTTGGTTACCCTGGTTAGGTACAATTCCTGCGAAGTGCATGTCTTGAATATACATGTTTAATAATGTAAGAAATGCTAAAGCATACTTGTACTTTTAAACTTTTTCAAAGCCAATTTTATGATTTTAATTTTACCCGAGATGTACTTGTGGTTTTCATAACTTCTTCACATTACCCTAGATCAGTTCAATGCTATTTTTAACAAATTTAGGTTGGCAGACTGAGTAAAAAAATTAGTAAACGCCCCTAGTAATAACAGTCCTTACAAAGGGTGACAGAAGACAATTGACATTAGTATTGATGTTATTTTTGTTTTCCCCTCGTCCCCTTGCTACTACTCCAAGTCATTTGACATTCACATTGACCAACCAATTTGCTATGGTGAGGAGTCCTGAGGACAATAAATCCAAACTACAGGTGTATCTTGAACACGATTAAAACCATCTGGACATATATACAATATATCAATAGTACAGGTACGTCCACTGCTATTTTCTTTATAAAATTTGCAACTAATCGTATAAAACCATCACTTTATTTGCTCTTCAATTGTGTAGATTTACTCTTTCATAATGATTTACATCTTGGTCCCAATGCAAGCAGTGGGCAAAAAAAAAAGTGTCATCTTACTTTACTACCATACCTGATTGTCTTGTAAATCATCTATTTGAGGGTCGCAATGCTTTTAGCCTAAGTTGTGTCTGCTGCTGCCCTTTCCGCCTCTTTTAATGCCCCCACCTTCACCCTACTTTTAATGTGTGTGCACACTCACTCCCTCCGCTACCACACCACCTAAAAACCCACTTCAATGTCTCCCTTTTAGAGCAATACATTGGAAATTCGATCATTTCAGATAATCGGCATAATTGGTGTCACCACTTCTAGTTTTTCTAGGTCGGTTTGTAGTTTAATCATCCTTTTTTATTTTGTTTCTTAGATTGTAAGGTTATACCTGGAGAGTGTGTTGTTCCACAACATAAGTTAGTAGTCTTGAATTTTAGATTTAGGATACGGGCACACCTGGCTAAAGTCACAAAAATCACGAGGATGAAGTGGTGGAAGCTCAAAGGGGACGCCTCATGAGCGTCGAAGGAGAGGATGATCATGGATAGGATATGGAACATGGAAGAAAGCGCGGATAGTACGTGGACGGAGATGGTAATTCACATTAGGAAGGTGGCCGCGGAAGTGTGTGGAGTGACCCGAGGGACTGGATGTGAACCTAAAGACACTTGGTGGTGGAACGAGGAAATGCAAAAGATTATCGAGGAGAAGAAGGTATGTTACAAGCACATGCAACATAATAAGAGCGACGACAACGTACATAAGTACAAAGCATCCAAAAATCTAAACTAATAAAAAATGGGGTTTACGCCATTCGTCCAACCCACCCACCCACTCCTTCGTTTACTCCCCTGCCCAGCCGCACAAATGCATTCCCATGAAAAACCGTCCACACTAGTGCCTTAGCAGTCGGCACCATCCCCAACCGTCGCCTCCGCTCGAGTCCTCTCCCATTTTCAACCGCAAGCCACAAACCTCTCCCACTTCCTCCAATCCTGATCTCCACCACGACTCACATGACTGCCCCTCCTCAGATCTGACGTTGCCGCCACAACCGGCTGTGCACCGCCGTCGGACCTCCTCTCCCCCGTTGCCCCCCCGCCGATGCAGCACCGCCTCCCCCAACCTGAGCTAGTGAGGAAGGGAGGTCGTAGTCATTGGATCGAGGACGTTGGTCGCAAGATCTAGATAAAGAACACTCTCCGGCCGCTAGATCTGGATTGAAGAGGGAGAGAGCTCTCACTCTCTCCTCCCTCTCCCCTCCAAGTGTTGAGGGAGGAGTCCATTGCACGCACCGGCGATGAGGGAGGAGGTGGCGCGGCCCTGCTTGGAGACAAGGTAGAAGGTGGTGCGCACCAGCCTGACAATGAGGAAGGTGGGGGCGCGATGGTGGAGCGCCACTAAGATGTGCTACTGCTGGTTTTCTCTGCCACTGCCATCCACCACCGCACCCCAACATGTCAGATTTGGGTAGGTTCGAGGTGGATTCGTCTCCTCCTGTGGCCACCGTTCCTGCTCCGTGCTGTTGACTCCCTTCGGTTCCTCATTATCCACAGCGCCTCCCAGCCATGTCTGATCTAGGTTGGGTTCGAGGTGGATCCATCCCCTCCCGTGGTGACTGCTACTGCTCCAGCAAGATGGTGATGACTATTGAAGGTGAGCGTCACCACGGCCTCCTCCGGTGTTGGTTACAGGTACTTCTTCTTCTACTCTCTCTCTATCTGCGCTCCCTTGGTTCTGCATCACACTTCTCTACTTCCCTTCTCTCGTGCGGCAACATTGCTTCTCTTGCGTCGCGCAAATGGCTGATGCTACTTCTCTCCCTTGCCTTGGCAGCCATTGCTTCCCTCTCACGCAAACTCTGTTTTTTGGACTTTTGCCTCTGTGGTCTGCTCTCTGCTCTTTGTATTAGTATCTTTAGTACGTAACTTGGCCTCCATCAAAATTATAAAATTGAAGTACTCAATTAGTGAATCACTTAATTGTATTTCTTGCTATTGTGATGCCTGGGACTAGGAAATGTGATGCTTGTAGCCTACTCCCCTCTCTGTTCATGCTAGCATTTACGCCTGCAATGTGTTTGATGAATTGCCTAAGTCGTGTTTGTATATGTCGCAGTCATTACCTTGGAGTTAACGCAAATATGCAATTGATAACAATGTCCATAGTTCTCTACTTTGTACATCATTATTTAGATTCTACTATACATTCTGTTTTTGTTCAACTTTGTCTGCCTTCTGTTTTGTTTACTGCCACCTAGGTATTGCAATATATACCACAGTTTTCAAGCTTCTTAAGAGGGACTATGCAAAATAGCATGGCAGACCAAAGGTTAAGTGCTTTGCTTTCTAATTACAATTTCTTTCTGATTAAAACATAGGGATGGTACCAAATAGTTTTTCCACATTAGAAATGGATTGGTTGTCAATCTGCTAAAACACTACGGGGCTTCTCAGACCTTTCATTTTTTCGTTGATGGATGTATGTTTCTGCAGGAGAAAACGAGGGTTGTGTCGCTCTTTTATATCATTCACAATGTTGCTTTGGGAGGGGGCTGCAAGGCTACAGGAGGCGATGTGATCAGAAGCTTGGTAGCTCTTTGTTGATCTCATATAGAATTGGTTAACTTCCACCATTAGTCAATTTATTCTTTTACTGATATCACCTGGTTATATATTTTCAGATTTCCTATGCCATTATGAGATTTCCCTTGGTTTGCACAATTGATTTGATGAGTCCAGTAAGAGCTATTCTACCAATATTATTTGGTTTATGAAGGTAATGCCAAATGCCACTATTTCACATGTTCAAAACAGTACCAATCTCGTGATTTAGATTTCTTGTGGATGCTTGGTGCCATTATTCTAAATGAATAAGCATGTGGCACCTGTAGTTAGCAAACGAGTAGAACAATAGTCGGCATGAACGTGTGTTCTGTTCTTCTTTTTTTTGCAAGGTACTAATTAGCAACAGACACTAATGTTCTGGCCAAAATTCACTTGTTCTATATAAATATATGTTATGGAGCTGGAGTATTGACTGCAGAATTGTTCTCTTATCTATAGTGGATATTTCTGTTAGAGATTGTCTTCCTGTAACTTTGGTTTCCTTTTATTTGAGCAAAATAAAAGGCACTGCAACGATATCTTGTTGTGCTTCTGATTTTTTTGGATCCTCTGACCAAATGAAGCCTGATCCACTTTGTCATGCACTCTATTATTTGTTGGGTATTCATAAAAGGCATGCATCATGAATCTCCAGGCCAAGATTATAGTTCCATGCACACCTTTGCTTACATAATAAAAACACCATGCCTGCAACTGCATTGTGTTTGGTATCAGAATTTGAGAGATTTTGATAGCTTTGTAGGCGATACTTCGATAAACTGCATACATTATAGTTGCTACAAGGTGTATTTTTAATGGTACCTTATGAGAATATGATGGCTTATACAACAAATTTATAGCAACATAATGATATTGTCGTTAGAGGACCTATGGTTTGCTTAGACTATACAACATGTGTAGAATTTCATTTTGTTTAGTGATTCCCAGGAGAATGATTATCACACACAACATCTGACCAAAATGTTATGGAAATAAGTGTCTGACATATGCTTCTTCTATGCATGGAATTAGGTTCAGATGGTGTACTATATTGTTATTCTTTCCAGCCTGTGATTTTACTAGACAAAAAAACTAAAATCAATGTGCCTTTTAATAATCTCCCAAAAAAAATGAAATCAATGTTCTCAAAAAAAAAAAAACAATGTGCCTTGTAATATTCTTGCCTGTAATTATTTATTAGTCAATCATCTTGCTTGATCTTCATTGTACCTTTCTGAACTTAGCACAATTTTGGATGGTGCTTCTTTACTCTGAACTATTCTTCTTGCTATGACTTGCTGCTGTTCTTGCACAATCCTCTTCGCTACTATCCTACCACGCAGTCTATCAAGAACAAAATACCCTAGAAGCTTAGAATAGTGGAGTAAGCAAAATTTAAATCTTGTTCTGAAAGGATGCATGACTTCTCGATAATCTGGTAAAGAATTTGCTTTGTTGGCCATAACTGCTTCAACTTCATCAGCCTGTATAATAATAGAGAAATAATGGGGAAATAAACTATAACAAGCAGTGTGCAAGTGAAGCATAAATATATATTTGCGAAGTATTGTAGTGTTTATTGCCTGGCCTTGTCATAGTGATGGTGTCGTTGCTGTAGGTTTTGGCTTGTCATCATAATCTCGCAGACTGATTTATGACTGAGTTTCACTTTTTGATTGGTCAACTAATTTAATTCTGGAGGCATGTGCAAGATTTAAAGCTTTAGGTGGATTGCTATATTTAGCTGTATAATGGGTGCTGGCTTGACATTTTCAAATCATCTTCTGTATATACCTGTTTACATATATATGACTTCTGTAGCAACTGGATATCTACAATCAATTAATACATTTAATTGGTGAAATTTATCATGTTTTTTTTTTGAAAGTTACTTATGCAAAATGTCCGGTGGTGGACACTGGACAGAGCACTTAACTATATTTCTTTTAGTATTGTCCAGTATTAGATCACGTACTGACTGCTTGACAAAATGTCTAAGGAGGAACTACTTAACAGTTAGATATGAGAGTATAAGCATTCGTGCCTCAATTTTCCTGTATCTATGGTTCTGAATAATCTGCTTCTAGCTGTTATCTAAGAATAATTTAGCTTTGTAATTGCAGAATGGGCTGCAGTAGCGATCTCTATACAAGTGCAGTCTCTGTGCATCTTCTGATGCCTAGAAAAATTCTATAGCGAACTGTTGTACTGCCAATCAGGTACTCGCACATTTTTTTTATTGGATCTACACACCTTTCAGCTGATTGTTCAATTCTTATTTATCTGTTTAAATGGTCCACATCGATATTAGATAAAGAAGATAGCTAATGATGTAGCTGGGCTCTTAGGAAACCATTTACGAGTCCTGTTTAGAGAGAGCTGCGTTATATGCATAGATGGATAGTAAATGCTAAGTTGATATGCAGTTTTGGTGTCTCTTAGAGTATGTTATTCTCACTCTTGGCAATTTGTTATTTTTTTTCAGCTTTAGAAACCAGTTATCACATCATATGATACCATATTGAGTTGCATGCACCAACCAGTTCACCCAAAAGCTTAAACTGATGAGGAAATATGGGCAATTCACTTATACTTCAACACTCCCCTCACGTGTAGACTCCCTCAGACCTATGACGTGGAATAGAAAGTGGACTGCAATTTTTTTTAATTGCGTCAACCGGGTCTTGACCTCGAGACCTCTTGGCTCTGATACCATATTGAGTTGCGTGCATGCAACTCAATATGGTATCTGCTGGATAATTCTATGTTTACTTTTTGTAAATGTATGGAGTGCTGGATAATTCTCTATTTACTTTCGCAAAATGTGAATATTTTAAAATTCTAGCTTTCCTAGAAGATTAATTTTTGATTGATGGTAGATTGAAATAATGTGTTAAATAGAAATATTGTTATTTGTATAAAGTTTAGGGTTCTATTGCAAGGCACGAGCATCCTATTAGTAATGCAAAGAAAGCTGTGATGCATGGGCAATGCCTATAAGGATTTTTATTAGAAGATGAGTACAAAGGAGGGTGAGAAGGACATCTACAAGATGGCTAAAATTTGAAAAAGAAAGACGAGAGATTTCAACCAAGTTAAATGTATCAAAGACACTAATAAACTTAGTGAAATACGACGAGATCAAGAATAATTGGAGAGACTACTTCGATAAGTTATACAACAGAGACAATGGGGGTAGTATGGTTGAACTGTACGATGCTTTTGACGGCACCAACAGGCGGTTCATTCGAAGAATTCAAGAGCATAAAGTAAGAGGCTTTAAAAAGAATGAAAGTAGGTAAGACGTTGGGTCCTCATAACATTCTTCTTGATGTGTAGAAATGCCTCGGAGATATGGTGATGGTTTGGTTAACTAACTTGTTTAATAGCTTTCTTATGTCGAACAAGATGCGTAATGAGTGGAGGAGAAGCATATTAGTATCAATTTTCAAGGATAAAAGATATATTCAAAGTTGTACTAATTACAGAGGAATTAAACTCATGAGTCACACAACGAAACTTTGGGAGCGAGTGATTTGAGTATCGTTTAAGAAGAGTAGCTAATGTGACGAAAAACCAATTTAGTTTTATGCCTAGGAGGTCGACCACAAAGGCGATCTTCTTGACTTGAACGTTGATGGAAAGCTATAGGGAGGAAAGAAGGATCTACATATGGTGATTATCGACTTGAAGAAAGCTTATGACACTGTGCCAAGAAAGGTCGTGATGGGTGCTTGAAAAGAAAAGGTTCCAACATAATACGTTACCCTAATCAAGGATATGTATATCGATGTTGTGACTAATGTCATAGCATGTAATAGCTATACTAGTGAGTTTCCTCTTAAGATAGGACTACATCAAGTGTTGGCATGGAACCCTTACATTTTTGCGCAAATGATGGACGAAGTCACACGGCAAATACAAGGAGAGATTCCTTGGTGTATGCTTTTTCCTGATGATGTGGTGCTAATTGATGAGAGTAGGGCAGGTATTGATAGGAAACTAGAGCTGTAGAGGAAGACTTTAGAATCGAAGAGCTTTAGACGTAGTAAGAACAAAAAAATTAGTATATGATGTGTGTTTTCAGTGATGCTATGACAGATGATAGAGATGTTAGTCTGGACAAAAGTTTTGCCTAGGAAGGAAACATTTCGATATTTGGAATCGATGTTACGGGATACGAGAGGGGTGGGTGAAATGGTGGCAAACATCTGATGTCCTATATATGTGATATAAAAGTCCCTCAAAAGTTAAAGGGTAAGATGTATAAGATGGCGATCAGACCTGCGATACAGTATGAAGCAAAATGTTGAGCAACAAAAAGGCAACATGTACAAAAGATGAGCGTAGCAGATGTGCGGATGCTACGGTGGATCTATGGTCATAGAAGGCGAGATCCAATCCGTAATGATACGTGCGATAGGATTGGGGTAGCACCAATTGAAGAAAAGTTTGTCAAATATTGTTTAAGATGGTTTGAATATCTCTAACGGAGGTCTTTTAAGGCACCGATACACAGTGGAATTTTAAACCGTCTCAAAAACATAAGAAGGGGCAGAGGTCAACAGAGACTAACGTGGGACGAATCAGTTAAAAGAGACTTGAGGGATTGGAATGTACTTAAAGAGTTGCCGTTGGATAGGACCGTATGGAAGTTAGTGGTTAACGTATCGCAACAATGATCTAAGATCAAATGTTTAGGGGTGATCTTTTGACTTTGATTGGGTTTCCTCCGTGGCCTACCTCAAGTTGTTTTGAGACAAAATGTTTGATTGTTGATGTTGTTTTCATTTTCTTTCTTGATAATCGGCAGAATAACTTTTCAATATGATTTAGAATGGTCGTCTCAGTATTAGCATCTTTAGTAGTCAATTGAAGCAAAAATGGAATCGTTATTCAAGACAATAAACTCATTGTGGTAAGTGCTATAATTGCTTTCATAAATTCTTGTTTTGATAGGTTGGTAGAGATTTTACTTTGTTTTTTTTTCCTTGACAATCGGCACAGTCACTTCCTACGTGCCCCTACAATGATGGATAATGATGTATCCATATTTACTAGAAACGTGGTTCGTTCGATTCTTCGGGTTCGTGGTTCGTCACTTTTTCTTCTAATTTTCACTGTAAATATGAACATTGTATCCTAAACCAGTTCGCGATTTGTGGGGTTTAGAGTGAATCCGGTATCTATGGATGGATCATTCCTATTATAGATTTTTTGCTGGGAGGTGCTTTTATACATCACTATTTGAAAATTACACAAATATTAAAGCATGAATAAAGAGTTGATGGTGATTATTTACCTTTTTGCTTGCTTAAAGATTTGTGCAAATTGTATTAGAAGAGTGATGCATAGGACACTATTTTAGTTGTCATCTGAATAAAATATTGTTCTTTTTGTAAATAAGATGCGATGCTTGTTTGAATTTGAAAGTTTGCATTATCTAAAGGTATTTTTTGATGATGATGATGATGGTATATGAAGTTCATATACACGTGGGAAACCGATATTGTAAATTTCAGTTGAATTCCCTGCGTGTGCGTGAGTGCATGTCCTCCATTGTAATCTCTAGAAAAAAAAGACCTTACGAAGTTTTTTTAAGAGGTTGTGCGATCAGATCCAATAGAGAAAGTTTGATACACTGTGGAAGAAGTTGGACGAGCTAACATCAAGGCATACAACGGATGCAGCGGAGGCTAATGCCTGGCACAGAGTAGGCCCTAGTAGCATTGGAAGTGTTACCCACAGACCCTCTGCACTTGGTCTGGAAGAATGGAAGATCCACGAAATGCTTCTCCGAATGGATAGAGCATGAGTCTAAGGAGAAATATGCATTGCTTTATGACACCGATGGTGCCCGTTATGGGGTTATGACGATAAATTTGGCTGAGGTTTACAATTGGGTCATGCAGGGCCTGAGACCCCTTCCTCTTGTTGCTATAGTGGAGGGTGTTCTTTATGGTATTGCGAAGTACTTTGTGGATCGCCATGCTAGGGCGTTAGTCCGCATGAGTAATCCTGATGTGAAATACTCAGAGGTGATCTGTACGTATATGGAGGAGAAAGGCAAAAAGGGGGAGATGTATAGAGCAATGAAGATGGGCACGAGGGAGCTTCGCTTCGAGGTACTGTGTAAAGAGAAGGCCAATCGTGGGACGAACCGGTGTAAAGTTGCTCATGAATGCATTCTACATCACACACGCAGACGGCCCCCCTCTGGACGTGCTGAGAGGATCTAGTTGGCAGCGTTTCGTGCCGTACATCCCCATGACTACAGGTACACCACGTGGTCTCCTTTCATCTATTATGTTCTTCATATTATGTGTTGTATTAACATAAAAACTTTGTCAACAGCGGTCGATCCAGCACCTGACCAGAGCACGAGCACCTCGGCTGACTTCTCTCCGCTCGACGACGTCGACTTGGATTTCTTTGTAGATCCTTACTAGCAATCCACGGGTGCGGTCCTTGGTCCCTCCTACTCGCCGTCAAGACGCGGCGACTCGACCACCACGGGATGTCTTCGCTACTCGACAAGACACGATGCGGCTGCTAGGAGTACTCTGGACAGGCCCTTGACCAGTTGACGTATCCCTTTGGGCATGTGCATCGTCGTAGGAAGCCTGGGACCACAAGAGGAGTAGCACCGCGCAGGGGGCCAGTTAGTTTTTTCCTTTCATACATGATGTACTAAACATAATATGATGCTTTACTTCGTCAAATTATGTAATATTCAGCTATGGTATTTTGTTTTCTTAAGTTATCATCTATTACGATATGATCTTTTCCTTCCGTAATGCCTTTAGCCTTTAACCAAAGTACCCGCAATGCAAGAATTATCATATAACCATGTAGTACCAACCAATAACTTAGAAGTTCAGACCCAACTTGTAGATCCAATTAGTTGTGAAATACCGAAAGCATCCATCACCTTTCGAAGTGAAAAGTGACAACACTCTACACACCGCTTTCAGTTTTTTATTCCGATCGGACAACACGTAGCCAGCAACATTCTCAACCCGATTTCAGTATTCAGGGCAGCGTGTTGTTAAATCGGTCTAAGAAAGCTGCTGCCAGTCTATTGTCACATTGGCCTGAAAAGCCGAGGCGGCAACACGCTGCCTATTGATTTCTCAGTTCGATTAGTCGCATTTGCTTGAAAAGGTGACGAGACGCGACACCTGTTATCACATAGCGACATACAACACACTATCTGTCTCAGAGCGAAGTGACAACACCGTGCAACCCACCGCTTTCTCCGACCAAAACGACAACACGCTGCAGCCCGCTTTTTCAGACCTAAGTGAGATATAAAACCACCCACCACCCAAGCAGCCCTTCTTCCTAACCCCAACCTGCACCCCATTGCAATCACAGACCGAGGAGGAAGCTCAAGCCGTGGGAGTAGACGGGGAATACTATAAAAGGCCAAACTGTAGCACACATACACAGCTCCCACTCACACTTCATCATGGCTAGATCCTCTAGTAGATCATTCTCGTGGACACCAGATATGAGCATCGTAGCCTTTCATTACAAGTTGAAGGTTACGCGTAATGGGAAGGATGATCCGTTTAAGGAGGAGAACCTAAGTACAGTGGTGTCCAAATTGCAAGAGTGGCGTCCGACATTATTGAGGCATAACGTGACAACCTCTGGCCCGAACCTTGTGACCTTCGACAATCTCAAGGCGCACTTGCAATGGTAACATCAAAGGTATTTCAGGGTGTGCGAATTAGCCGACCACCCTTCTGCTACAGGTTTCTCTACGAGATTTTATAGAGTACTAATGCTGCCCGAACAATATGTAGAGCATATTAAAGTTAGTTATTTTCTACTTGTTCATTCTACTAATCTTTTTAGCATTATCCATAGGTTCATTAATTCGTATGCTCGTCTTGTATGTTAGTTATTCCCGGAGAATAAAGAGTTGCTGAACAAAGATATCTTAGAATTCGCGGTGATGTATATGCTCTTCGGCGGTGGTGTGATGCCTGGTTCGCGCAGAAGACGCAGAAGAGGATCTAACTGGAGGGGTAGAGGTCCACCCAGTACTGTTGCAGCAGCAAGTTCAAGAGGATGTTCAATCACCATCGAAGGGGGGCTTGCTCCTAACTACGCAAATGACGATGACGATTTCATGCCACCTAGACCTCAACGTTCAAGCACTACTACAACAGGCCGTTCAAGCAACAATGCAAGAAGACGTTCAACTAGCACTGAAGGAGAGGTACCTCCTAACCGTACAAATGACGATGATGATTTCATGCCACCTAGGCCATGAACTTTGCGTCCTCGTAGTCCGCCGAATCATGATGATGATATTACATTAAGCCCTATCAGGTATCCAAACTTAGTACCCCGTCAGTAACTAATAGATAACTATCGTTCATTTGACCATGCCCTATTCTGACAACTATGGCTATATAATGTATGGTTTTATGACTTAGTCCTTCACCAGAGGCATGTACCTATGGAATATGTTGTATCCCAGCTTTATAAATTCTTTAAGGCATGTATGTACCTATGTTGTATCTCAGTTTTATGAATTCCCTAAGGTATGTACCTATGTTCTATCCCAGTTTGTGAGTTAGTCCTGCACTTTATAATATCAATGTCAGGTTTTATTCAATATTTTTAATATTTTACTATGATTTGTCGTCAAATTTGGAAATTTGTCGCACACCGAAAGATAATGACGAACAACGAATTCTGATTTTTTTGTCAAAAAATTTAACTGACAAATAATTTTGTCAAATACTACATGAATTATCACCAATAAATATGAATTTTTCTGAATTTATCGAACCCTAGTTTGAACTGTAAAATTCTAGCAGCCGTCAATATTTTTTTTGAATAGTTTTTAACTCAGTCGCGCAACCAAATTGCGACAGAGACATTTGCGACAGAGACACTTACGACAGAATCTTTGTCGCAATTTGGAATTGCGACAGAGATTATCGCAATTCAGAATTGCGACAAAATATTTGTCGCAATTTGGATGTGATGGGTAAAACTGTTATTTTTCCGGTATATTATTTTCTGTAATTTTTCATTAAACATATATTATTTAAAAAAAATCACAAAAGGAGAAGGCCATTTTCTCCTGTGGCCCACTGGTCAGCCCGTAGTCGGCCCAACTTGGCCTGTTTGTATCATGGCCTGGACCTGTAACGGCTTACAGAAATGTTTTTGGGGTGTACCTGAAGACGGAGATGTCGGCTTTGCCCGGTCCAGTCTCTGAAACCAAAATACGAAACAGAAATAGAAAACTTGCGCCCGAAAAAATACGAAACAGAAAAGAAAACTTGCGCCCGAAAAAAAAACATATTGAATCTGTTTTTTAGGGAGAGATAAAATTGAGATGTTTGCTTCGGTCAATGGAGTATTACACATGAACCAAGGTCTCCCTGTCAAGTTGCCGTCAGGTAATGGATCATAGATAGATGAACAGTGCCTGATCATGACAAGCGAGCGACTAGAAGGATTTCGTACGTACCTACGAGCAAGTATCCTTTGATTTCTTCTTAATTTAATTGTTTGTAGCACCATTTCTCGGAGCAAAGCAAAGATCATGCTCTTCAGATATAGATTGATGATAGTAACGCACTAACGCTGGAGTACTCAGGTGGTCACACTCACAGTCACAGTAAGGTTTTAAATTTCGGTTTCGGAATGAATTTCGTCTCAGGCCGGATAACGAAATTTCGGCGAAATTTCGAAATTTCGGAATTATTTAGGATGAAATTTGAATTTGAAAATTCAAATCCGGTTCAATCCGGAAAATAAAAACCGAAATTCGGCGAAAAAACCCGAAATTTCGGGCGAAATTTCCGAAATTTCGGGTTTTTTTGCACTGGCTGAAAAGTGGTCTAAACGTTATCGAAAAATTTTGAATTTTTTTTGGAGGTTCCTGACACAATGCTGATGTTCTCACAAAAATTTCAGCTGATTATCACATCTGAAGAATTTTTAAAAATTCGGAGAGTGGTACTATCCTGATAAAACACTGACCGACAAGTTTGATCGGAATGGAAAATGGTACAAATCAAGTTATAAACTGTTGAAATTTTTTGTGCATGGTTATGATCCATAACTAATTTTATCTTAAAAATTTCAGCTGATTATCACATATGAGGAATTTTTAAAAATTCGGAGAGTGGCGCTGTCCAGACAGAACACTGATCGACAAGTTTGATCCGAATGGAAAATAGTACAAATGAAGTTAGAAACTGTTGAAATTTTTTGTGCATGGTTAGGATGTATCTATAATGCTCTCATAAAATTTTCAGATGATGATCAAACTGTATAAATTTTTAAAAATTCGAACAGTACTACTGCCCTGTTAAAAGGCTTACCGGCAAACTTGAACAAAATTAAAAATTATGAAAACCATAACAATTTTTTAAATTTTACAGAACGGTGATAAGGAAGTTATTAATATCCCATAAAAATTTTGATTCATTATCACACTCCATTGAATTTATAAAATTCTTACAAGGCACAGTACCATTTATGTTCTTTTCTTTTTGATTTTTGAAATATAATATAACAAACGAAGTTCAATGCTTGCATAGATTTGATTGACCAAACAAACAAAGTTTAATTTTTTTGAAAAATTTATATAATGGTACTGAGTCAATTATTAATCTCTCAAAAAAAAATTAGATCATAATCACACTCAAGAAAATTTATAAAATTCTGACAATATAACTGTCCCAATTATGTTCATTCTGTTTTTGATTTTTTAAAGATAACAAATGAAGTTAAATTATTTTGAAATTTTTTATGTATGATCCTAAACTACTAAGGATAGTACCATAAAATTTTCAGATGTTTATCAATCTTGTACAATTTTATAAAAATCGGACAGTGTTTCTGCCAAAATTTTAAAATATTTAAAAAATTAGGTTTTACAACAAATTTTCATAGGAGATGACTTTCCTAAGGGTTATTGGACCAAATCCAGCCCTAAAACTTTCAAAACCGGCCAAAAAACACGAAATTTCGGATTTTACTGTAGCAATTTCAATGTTTTTTTTATATTTTTTTCCCGGACGGTACTTGAGATTTCGGGGTGGTCCAAAATTCGCCGAAATTTGGAACCTTGGTCACAGTACAGCAGTACGGCCGTTCTGCAGAATTCTAGGTTTTGTGCCAACCAGGCAGATTTAAAGTAAACGAGAGCGTACGGCATAGCCTCAGAGCACCGGAATCCCTTTCCCTTTAATATAAAGTATATATTAGACAGAGAAGTCCGCTACGCTGCGCATGGAAGAGAGTTGCGTATAGAGAACAATGTATTATTTTGATTTTTCGCTTAGTATGAACACGGTAGTACATAGCTCGGCAGCCGAATGGGCCATATGATTTAGGTGGCCGTTGGCTCATCGAATGCTTTCACTTTAGTTCTATATGTGCATGACAAATGGAACAAGAGATAAATTAAAATTAGAACATTTATTCTGACAAAATACCCGCCTTAAAGATAGTTGGCCGTGTTTCAAAACACTACAGACTTCAGATAGGTTTGCACGCTCAAGTAATTCTGATCAGCATCCATATATAGGATCAAAGAAACTTAGAAGCAAACCTGATCTGGATCCATATATAAACCAATCGATTATACTACACATGACATAGTAGTTCTTACAAAGAAACTTAGAAGCAATCCTGGTCAGGATCCATATATAAACCAATCGATTATACTACACATGACGTAGTAGTTCTTACAAAGAAACTTAGAAGCAAACCTGATCAGGATACACACATATAAACCGATCAATTATACTATATATATTACATAGTGCTCAACTGCTCATAAATAGCACATCTTCTTTCCAGAGGGGCTCTATCATGGCCAAGACGGAGGTAACCAAGAAGCTTTGACGACGATAAGGACTATGAAAGATTTCATAGCTTCATTGTGTCCATCTAGTTTGCTATGCTTGCAATGCAAGTACAGTAAACAAATGCTATAAAAACAGTACATATAACCAATCCTATAGCCTACATGTCCACAGTACCACTGAAGATTTCTTGTCTACAGAGATGTGTAGTTTTAATTCTAGCATTCTAGCTATGCATAGCTGACATATAAATTGACAAAGCACACACACTTGCATCCTGCACTACAGGAAGTATTTTGCACAGCTCAACGAAGAGGTTCTACACATGTAAATAGATGAAACGCATACTGCATATTCAACAGAACATAAAAAAAAAACAAAATAATAACTTTTGTACTACAAACAATTCAAAAAAGACATGAAAAAATGAAATAAACACTAAGGAACCACACAAAACTGAATTAAATGCTTGATATTCTCAGTTATCATGACAGCAGTGAGAAAAGGACAGCTTGAATGGTTTCATTCAACTAATGTTTTTAGGTCAACTTTAATTCGTTAAATTTTACCCCCTAATTAAGCATTGATATTGAGTATTATAATGAGTTTAGAATACGAAAAAAACGCTACAACCCATTTTCAGATCTTTGGACGAAACTTTACTACCGGTGGAACACTGGAATCTGGACAAAGCCTTGCATTTATTGATTTGAACTATCTCTTTTCTACAAGAAATGTGCAATCCTGTATCAAACATCTATCAAACAATGATGGCCAAGGACAAATCACTATTAAGCTTATTATATAAATTCCGTGTAAGAAAAAAATAGCATACTGGACCTCTTGACTTAGGCTGCTTGGCACAGCAATATGCAACCTCTAGTTGTACATTATCTTAGTGGATTTGTAAGATAAACAACATTCATCCACAATCTAACAACTGGAATTAATAAATAGTAACATACTGAAATTTCATAAGCTAAAATATTTGCTAAAGCACATTAATGAAATTGCAAACAAGTGAGGCCCTTTCTGTTGCCCAATTTTAACATGAATTCCACGTTAATATTTATATTACCATCAGTAACCTTACACAACCATGGAGAAGATAAAGACATAGTTTATGTAGTAATGTTCATACACAAATCCTATAAAATCACCCTTTTTCAGACAATAGCTCAAAAATTGGGAAATGTTGCCACAAACCTGCTTGATCTAGTATAGATGTCTAGCACAAAGACCACAGGGACCATAGCAAATACATTTGCTATATCCGTACCATTTCCCCCCTATCATTATATGGAACATGCATATATATCAGCTACTCTTTTTTTTTGTCTTTAGTTCCTTCCATGACATGAGCTGGTTGTGAATAAACATAGAACAGCTATTTTGCGGTACAAAGAAACAATTTTTGCACATATTCTTTATCTAGGATCGAATCATCAAGCAAATCCCAATTGGCACTAATGTGAACAGAACAACCAAGATAATGGAATATACATTTATCACCTACACCACACAGTGATCTAAGTAATCTAGCTGATACAAAAATAAGCCGTCTCTAGCATAGATAAAAAATAAGCTGTCTCTAGCGTATATCACCTATTATTTTATTTTATAGATATGACATGGTTTAGATCAAGGGTAGTGGCACAACATAGAGCAGTAAATCTGATAAACAGTGGAAATGGGGGATTTTACTCAAGCTTAGTTGCATAGATAGAACAATAACTTAGCTGCAATGGAAGGCATCTACTATGTTCATCTCTGGAAGAATAAACACAAACCTAATGATTGTGTTTTCCTTAAAATCGGTACACACCAACTCCTAAAAAAAGAATTAAACAATGAAGTCAATAAAAAATCATGGATAGCATCCAAAAGACAGAAGTTTGAAAATCTTATCCTCCCAAATTCTAACTACAGCAATATAAAGCATTCATATCTCAAGAAATCAACATAATAAATTATACAAATGCAAAACAAGAACACACACTTGCCTACTTGCACAAAGGACAAAAACGCACACCTGATGGTAGTAACCACCATCAAAGGCAGCATGATAAAAATTAATAATAGGAGACTCATCTTGCATCCAAAACAAATCAACAAGGAAGACGCAGATAACAAAATAGAAAACCAACAATTAACTCTCTGGTTGCAAGCAAGCCAAGGTGGACTGTATGATATAAATTTCTTATTAACAAAATTTCCTCTACATTTTTTTTGATATTGAGAGGATCCTAGAATTTTTTAAGCACAATCATGCGGAGAAAAGTACAATGGCAATATGAAGGATGAAAAATTTGTGGTTGCAACTACCAAACTGCTGCTTTAACAGTAACATAACTACTACTTAAATGGCAAGTTATTTACCTTTAAATGAAATTCCATAACCAAACAACCCAAAGCAAAGCTATCCAACTATAATACCCACTCATTATGCCAAGTTAGGCATGTAGCAAGCCATTAGGAACTGCATATTGGTGCGGAGGTGCAGGAACCGATGGGCCTTGCAGACAAAGGAGAATAGATCGAAATATTGGTAGAGCAAATAGAGATTGTGGACCACGACTATGAGGAATTATCTGATGATGAAGGTTGCGATGATGACTAGCTTGGACATGAGAAGGGTATTCCTGGGGAGTGGAACGAGTACCAGCTCGACAAACTGGTAGCCAATGAAGGTGAAGGTGTTGCATGGGACTATTAGCGGAATGTGGTGCGACAAAGAGGGATCTATAAAAGTAAGTCGGAGGTGCAGGATGCAGTGAAAGAATAAACTGTTACTATGGAGAACATACGTGCTGACGGAGTCCATGCAATCGTATAGAAACATCTCTTCAGGCTTTGTTGCAAATGCAATATACGAAAAGATTGTGGGCAACCTAGATTTGGAGTCGCGTTCCATTATACTTGCAATTAAGCAAAGGTTCGAGTACACAATAAGTTATGCGAAGCCTAGGAGGGTGAAGTAAAAGTCGCTCGAAGCTAGATTCGATAAGTATGAAGACTCATAGCATAACTTGCCAAGTATTCTTCGAGTCATTTAAGAAGGGAATTCTGTGACATTTATTGATATTTTTGAACAGCGCTCACAATAGTTCCCTAGGAAGATGGTACTTAAGCAAGCATTTGCTTTTGGTGCGTGCATCAATGCATTCAGATATTGCCATCCCTTGCTTTATGTGGATGTCACATTTCTGACAAGACAGTATAAGGGCCAAATATTGACTGTCATCGGAGTGGATGGCAACAACCAAGTTCTTTCTGTCACACTAGCATCTGTGTAGAGTGAGAACATGGATGGTTGAATGTGGTTTTTGAGAAATGTGAAAGCCGGTGTTGTCAGCGAGCGGCCTCATATTTTGGATCTTATATGATCTTGTTTTGGATTAAATGATATATTTTCATAAATCAAAATCTATTGGGTTTTTGAAAAAGTTATCAATACAAAACTCTTAGGGTTGTCATTTTAAACATTTCTTTAGTTTAAGGTTTTTCCAAACAACCAACCGTTTACAATTTATATCAATTTGAATTTCTCCAAAATACTTCATTTTACCCAAATTTACCTATTTTTGCATCTTGTGGGTTTAGATATCTGAGTTGGATTTCTTTGTATATCTTGATTTGATATAGTATTTCTAATTCATACAAAGCCATTAAAGTTAAAAATTCCATGAAATCCAAATTGGGTTGTATTTTGAGCCTTTGGTGGAAAACCACACTCTTTTTCATGCCTACAAAGCGCATTTTCCCATATCTTTTGATAGAAAATTCATTTTCAAAAATTATTTTTGGAAAAGCTTTCTAGGATCCCAAAGTTTGTTTTTGCAATGTTTCAATTAATTTCAACTATAGTTGACAAGGTTGTGCCTTTTTTCTTTCTTTGATCAAGTGTTGAATTCAGACTTTTGCATGTTTTTGAGTTGATTTGTGATTTTTGTATCTCTAAATTATTATACTCTGATACTGTGAGGTCGAGGATGCCGACTAGAGAGGGATGAATAGGCGGCTATTAAAAATCTTTCGCTCTACTAATTTCTACAAAGCAATTCACCCCTAAATATCCTTATGCCAAAACCTTAACAATAAATAATGCGGAAGCGATAAACTAAGGTTTTGACAATCAAAGCCTAAATCGACTAGGCTCACTATGTGCACTTAACTAATTATGTCTCTAACAAAAATTATGCAATCCTAAAGACAAGCAATCAATCAATTTAATTCTATGAACATAAATTGCTTGAATATAATTAACGAATTCAATGCAAGCACAAGAGACACGATACTTTTTACCGTGGTGTTTGGAGACTTGCCGGTCTCCCCTAGTCCACATTGAGGTTAGCCCAAACAAATTGGACCAGCTCTACGAATTAAGCACCCACCTCGAATCCACTAGTGGTAGCTCCTTTTCCCTCTCGGGTAGGCGAGCTCCAACCTTCACAAACTTTGCCGGGGCTTCTCACAATCTCCGTTGAGAGCTCCTGCACACGACGTCGCTACGTCGTCTAGGTGTCGGCAAACACCAAGAGTAACAAGTCAAGCCCTTCCGCTTGAACTTCACCTAGTACAACACATGCACTTCCGGTGACCTCCTAAGTGCAACACATGCACTAGGATCCTCCTCAAGTGCAACACATGCACAAGAGGTTCTCAATCCACTTCCTAATTGCAACACATGCACAAGAGGTTCTCAATCCACTTCCTAATTGAAACACATGCAATTAGGGCTCACTCTTAGCTCAAGAAGCAAATGGGAGAGGGCGACACATGCACTCAACTCCTACAAACACCCAAATGCTCTACCAACAACAACAACTCTGCCCTTGCCCCCCAAGGCCTCCTTTTATAGCCTCCAAGCCAAAACTAGCCGTTGGGGATGAATTGGGCAAAAGTCCAGCAAACCCGGTGCTACCGCCCTACTGGGCCCGGTAGCACCGGCCTCCTCGCCAACGGCTAGAAAACTAGCCGTTGCAGGAAATCAGGTAGCACCGGCCAACTGGGAGTGGTGCCACCGGCCTTCACCCCGGTAGCACCGGACCCGAGTCAACCGCAAAAATATCCCTCTCTGGAATTTTTACACCGAGGGTCCATCCGGTGCTACCGCTCATCCGGTAGCACCGAGATACCATGGGCGGTAGCACCGGATCGAGCGGCAGTACATACTCCCATAAGCGGTACTACCGGCCAGGCGGTGCTACCGGCTTTATATGGGTGGTACGAC
Source organism: Otatea glauca (assembly GCA_036346275.1). Taxonomy (NCBI): domain Eukaryota; kingdom Viridiplantae; phylum Streptophyta; class Magnoliopsida; order Poales; family Poaceae; genus Otatea; species Otatea glauca. The sequence continues at coordinate 12,298,267 of CM070728.1, forward strand.
CGGCCATAAGGAGAAAACACGGTTTTTCACAAAAAACTTTTCTCCAAACCATTAAAGATTTATTCTTTGTTATGTGAGGATCAACACATGATCACAACATTATGCAAAACACATTTGCACATGTTAATCACATACTCCAAGAATCTCATTAAGCACAACTTATTTGCAAAACACATTTGCCAATAAACCAAGAACTTATGAGATCAATCCTCTTAGCCATGTGATGATCAACACATGATCAAGTCAATTTTCAAAACATATTTACAAACCCTATTCACATGCTCTAGGATCGAAACCCATAATCTCAAGTTCATTTGCAAAACACATTTGCAAATAACAACTCCAACTTATTTGCAAAACACATTCGCAAATAAACCACGAACCTATAAGATCAATCCTCTTAGCCATGTAAAGATCAACACATGATCCCGACACTTTGCAAAACACATTTGCAAATGCCAACACATGCTCTAGGATCGAACCTCATAACTTCCAACTTATTTGCAAAACACATTTGCAAATAACAAGTCAACACTTTGCAAAAACACATTTTGCAATCAAACCAAGCTTAGCCTTGTGATGATCAACATATGATCCAATCACAAGCTAAAACACCAAAGCATGCGCTCTTTATTTGTAACACATGCAAATCTCTAGCACCATGCAAACAACCAATCAAACTCAAGTGCATGAGCTCTTTATTTGCAACACATGCAAATCTCTAGCTCCATGCAACCACTTTAAACCAAATTGCTTGAGCTTTCTCCTTTTGTAACACATGCAAAACTTAGCTCCAAGCAAAAACCAAATCAAATAAGATTCAATTAAGATGCAAGCATGAGCACCCTTATTTGCAACACATGCAAATACTTAGCTCATACAAAATCCAATGCACAAGCTTCACCCATTTGCAACACATGCCAAATGGTTAGCTTCATGCAAACACCAAACAAGAGAGTGAGCTAGAGTGAACCGGATTGAGTTCATCAACACATGATGAAGCTCAAGCTAAAAGACTCAACCCCTCTTAATAGTACGACGATCTAAACTAGACTCTTTAGCCTATCTAGTTATACCTTTGCCGTACGCTATCCACTTGGAGCTTTTATGATTTCTAATCATCTTCTCTCCGGGATCGAATCTTCTTCTTCTTGTTCACCAACACATGATGAACCTTCTCTAGCCCTTCTCTTTACTTCGGGATCACCTCTTGAAGCTCATCAATACATGATGACTTCTTCTTTTTCCCGATTCTTTATCATCTTGAACTCAACCTACTACACAACTCATGGAAGATGTTAGTCCAACAAACACAGTTGTCTCAATCATCACCGCACTCCATTAACACATAATGGATGCCTCTAAGATTGATTGAGCACAACCCAAATCAATTTGAAAGATTAATTGTGGCTTGAGTACTTTGATGCAACTAATGCTTCATTATACTTAAGAACTTTTCGCTTGTCTTTAATCAACAAAGAGACACCATCAACACATGATGAAATATTCTTTGATTGATTGAAAGACAATCGAACTCAATTTAAATTACATTTAAATTGATACGAGTATATATAACTACACAAGTTTCATATACTCAATGTGATGGTTAGTAATGATCCACTATGTTTGAGTGATGGAAAGTGATCAATACATTTGAGACCATCATCTATAGAATAAACTCCATTTGATATGTGCATCTAGATAATTAAACATGGAACTAGTATGCACATAGTCAATCTTAGATAGCTTTTGAGTTTATCCTATATTTGCATGAGTATACTCAACTACACAAGTTATATATACTCAAAAGATTGTTTCAAGGTCTTGATTCTTTATATTATACGACAAGAGGACATGAATCAATACAATTGAAATATCAAGTTAAATTATCAACTCCTCCTAGATGTGTGCATTCATGTATATATGAATTAATAACATAATGCACATATTTAGACTAAGACAATGGAAGAGTTCATCTTTTAACTTGAATCCTAAGTATGCATTAAAACAATAGAGTGAATACAAGTGCATACCTTGGGTTTTTCATTTTCCATCCAAATATGAGACTAATAAGAATAAGACTTAATAGAACATGTTAGTCTCATAATGATTAGATTTGTCATTAAACAATGATTAAGCATTAATATTAAATCAATCATCAAAACTAATGGAGCTTTAACTTACAGATACCCCTTCTTATGTGCAGCAGCCCCTGGATCGGATCAGAGTTTTGTGAGATACGGCACAAGCGTGCACGGTCTCAAGAACAAAGAAGATGAATCTCGTAGAGAGAACCAAAATAACGACGTTGAAGCAACCACGATAAGAGAGAAAAGATTTGATGAAGCTGACCACAATTTTTTTACGCATAACCTCAAAAGAGTACAAAAGATTATTGCTCTCTCACAACCTCTCAAACCTTTTAGGATCATGGGATCCTTACCCTATACAAAAATACAGTGTTAATAAATAACCTAGTTTGTAACCCTCTCGTGCACCTTTTGCTCTGGATGAGTTGGTTCGTGACTTCTTGGTTGCTTGGGTTCTCCACGACCCCCCTAGGTTTATATAGCCTCCTTAGTTCTCATCCAAAGCAAATAGGAATCATACTCCTATTAGGATTTGGAATCCCTCTTCTATTAGGATTCATCTAGCATATATTTTCAAATCCTAAAAGACTATATATGAGTCACCATATTTAACACAAATAGAATCCTAATTTTAGGAAGACATTATTATGGGATTTGATTGTCCATATTTGGTATTTTATTCCAAAATTCATCGGATTTATTGGATCTCATTTAATCGGTTTTTTAGCCCTCATTTGAAGCTCAACTGGAATGTCAAAATATGAAAACCTGGAATTTTCTATTTTTTGAAACTTTATGATTTTCATATCTTCAAAATTGCTGCGATTTGGGAGAGCCTCCCAAATAAATTTTTTTGTGTATTTGTATGGAATAGCTCCACGATTAATCTCAGAATTGTTTGGAGCTTTTTTAGTCAACGTTTTATATGTTTAAAAGAGGCACTTTGGCTATGTCATGTTAACAAATTGATCTCGGATATCTTTTTGCTCATTGAGAAATTGATCATAGTGTACTCATGAAAAATGTTTATAGCCATGCTTTCTATCCACTTTGAAATTTTCATAAAGTTTGGAGCTCTTTTGGATGTGTTCCTCGTTTAAACTCAATTAGGTCTCAAGTACTCCTGATATGAGCACTTTTGCAACTTGGAAAAGTATTTTGAGGAGATTTAAAAGAGTGACCATGTTTGAATGTGTTTTAAATATCATTTCCTTGCACAACTCAAAATACAGCTTCATTTAAAGTTGTTTTACTCTTTTAGACTAAAAAAGTGTAGTTTGTGGATTTCTTGGCACTTGTTTAAAATTGCTTGAAATTGAACCCAAAATAGGTCATGAGTATCCATTTTATCTTAGCTTTCTTTTTGTATTTTTTGGTGATTAATGCCAAAAGGGGGATAATTTTTGTGAGCTTTGATAAAATTCCCACATTTGGGTGATTGGCGCATATCTTGAGGAGGAGCATCTCATTTATATAAAGAACCTGACATATGCATCATGTGCATAAGCATGTCATTTTTCATTTGCATAATGCTTGAATTGCTTAGTGACATGCATGTATATTGTCTAATAGCTTAAATTCTTACTATGTGTTGATTTATATCCAAATATGATTACTGATAACGGAGTTGTCGGTAACCACCAAAAAAGGGAAGATTGTAAGTTCAAGGAACATTAAATTAGTTTTGGTGGTTAATGATAAATATAACTATGAGACTAACTCCTTTGTTGAGTATGATATTGATTAGTCTCATTTGGATGGGAAGATGAAAATATCTGAGGTATGCATCTGATGTCATATCATTATATCTTGTTGCATTCTTTGGGTTCAAAATACAAGGTGAACTCTACAAATGTTTCAACTTGGAAATGTGCATATTGTTTCTAATTCATACACACACACACACATTTAGGGGGAGTTCATTCTATATCTTGTGGTTTTACTAGTATTGATTCCATTTCTCCACATATATCGAAGATCTTTACTTTGAAACAAATCATTTTGATTATATGAAGTTTTTGTAGTTGTAATATACTCATTGATTTAAATTCAATTATTTACAATTGGGTTGTCGTCAATCACCAAAGATGGAGATTAAAGGATCTAAGCCATCGATTATGTATTAATGGTGTGCTTTGGTGATTAGTGATAGCTGGATGAGTTGGACTAATATTTTTCGTGGGTTGGTAAATAGGTTAAGCCCAATGACGATGAAAACTTTGGACGACATCATGTGTTGATGGTCATCAAGTCAAGGTTGAGGATAAAAAATGTCATCATATGTTGATAAACATCAAGATGAGATCTCAAAGTAAAGGTGTTTCATCATATGTTGATTAACAAGATAAGGACACCGACATCGAGGGAAGATGATCATCATGAAGTGAAAGATTCAAGTGGATGTGAAAGTTAGAGCTTACCTAGGCCCCGTTTGGCTTAGCTGGAGCTTGTACAGGAGCCTGCTTTTGGCTGGCTGCTCTGAGAAGCAACTGGCAGAGAAGCTGTTGCCTAAAAAGCTTGCCGTTTGGTAGTTTGGCTTTTGTAAGACTAAATGGCTATTCTGAGTTGAATGTGATGATTGAAATATCTGAAATACCCTTGAGGGGTTTGATGTCTTGTTCGTAGGCTGATTAAGGGTTAGGACCACTATTCTGATTGATCGGTGAAGCACTAACTCATTATAGTGAATTGTGAAATGGCAACAGATTAGTCTGCCAAAATCAAACAAGATGCATGTTGAAAAATGCAAAGGAACATGTGCAAACACAAGCATGCAGTTGACAGAATGATTTAAAAAACAATTCTAGCAATACAAATCCAAAATCCTACCAAGCAGAAAGGCACAAATTTTGATAGCAATATCAGCATTAGCATGTTTCATCCTTAAAGCTCATTGTAAGGTCTAAACACAAGAATATAGATGATCCAGTGCTTACACAACAATCTTGATAATAAAAAATTGGTTCAGTCAGCACTAGAATACTAAAGAGTACATCCATCCATATAACCTTTTTCTTTTTCCATTACTCAAGTTCTTGATTGCATTTTATCACTTCAATGGATAGCCAAATTAGCAGGGGATTGGTCGCCGGCCTCCACGACCACCACGGCCATTCTGGTATCCTGCTCAGCCTTAGTCGAGGGGAGTTGTTCAGGAGGGTTCACCAAGGCTTCGTCATCCTGTCAATAAATAAACAAATCAACAAAAAATAATAAAGATGCGAGGCAAAGGAGTAATTACACAAAATCATTAAATCACTTATATACTTTGTAATGATACAGAAACTAACCCATTAATCCTTCTCCACTCAGAGGGCAATAAAGACAATACTTATCTCCCTCTAATTTGGCAAGAGAAATAGATAAAACACACTGGTTATGGAACAACATCGGACTGAGCAATGAGCAATTCATTGGCAAACTAGGGTATCTTACTACAACAATCAGCCAATCAAACGGATACAAAAGCACATACAAGCGGTAAAGTAGAAATGACAAAAGGAGAAATCTTCCTAAAACAAGGTTGCTTCATTTACTTTGCAGCGATCATCAACAAAAACTATAGCCTGCACTGTAGTGTTTACATGTATCATTCTTGTGCCATCAAGGCTATAGCAATAGCATCATGGAATGCACCCATATCACCGTCATCCATTGTAGTTACACCATCTTCAACATTGACTTGTGTTGATATATCCCCATCAACATAATCATCATTTGTTTCGAGCCTATCAAAATCTGCATCACCCAAAGCACTATCTCTAATAAAGTTATATAGAGCTATGCACGCAATTATGATTTCCTTTTGCTTTTCCATATCATAGCTTGGCACATCCAAAACAATACGCTATTTCATCTTAAGAAAACCGAAACAATGTTCAATAACATTCTGAAGGGATGAGTGAGCATGATTGAACATCTCCTTCATGCCAGTTGGTTGACCGCCTTGACGGAATTCGGGTACATGGTACCTTTGGCCTATGTAGGGAGCTAGAAAACCCTTTCGGTTTGGATAACCTGAATAGACAAGGTAGTATTTTCCTGCAAAGAAAATTACACTTTGCTAAATGTCGGCATAGCACGAATAGTTATGAAAGCTACAACCAAAATGAAGTACCTTTAGGAGGATGTGGAAAATAGTCTTTATAGTTGACCAAAGCATCTATAAATACGCATGTGTCATGGGCATATTCAGGACATCTAGCCACAACAAATGTAAACTTCATGTCAAAATCACAAACGACTATGACATTCTGACTAGTATAACCATGCCGATTTATGTGGACATGTTTTTTACTCAGCTGCTATAGCAACAAGCGCCAAGAACAAGTAATGTCTTTTATTTTCCTTTTTATCAACAAATGGGATGTCATCATCACTTGATCCTTTACCATTTGATTCACTCAAACTTGAAGAGATCATCTGCACATACATATCACATGACAGAAAGCATATAACATAAGGACAATTTCAAATTACATAACCCATGACAAACAAATATTGGGACATAAGAAAATATCACATAAGCAAAGTATGATAATACAAGATAAGAGGTTCAACATATAACAATCCACTAGTATAGTGCCAGTGCTAACGCTACGACGGCAGTAAATCTGCTTATCAATTAAATAAAAGATAAGTATGAATATAATACTTAATAATAAATAATCTTGTGATCACATTGTACGTACTACATATTTAGAAGGAGAGCGGACATTGTACGTACTACATATTTAGAAGGAGAGTGAATCAAACAAGGAAATAAACAGGAAGGATCTGCATGCAAGGAAACCAGACTTGAATTGCCAAAACTGTATGTACTACATATTTGGAAGGAGAGCGAATCAAATAAGGAAGTAAATAGGGAGGATCCGCATGCCCGAAGGTGTTGCCCTTGATCTCCTCCACGTACCGTGCTCGCCAAAGATCGCCTCATGGCCAAGCGTCGACAGCCTCCGCCGCCTCCCGCTCCGTGCAAAGGTACGCGTCCATCTTCGGCAGGCCGATCGCGCGGCGTAAGCCCCTGGTGTAGTCGGCGCCGGGCGGGTCGAACGCCGCGCGGGCAGTAGTATGTCATCCTGAAAAGCTGGATCAATAATGGCTTCCCTAATTGTCATCCAAATATGAATGCTAACATATAGCACCATTTGTGCGTCCTGATTGAGGCTAATTATTATCAGAATATCTGTTACTTCCCATAGTGTATTTAGGAATAAGTCCTAAAATGAACTTATTCCTTATATTTATCACACGATAATTGCATTTCATACACACATTCCTTATATAATATTTTTCGCTAAATAATATTATGGCGGTGGTACGTGAGCGCCTTGTATAGGATGTGGTGCACATGCATGAATGGAAGAAAATTAAGCGCGCGATTCATGGTACTGACTGGTATGGTAAATATTGAATCGAAATCAAATTGGTTTAGATTTGCAACATAAATTCCATATATATAGTTCAATTGAAATATATATGTGCGGGCTCTCCTGTTGTGGGCCACATGAATGAATGAGTTAGACACATTAAACAACAGCCATCGGATGTGGGTGAGTAAAACTGAGGAAAGATCTGAGACGTTCATTTTGATGAATGCAAGTTTCTGGGGACGTTTTGCTGGGTGCACGAACATTGGGCCATCTCTAATGAGGTGCATTATTTAGGGTGGACGTAGGAAAAATTGCTTAGGTGCATTATAAAGGGGTATAGATAGGATGGTAGATTCTTCAAATTACATAATACATGACTTAGGGATATTGGGTTCAAATGACATGATCAACAATAAGGCCATTACTACATAAACACTTAAAAATCTAACGCTTCTTCTCCTCCCATGTTCTCCTAAGCCATGCAAGCCTTCCTTGAGGTGTCTTAAGAGTGAGAAACACATCTCAATATTCCTTCTTGATAAGGAGTTGTGTAGCATAGAAATGTTCATCACTCCCTTCTTCAGCACAGGCATCAACAACTAAGTTAATCATTGTCGGGGTTTCGAGTCACCGGCAAGTAAATTTATAAGTCTAAGGGGCCGCATGCTCCCTCTCCTTGAATGGTTAGACCTAAAGGCCCAGAATGTATACTGGTTCGGGCTAAATATCCCTACTCCAGTTCGTGTGGTGTTTATCGTATTGCTTTAGGTGCAGAAGACTGCACAGTGTTTACAAGCGGGAGCTGGGGGCTCGAACGTGAGAACGTAAACAGCCTATTCGTTGAGGGATCTGGAGAAGAGGGCGAGAGAGACCGTTTGTTCGTCCGTCGTCTCTCCAGAAGACCATGCCTCCCTTTATATAGTCGGAGGGGGCAGGTTACATGGAAAGTCGGGAGAGGGAAGGATGAAGACATCTATGCTAAGAGTTCTGACCCTCGGTCTTGGTGGTTGGTCGACCTCCTCTTCTGCCCATACCGGGTTGGTGGGCTCATCGAGTAGATCAGTTTGCTGCTTCATTGGGAAACAGCGCACCTGCCTTCTGCGGGCCTGACGGGCGCTGACGTCATATCGTGTCTTTGGTGCTGCCTCGGGAGGGAGCGTATCTTCATACTGTGCGTGACTGGACGATGAGACTGGAGTCTTGACTTTAGCAACCTTCGTTCTGTCTTGGGAAGGAGCCACTTGCCCCCGCACGGTCACTTCGAGCGGTCATGTCCGTAGACCATGTGGCCGATGGTCGGCGGAGGCCTGACACTTGGCCCTTGGCGGAGATTGCCTCAGCTCTGTTGGAGTCGGTGGGGAGTCCAACCTGTGGCGGGGGTCGGACGCCCCGTTAGGTCGGGGACGACCTTGGAGCAGCTCGTTAGGTCGGGGTTGAGTGTCCTTTGTGGACCCGTGAGGCCTTTGGTCGGAGCCGGGCATGGGACGATCCGTTCGTTACTCCGGGCTGCTGGGGTACCCATTGTATGAGTACTCGTCAATCATTTCACATATCTCTTTTCTAACAGGATCAACACCAGAGGTAGAAGACATTGACGATTTATTACCTGTGAATTTCTCAACAGCGTCCACAAGCCGCTCAAACTACTTATCTCTAAAAATTTTCTTGAGATTTTCCTCTTGGTGAATTCTGCATAATTCTTTTCTTCTGCTACTTATCCACATTTGGTGTCCTAGTATGTGTCTTGCTAGGTGTGATACTGCAATCAACACCCATACCATCACCCTGTTGTTGATCCGTGACATCTTCAATATCCACATGGAATTCCTTAGATGCACCTGGCACATGTGATGACTCATTGGTACACGTTGCATCGTCAAAAATCACTCGTAGTGACTCTTCATGCTCAAGTGGTGCATATCGAAACTTAGCACAACCTGATTGAGCCTGAAAAGAAGTAAGAAGAACATTAGTTAATTTTAGCATTACACCTAATGAACACAAACAATAAAAAAATGCATACCTTTATTTATTCAGCCCACAAATCATCATCAGCCACAATGGCACCAGTTACGGGATCCCTTCCTAAACCAGATTCATTAAGATTCAATGTCTTACACATGGTATAATGAGCCTTCAATCCATCCCACCTATTTTTGAATTGCTTGCGGTTGTAACTCCTCTTTGTGCGTTCATTGAACTTGGTTTCGAGGTTAGCATAGCCTTTGTTGTTCAGACATTGGAAAGGTCTATTTTTCGTAGCCACTTCTTCCAAACAAATTTCCATGAAAATCCTATTGGCAAATGCATCCCATATTGCTTTGGTTGGCTTGGTTTTTTTCCATCTATAAATATGCAACATAACAAGAATCATGGTACTTTGACTCACCAGCTTAACCCAAGCAAAGCGATAACAGAACAATGCTAATCACATATTCAGAAATAAACATGTATAAACGAATCCATGACAAATCCAATCATGTGAGATTAAGTCAAGCATATTCTAGAGAATACCATTCCCATTTGAATACTCTAAAGCTAGTAGGCTACCAGTTAACTACTTGCTAGTAGGCTACCGGTTAACTACCAGTTAATCATGCGAATACTCTAAAGCTAGTAGGATACCGATTAATCATGTGAGATGAAGTCAAGCATATTCTAGGCATCAATCAGAACAATGGTATGATAAATGGAACATGACACTGATGGGTTCGAAGGAGATGTCAAACATTAAGGAAATTACTATTATCTGCAACCATGGACACTACTATTATATGCACCCAGCAAGGGAATATATATTGTTTAGCTCCACCGCTAACCAATTTGATTAGCTTGAGAGAAATCGTGTTTTTACCTTGAGAATGGAAGGGTTTCCGTAGTTGAGAAATGAAAGGGCTAAAGGTTTGAGAAAGGGAGCCAGAAATGAGCTCAAAATTTCCTGCCGAAAGTAGAGAATCAGATGCAAAATCGAAGCTTTGATGCTAGCAATCAAAAGAAGGAACAACCATATTATCCCCCACACAAAATCAAAGCTTCGATGCTAGCAATCAGAAGAAGGAACAACAATTTTACCCCCACCAAATCGAAGCTTCGATGATAGCAATTGACGGCGGCTCGAGGAGACAAAGCGGTTGCTGCTGCGCTGGATCTGGAAGGTGGCACTGGATCTGGAACACAGAGGGGAGGCGACGTAGGCTCGGGAAGACGGAGGCGATGACAAGTGCCCGCCAGCGGCGACAACATCCTTGGGTCTTGAAGTCGCGCCAAACCCTAGCCGCACGGGGGAGACGACCGATCAGGGGAAGAGGCAGATTTTCCAGAGGAGTGTCGTATTTTATAGAAATGGTATTTTGCGGGTAAATAACCTTCAACTCCAAGGGAAATTTTGTAACACCCATCCGCAAAAGCGTTGGCTTCCCACAGGGTACACTGTACCGGCGGCTTCAGCTTCTACGTTATGCATGGCTTTGGCTTTGGCGAAAGCCGGTTCAAGAAGCCAGCCCTTTGGCACGACTTCAAGCTTCTAGCTGGCAGAAGTTGCAGCAAAAGCTGAGCCAAAAGGGGCCCTACTCAGAGGAGGATATAGCTACCACTAGTGAATTATACTAGAAATTTATACGCGGCGTGCCACGCCGCGGGCGTCGCTCTCCACACGAGAAAATCGAGAATTTTGTTTTTTCGAAAAAAGGGCTTAAACGTAATGGTAAAAAAACAGGAAAAAATGTATGTTTTTTCGGGGAAAAGGATCTCAAGGTTTTTTTCTCCGAAAAAGGACCTAAACGTAATTTTGATTTTATGGAAAAGGACCCGAGCGCAAGCCTTAAAAACGCATAAAGGACCTAAACGTAATATATATTCTTTTTTGGAAAAAAGGACCTAATCGTAATTTTTTTCCGGAAAAGGACCCAGATGTAATTTTTTTTCTGGAAAAGGACCTAAGCGTAAATATTTTTTCAACTGGGCTCGCGGCTCGAGCCGAGCCAGCTCAAGCCGCCATGTGGGGGTGCTCCCCATCCAGGAAGTCTTCAGGCTTTTGTAGGAGGGATTATTCAAGATGTTTGGTTTAATTCCTAGAGTGGGTGCAATTTGTCTGGGCTTACCTCAACATGTATTAGGGGAAACTGGCAAGTCTTCAAACACCATGGTAGCATGTTTCATTTTTTGGTTTGCTTCCTTTGGCTCATTTACATTCTTATAATTGAATTGATTGCTTGTCACTCTAGGATTGCAAATCTTGACATAAACTTACATTGTTTGTGTACATAGTTGAGACTAGACGATATAGGCCTTAATTGGATAAAAACCGTTTTGATTTACGCTTCCACATATAAAACACGATTTTGGCCTAAGAGTATTTTGAAAACACCTATTCACCATCTCTAGTTGGCCTCCTCGATCTTACACCTGCTCAGTTGTGTTCAAGGTCTTCACCTATTGGAAACCTTCACCTTAGTCCAGGAAAGACAAATGAAAGGCACCGGCCTACTGTCCTGAATCTACGTATTTCTGAAAAGCCCGCGATGAGTTTTTGGCCCAGCAAAAGAAGCTAAAGAAGCAAGCCGTTGTGGCTCAAGTCCAGGAAAAGCCTAAGATCAACACTCAAGACTAGTTTTGGGTAGATGTCTACGGGAGTAATTTGAAGAAATGTAAGACCTAAACCCTTGAAAAATCAAAGGGGAAGGTGTCGATGGATCCTACTGCATAGGGTCTTTGATAGCAAGTATGGGCGTATATGTATCTTAGTTGTAGTTTCTATTCATAATTCATATGTGTCGCTATTTGTACCGTAGAAGTAGCAATGTGAACGTACGCACCGAACCGAACTTTATATGCCATGTAATTTGCACCTATATTACGAAATGGTATGTCCGGCTTTGTCCGATTTGTTCAAACAAGCAACATCACTTGACCTCATTACATGCATACAACGGATTCCTCGGTCAAGAGATAGAAAAGGCCCAATTTTTGTTCTCCTTCCCTAAAGGAAAATATTTCTCTATTTCAACAGATGACTAATGTCGGTGTTTTTTCACAAAAAAAACCAAAAGGTAATTTTTGGTTTTCTTTTTTCTCCCTATAAGAAGTTCTATCATCATTTCAACTAGCGACAATGCTATGTCACTATTTCAATCAATGATAGAGCTAGAGGCTTTGTCACAAAACCAAACGGTGATAGATAGTCTACCTAGATACTACATCGATATTTCATTATTCGAAATGGCGACAAAGGTCCTGTCGCCATTTGAAATGATTATAGATATATTTCTATAATTTTTTATGTATTATTTCCATAATTTTTTAAAATTTATATTATTTTAAAAAATCTCACTATGAGGCGCGTGCACTTGGGTACAAGGTTTGAAATTTCGTTTTCGAATCCCATCTCGGAGTTGGCTGAATTTTTTTTGGTGAAATCTCACAATTTTGGCCAAAATTCGGAATGTTTTAAGACGGAAAAACCTAAATTTCGGCCAAAATCACCGAAATTTCAACAAAATTGGCTGAAATTTCAGCCTTTTTTTTATCCCTCCGAAATGGTCTCTAGAGGCTAGAAAAAATACCACATCAAACTTAGGACAAACATGAGATAGCTGAGGAGGTCAGTGGAGCTAATGTAGTCCCCTGGTTCCCGAAGGTTGCGGGTTCAAATCCCACTCTCAACAGTCCTCTGGCCATCTGATTTACATCCACATCTTGTTATAATATGTAAAACAATATTATGAGCATATCTCTTTGCTATTTAAAAAAATTTGGTTGCGGGGCGCCGAGGATTCAAATCCGGGTCTCTTGGTTGAAAGCTAACTATCTTGACCAACATGTGCTCCGGTCCTTTTGGTACCAAATCCGATCGTTTATGTAGTAATTTCGGTCAAAAGCTTGAAATCTTGGCGAAATTTCGCCGATGTTTCCGAAATTACTGCAGTAATTTATTTATTTTTCAATTTTTTATTCCATCGGACTTTGGAATCTCATCCCCAGCTGAAATTCAAAATCTCGATCGAAATTTTCGAAATTTTGCCCGTATTTTGAACCTGGGCGATGCATGCGTTCACTCGGCATCATTGTTCTGTATCTTCTAGGCTTCAAGTTCTTTGTTCGGCTTGCCACGGACGTTTGGACAATGGTGTGGTATATCCAGGAACTAGACGCTTGGGATCTCATATGGCTAGGCGGGGTTCTTTAGTTGTGCGATAATACATTTTTGTGGTTTGTTAATTGCAAGTAGTAGTCTTTTAATTACAAGTGATTGATTTGCTGTCCTGTGAAGTTTAATATTGGCAATTATTTTGATTACTCGTGTAGTTGTGTAGCATCTCTCTTACTTGTTGCAATTGATTTTCCAAACACAACGGTAGCATTCGTGGATTGTTTTATTGCTAGAGCATACAAACTAGTTGCTGTCCATGAGCTAAGCTTTGAGCCGTGTGTGATTATATTTTTGCAAAATTAGGTGTCTAGCTACTTCGTGTAATTATAATATTGCTAGTACTTGATATTCCCTCCGTTGATAAATATAAGGTTTATAGTTTGAATGGTCTTATTGAAAAATATAAAGTGTGCATGTAGATTTAATGAGTTTTTTCACATATATCTTTATTTATTCTCTCTCAACCATATGCATTTATTCATTACCACCTACACAAAGTATTATCTCTCATCTTCTAAGACAATTAAGAGGATATATAAATCATTTCCTCTTATATTTTCCTCATTTTCACTACAACTTTAATCCTTCTGCTAAGTCAAAATACGCCTTATATTTATGGAGGGAATGAGTAGAAACTAAGGACATTCATCTATCCTACATTTACACCAGTTGTTTATCCACCGTATTGGCGAGCGTGTAATTTCGGATATTACATTGAGAGCCGTAGTTAAGCATGTTTGACTTTGCATTGTCAAATTATGCGATGGATCGTGCGATTCGGCTATTGGCGTGTATTTCCTTCTGAGAATGTTTTATCCGCGTTATTACTTTGTGAATTGTAGCCTTTATCTTATCATTTAATTTGGGAATTAATCTCACGTTTAAAATAAGTCAGCTAGCACCTTGACTGGGTGAGAGAAAAAGTCGATAAAAAAAAGAAAGAGAAAGAAAGGCCAAGGCCAGAGAGGCCAAATCCACATACTGTTGATGGAGACAGCTGACGAGATGGTGCCACAGTGCATCGGGGCCTGTATGTCGATGCCGCACTTGCTCATAGACCATGGCTCTTTGTTGCTGGTCGATTCCTCGCCTCTCCTTTCCTCACTCACCGCTCCTCCCATCCCATGCCACCTTGCGTGATCGCCAGCCACTTATGCAGGGTTAGACGAAAATCGATCGAAAATTATGAAAATTGATGTATCAAGTCGGTTTGAAATTCTAAACTAATCAAATTAAAAAAAAAATCAAAAAATTCAAAAAAAAATTATGTCACATAAACCGATCAAAAATCGCTCAAAAAATCGGTTGCAAGAAAAGTTCATTTCGCCTGTCGATTTTTGATTTTTTTTATTTTTTTCAAACTGTTTGATTTTAAAACCCTTTGGTATTTGACGATTTCCACGATAAATCGGTGCCGCCGAATCTTCGATTTTCAACATCGATTCGGTTTTGTAAACCTTGAGGGGATCACTCCGTGTAGGTACCATCGCTGCAGGGTCCATCAACAGTTTTTGTGATGTCAATGATCCACAAACAGTTTGGTTCTATCTCGCTCCGTCTAAACTTACGAGATATATTTTTTCTTGATATATAGGCAAAAATATATTGAAAATGATTATATTACTCCTAATTATTATCAATAAGTATTATATATAATGTATGTATGTATAGAATATGAAGTAAAGATAGATAATTATTAGTTGTATATAGGGAATACTGTACTAATTTTATATTAAAATATAAAATATATTTTATATTTATGAATAAGATTATTTAAAAAATACGTCTTATAAACTTAAACGGAAGGAGTAGTTCGGTTTCTGGATGGTTTTTTTTTCTTCACAGGTGGGGTTTATCCTCCATTAATTCCACGAGCGTCGGATATATCTGAAATGACAGAATGAGAGAAAATTAAGACTCAAACGACCTGAAAACTCAAGTAGGGTAGAACATTGCACCTAAGGGAAATTTTCTATGCAGTGATCGATGATCAGTTCATTACAAGGAAGGCAAAAACTTTCCAGTCAACGATAAGTAACTTGAGAAGATACCGTGTGATAACTGATAAGGTAGCAACTGGAAGGAATCAAACGAACAATCAGCAATAGTTTAGATGGGACTAGTGGACCTAAAAGGACCAGGTGCGTCAAACTTTGCTGCTGGGTGATCACACCATCCAAACAAAACTCGCCAGCAGCGTCGGAAAGAAAGACACCTGGGTGGAATGTGCAATACTAGCATTATTGCTAATTTGCTACCTATCCCCTTCCAAATTCAAGTATTCAACCCTGAAAGTATCGCTAATCCATCTGTTATCCAATCTATCCGTTCCATCATTCAGTTCAGGACAAGGTATTAAGGAACCGCGCAGAGAAGAAGTATCGTCGTCCTTCTCCTTCAGCACCTGAAATTTTTCGAAACATCGCCGTGTGTCCGTACATGCATGGGTACGTGCTGTGTACATATATAGTGGCAAAATGACGAAATCGACATCGATTACACATTCGAGTCCTCAAGGTACACGGATGATTACGATGGACTAACCGCCTGAGCAGCCGATAAGCAAGATCGAACAGAATTGGCAGCGCCCAGCGAATGGAACCAAGCTGAAGCATCCGCGCTCGGCACAAGACGACAGCGTACGTCTTGGCCTGTGATCGAACACGCCGCGCACGCATCATCCAGCTCACACACGCTCAAGTATCACGCGGACCGCGAGAGAGTTCAACCTTTTTTTCCGCCTCTAGTACATTTTTATTTTACAAATCTAGCCCTCGCTCTAATGCAAGTATAAAAATAGCTTTCTCTCCCATCACGAAAGTGTCACGTCTTGCCGTGGCAGCAACATTATCGAGTCCCTGTGCCGTGGACCTGTGCTGCTGCCCTGTTGTTGTGCCTGTGGTGTTCGTCACCTGACTGACCATGCTTTCACGTCTCTACCATGGTATACGATCGCGATATATGATATATGTCACATAACGATATTTTTATACTGATAGAGGAAGCTATTTTTATAAGAGCAGTGCTTCAATGCTTTTCCTCCTAATACAAGTTGCACAAATCTTAAAGCAAGCGAAGGGGTAAGTAATCTCCATCTACCTTTTATTCATGCTTTAATATTTGTGCAACTGTAAAAAGGAAAAACATTGAAGCACCTCTCTTTTTGTAATTACGTCTCTAGATTAAATTTGAAAAAAAAACGTACGAGGCGGTTGTCTTGGAACTGAACTCGACTCGGCCAAATCCAGCGCACCGGACCGCACCGCGTCTACCCCCACCCATCGAATTAACCCAGCGCGCCACGCCCCCAGCGCCAGCCACGCACGGTACTACCCAGCCCAGCCGTCGCCGTGCCACCACGCGCGCGCGCACCACGAGCCCGAGATAGCTAGCTAGTCTGGCACGGAGAGTCGGAGTCTCGGAGGCGC
Source organism: Otatea glauca (assembly GCA_036346275.1). Classification (NCBI taxonomy): domain Eukaryota; kingdom Viridiplantae; phylum Streptophyta; class Magnoliopsida; order Poales; family Poaceae; genus Otatea; species Otatea glauca. The sequence continues at coordinate 12,315,305 of CM070728.1, forward strand.
GCGCGCCACTGCCCGCCCGACACGTCCCCGCCCCCACGGGACGACGCCCCGCATTTCCCCCACCAACCCCGCGCACGCAACGCAGAAACGCGACGCGACGCCAGCATCATTAATACGTTACCCGCCCGCCCGCTCGCGCGCAACGCAATGTTAAGACTCCCTCCCACCCCGCACCAACCGCTCGGCTAAACCGAACCAGGCGACGGGCGGCGGGGGACGACGTACGTCCTCGTCGCGCGCGCCAAGGTGGCACGCCCCGCGCGGCGCCGTGTAGAAAGCCAACATAATAGTTAAAACCGCCACGCGAATCGCGATATATACGTGGTGACCAACATAGTCTTATTAACCCCGCCGCGCGCGCTGTCAATGGCTGGAGAGAGAGAGATAGGGATCAGAGATTCAGAGGCCGCTGCGTGCTGCGAATTCTCTGCCCCTGCCCCGCGACAGCGACGCCGAGCGAGGCAAGCGGGACCGCGCGGAACAACGCAGCTAGCTGTAGCCTATAGCTAGATCCATAGAGAGAGACTCCGAGAGAAAGAGAGAGTCTACGCATGCACGCCACCGCGCTCCATTGGCCACCCCGTTGCCATCACTCCGATTAAACAATTAGCTAGGCGAGCTAGGTAGCTGCCGTGCTACCCTGCGATCCATTCATCTATCCCCTTCTTCCACATCGACCCTGGTGCGTGCATGCCCAGGTGAGAGTTGGAGACGCGCGCGGCGCGAGAGTGAGCGAGCTGGTGATCATGGAGGGCGAGGAGGACGGGGAGTGGATGATGGACGTGCGGGGGGGAAAGGGCGGCAAGGGCGTGGACAGGAAGAAGCGGTTCAGCGAGGAGCAGATCAAGTCGCTCGAGTCCATGTTCGCGACGCAGACCAAGCTAGAGCCGCGGCAGAAGCTGCAGCTGGCGCGGGAACTCGACCTGCAGCCGCGGCAGGTCGCCATCTGGTTCCAGAACAAGCGCGCGCGCTGGAAGTCCAAGCAGCTCGAGCGCGAGTACTCGGCGCTCCGGGACGACTACGACGCCCTCCTCTGCAGCTACGAGTCCCTCAAGAAGGAGAAGCACGCACTCCTCAAGCAAGTATGTGCATCTATCTGTTCGTCGATCACGACGCTGTGTTGAGTTCTTTGTCACAATTCGTTCTAATGCATGATCGATTCGATTGTTGCAGCTGGAGAAGCTGGCCGAGATGCTGCAGGAGCCGCGGGGGAAGTACGGCGATAATGCCGACGCCGCCGGAGATGGGGACGACGTGCGCTCGGGTGTTGCCGGCCTGAAGGAGGAGTTCGTCGACGCCGGCGCGGCGCTCTACTCGGCCGAGGGCGGCGGCGGAAAGTTCTCTAACATTGGCGACGACGATGCGGGCCTCTTCGTCCGGCCTTCGTCCCAGCCGTCGCACGCCGCTGCCGGCTTCACAGCGTCGGGGCCGGCGGAGAACCAGTACTCGTCGTTCCAGTTCCACTCGAGCTGGCCGTCGTCCGCGGAGCAGACCTGCAGCAGCTCGCAATGGTGGGAATTCGAGTCCTTGAGCTAGTAAAAGATCATCGATCGATCGGATCATGCAACGATCACGCACAATTCACAAGAGAATTACTCGGATCAGAACACGTACGGTCGAATCCGTAGAGATGATCAACCGATGGTGATGTGTACATAGCTTTTGTAGATCGAAACCCAGGTCTGTCCAGGCAGTCTCTCTTCTCCATCAGCATGGAAATTTTTCTCTCCCCCTCTTATTTGTTGTCGTCGTCAGAATACCAGATCATGTAATCCAGGAACACGTAGAGGAAGATCAAACTTATAGAGATCGTCACATGCAGCATGTCCTGTTTATTCAATGGTCGCTTTCTCTCCCTGCAACTTGTTCTTCTTTCTTGCTTTCCTTGTCCATTGGGCAGAATGCAACGACAGCTGAATGGAATACAGAGAGAACAAGAAAGTAGAGAGAGATAAAAGATGTGAACGTAGATCAAGATTCCCGAACAAGAGAGGGGGAGGGAATCGAACAGCACACTTACCAGTAGTACAGTACGGGACAATACAGGGTGGCACAGATCACAGAACATGCATGCAGCCATTGTTTAATTTTAAGCAAATGGTAAGAGGCGTGGTTTAGGTCCAGCCCGAAATTCCGAGTATCATACCATTTGATACGGGTTCTATAGTGCGGTCGGATCACACTCCTATTAAGGACGAGAAACCTATGTAAAGTTGGATCGTATAGCAAAGGTGCCCAGCTAACATAGCTCATCTAAGCAGACAATTGCATAACCCCATGACACTTCGTTTCCATCCACGGGCAGGTCTCAAGTGCCAAAGTGTGGCGTACCAGTCTCTCTGGAATAGAAATCGTTAGCCATAACTGTGGCATAATTTGGCAAAGAATTGTGTCTATAATAGATAGTACATCAGACTAGCTAAGATTTTGTGGCATGCCAAAACATGGCATCAAACAAAACAACAGCTTAAAGGAAGTCAAAGGGATCTACTGGGTTACGGTATCAATCCAAACGTACCCTAAATTGCGCATGGTGAATCGGATCTTATCAGTAACTAAGAATTTGGATGGGGCCTAGATGGTAGAGTGCATGGTGCACAAGAGTGGTACTGGTTTTGATCTTTAGACACGCAAAAGTGAAAGCACGCATCTTAAAAAAAAATTGACTTAAAAGTAGCTAGCTGCATTAGGAACATTTTTAGGACTAAAACTGAAATGTCGAGAACCTGCCAATGTGCCAGAATTTCATGGACTCGTTAATCCGAATACAAGTAGCAAATTAAGTCAAGACACGACGCAGGACAATGACACCGTCATTAATCCTTCGCTTATCCTAGGTACTACTTTCTATCTTTACAGCGACCAGCAGCAACGTGGTAAGTCCCAGAATTCGTCCACGACCGCCGACCGGCATCCATAAATGATGATTTCTACACTTCGAAAAGGCACTTATCTTTTAAGCAGATTACTCAGGGCATATACAGTGTATATAGATAACAATTGTCTGTAATATATCTTCATATCATTTATAGACAACAATAAAAATAACTCATACAATAGATCATCTATATAGTTGTCTGTAATGGTCTCTCATCTAATTAACAAACTGTCTATACAATAGTACACAAAATAAAAAACTGTCTGCTAAATAATAGACAAGTTTTTTCTCTCCTCCTTCTCTCTTCTCCACATCACTTAAAATAGTATAGTCTTACAAACAGCTGATATGTATCATTATCATTGTATATGCACCGAGAGCAAAGTTGCTTCCAAATTAATATCGAAGAAATTACCCACTGTTTGCTTGGACACGCACGTAACTCATCAAATCTGATTGGTCTCATTGGTGATCGATCGATCGATCGACTAGTACTCCTCTATATGAGGTCTCTTTCTTTCGTCCTCAACTGCTGTGTTGGGCTCCATGTCATTATGACAAGTCACTGTGCAACACTGTGACGATCAGAGAGAATCCTAGAACGCGAATTCGAAGCTTTCGATGGCACCATCCATCCAGGGTCTAAAGAAATTGGCGACCATGGCTCTGGAATATCACAGGCGCTTGTCGTGTTATCGTGGAGGTGGTTAGCATTGCTTCCATCTAACCGATATGGGTTCCACTCAAATGTGACAACTCATGACCCACATATTATAAGCCATGCATTCCTGTCAAAAGCAAAGACCCGTCAGTGAAAGGAAAGGGCAAAGACGAGATATCTGTGATCGACTGCTAGTACAAAATTCTTTCTCTAGTGACCAATGGAGCCACTTGTACAGCCTGGAGGTGTCCAACCGGACGGCTCGGCACGCCCGACCTAATTAAAAAACGATATAGCTCGTTTCGGTGCAATTAATAAACGAGTCGTGTCGTGCCGACCCAAGTGCCGAGGAGACAATCCAAGCACAGTTCTCGGGGCTAACGGGCCGGGTCAGGCCATAACGGCCGTTAGCGTCAAAAGAATTCAAAAAATCCTAAACAATTAGAAAAATAGAAAAAAAAATTGCAGAAAAATATGAAAAAAAATCATAATCATGCCGTGCCGACCCGCCATGCAGCTGTGCTGGCCTAAGCACGACACGGGCGAGTGGACCGTGCCAGCACGACTAGTTTACGACTGGGTCGCGCCGTGTTCAGGCTAAGCTAATAGTGTCGAGCCCAGGGTTCGCATTCTCGTTTCGCCGGCGATTTTCGAGGTCTCGGCGGTACCGGTTTTCGCGGTAAACCGCGCGAAAACCGCGAAAAACCGAACGAATTTCAAATTTGAAAATTCTAAACGCGGGTCAAACCGAGTGGAGAAAACTGAGCGGTAATGGCGAAAAACCGAGCGGTAAGGGCCGTAAAACGCGCCAGGTCGGAAAATCGGGGAAAATGAGGAAAAAATGGGGAAAATGCAAAAAAGATGTTGTAAAAATTGTAAAAAAACAGGGAAGGCTAAAATTGAGTGAACACATCAAAAAAATACAAAATGATCTCTCCTAAATTTGGGAAAAATTCGACATGACCTTTGCTATATTTTAGACAATTGGAAGTTGTAAATTAGACATTTAGCACTAATATATCAATTAATAATCTTTCATTACAATACTACAATCACACAAGTGCAAAAATAGGCATTTAAATAACCACATAGTAAAAGCATTCGCAATTTCAGTACCATTCATTTGTCACCACCATTTACATTGTAATACCTTTCAATTGAAACTGTGGAGTAGGCATTACCATAGCTTTGTCATTCTTCCATTATCGCATAAATACCATATTCGACCTACATGAACGGAATGTCTGTAAGTATTTCGACTTGCAATGTACACTTGGTATAATATCAAGTTGCACTGAAATGAAACATGCAAATGAAATGAATCATGCAAATGAAATATTACCTTCGGGGCTACGGGTAGTATTGTTGCGTGTACACTTGGTTGGCTATATTGTATTCCTCAATAGACATCAAGGCCAATCCTCATGTAGCTAGCAACTCCGCCTTATAATCGTGCCAGCTTTGCCCCGTCCAAGTGCTTGTTGTTTGTCATTGTTGATACAACATAGTATAAAACTCAGGATCTTGCCACTCATAGACCCATTGCGTGGGAGTTTGTGCATGAGCGTCGGGGATGACGTAGTCATAGCTGCTATAGGAGCTATGCCTCCGTGGCATCTCAGGGACGCCATATGAGCTAGAGCTGAAGCTGTCCTGTGGTGCGCAGCTATCCTATGGTGCGCGTGCGCCCTTTACCTTCCCCTTTCTCTTAATAGTTGTCCTCTGTGATTGAGGAGCGCCGTGATCTCTATCCTGTGTTGCATGAGTGTACTGCGACTCTCCTGTAAATTCGATGGGTTGAGGATCTCCTGATTGGTGCGTGGCAGGTTTAGAGGTATTGTTGCCGCCATCGCCATCGGTGTCTGTCTTCGAACTGCTATCATTAGACTCTTGGTATGTTGGGCTCTTAGGATCCGCACTCTCAGTGGAGTCATCACTCCCTACATCTGTTGTGTGTTTACCCTTTCCTTTGGAGGACGCTCTTCTTTTTGTTGCATCCTTACTCGGAACTGATTGGTGCTTCCTTTTCCCTGTATGGGTGTCCCCGACTGTCTTGTCTGCCCATTCGGAGATAGTACTAGCCCCGGTGTCCTTTCTTAACTCAGTAGGGTGAACCGGATCTGTGATAAGCTGGGATGGAAGAGGGGTGTCACTCTCTGTGTCTTCCTCGTCAAGTAATGGGTCACCGTTGGATCTTCCTTTATCCATCCACAGTCGGATCTGGTTTGTATCATCACTTAGCGTTAGCTCCATAAGCCGCTGGAATGGATCGTCTTCATCTGAACGCTTTTGATTTTCTGCAGCTTGAATTCGAAGCCGAAGGTTGTAGTTGACATACACCAGCTTATGTAGCTTCTTGTATGATAGGCGGTTGCGGATTTTTGTGTGGATGAATGGAAATGTACTCCAATTGCGCTCACAACCACTAGAAAATGCACACTGTGACACGAGACGTATGGCAAACCGCTGTAGCGTGGGTGTGTCCGATCCAAACACATCCCACCAATGTGCTGCAAATTAACGAATAAAATAGTTAGTACTGACGAGAGTACCGTTACATTCGAGACAATGCAAGGAAAATATCAGGGGATGTTTTGCCATCTTGTGCCATCCTCGCAGCTAGAGTCGATGAGAACGATCCAAGCTTCCTCCTGAAAACGTCGGCGTTTTGAAGAGCTTGCGCGGCGCTATCAGTGTCCTCAGTAAGCGCTTCAAAGGCATCCAGGAGATTTGGCAAGAAGGAGTTGATCGTGCCGTAAGCGTAGGTAGTCCGCGGGTTTAAGGCGGCAGCTGTACGATGGGAAACAAAGCATGTCAGTACAATATACAACATATGTACAACTGCAATATACTGTGTTACAGGGAAGAATATATTACCGGCATTCATATAAGTGTTGCGCGTTAAGTCATCCATTCGTTTGTCCACCACGTCCATGTACATGTCTTTCATGGCTGGAGACTCATAGAACAAACTGTCGTACTCCTGTCGCACTATGGTGTACCGTAGAATTGTCTCGCTCAAAGTGGGCACCCTGTCCTGATCAACGAATCGCAAGAAGGCGTACAACGGTTCCACCGACTTCACAACTGATCGAAGATTTTCCCACTAGTCCAAGCTTGAGAGGCAGCCATACACGTACCTCCCCTCGGTGTTATCAACAAAGCGAGAGTTTACAAATTCTTCGGCAGTCATCCATTGCATAAACTTGTTTTTGCGCCGAAGGAAACTGTCCAAGAACATATAGTTAGTGCCGAAACGAGTTGCATTCCACTTGATCAACTCACCTCCAATGTATTTCTTCATCATAGCATGTATCTTCGAATGGTTATATATCCATCGAGAGATTTTTCTTGCACTCTCAATCACAGAGGTGTGGTCTGGGAACTCTCCAATCTCCTTCAACATCAAATTAATGGTGTGGGCCACGCAAGGCTGCCACACTATGTTGCGATGGTGCCGTGCGATGAGATTGCACGCTTTCTTATAGTTCGCACCATTATCTGTGACAATCTGCACCACATTTGACAGACCCACCTCGTTGATTACTGAAGATATTTCCTGCGTGACCAAACAAAACAAGGTACGGCAATTACATTATATGTACTTTAATTCAACTTCAGAAGAGTAAAACAAAGCCAATTACCTTGGTCAGGTACGAAGCATCCTGAGAGACGCCGGTGGCATTGACGGATTTGTGGAAGAATATGGTACCATTACAATAAATCATGAAGTTTATTATACTCATGCGTGTCGGCCCTGTCCAAGAATCACACATGATTGTTACTCCGTACGTAGACCAGTGCTGCATGAACTTTGCATAGCTCTCCTTAATTTCTGCTTCATTAGCATCTAAATATTTCCCATCTATATCTCGGCGACGGGACGGGATACCTTCGCCTAAAATGAAACATAAATGTTAGCTATGAATCGGAGTACAAATGAGCGACTATTTTAAATCTCACTTACCGTATTTTTGTGTTTCCCGAATAGCGCTGACAAAGTATGGACTATCTGCTTCCCTGCGATACCAGCAGCATGGTACCATTTGGCCCACGCAGAATGGACATCTTTGCTTCCCGCCCTTCCCTTCTGTGTCCACGGATGGGTGTCAATCCTTGGTTGTACCGAGGCATGGGCCACACCAATATTGTAATCCCCCATCGCCGGTGGTCTTTCTCGCTGCGACGAACTCCGAAACATCCTCGACAAGAGACTGGGGCGATCTCCTCCAGCTCTCTTCGAGGAGCCACTGCCACCACCACGCTCATACCTCCCATCTGCCCGGCTTCTAAATTCTGCCTCCGTCCTAGAGGCAGCCATGGCATGCTGGAGTTGGGCCTCCTCATCAGCATCACCCGTGTACTCCGAGTACACACTTTGCCTCGGTGGAGAGTCTCCAGCTGTTGCTGCTTCTTTCCTCATCATCTCATCTCTCCTGCTCCTCTTCTCCTTCATTCTGTCTAGCTCACGCTGAAAGTACTCACGAACGTCCGCAGGAATTTTAGTGCAATGGACGATACCCGTACCACGCCCTGCCAAGTGCTTTGCTTGAATCGGTCGCACCACCTCCTTTCTTCTCTTTGAGACAAGATTTGCATCGAAATCCAAAGACCATCTTATCGCCATGCTCCCACACCACGCTCGGTATCGTCATCGATAAAATAACATAATAAAAGTAAGCATACGTAGAATTATCGCTACTTGAAAGCATACGTAAAAGTAAGCATACGTAGAATTATCCATTAGTGTTAAAATTGTTTCACGTGATCTTCTCTCTGTTTTTGCTTCTTGCCTTGATGATTCACATCACCAAGTATATATATTGGTATTTGGCACCAAGCCACTAACTAGTGCCAGATCGATTAGCTCATTACCATAGGTCCATAGCTAACAATACAATTGGGAATTGTATAGCTAATAATACATACATAGCACATTAATTGCGACCTCGGTACCCCCTAGAGGCTCACCAGCACATTCTTGCGACCTCTAATGTTTCTAGCTAAACTGGTTCTTTTGTTTCTAGCCTCTAATAGCAAAAACAGCAAGACCTCTAATTTTTCTAGCTTTTTTACATTTACAAATGAAGTACATGAGTAGCTCTACTAATGACCATACAACGAATAACACAAATCATCGGTATTGCGCAAAAAACCGAACGAAATTTGTACAAACCGAGCGAAAAACTAACCTCAAATCGCGATTTTCGCTCGAACTCTCGAAAACCGCGGCTCTCGCGATAAACCGAAGAAACCGCTCGGTTTTCAAGCTGAACCGCTCGGTTTTTCCATCTTCTCCGCGTTTTCTTGCTTCTCGTGGCGGAGCTCGTCGGGCGCCTCGGTCGGCCAAAGTGCGAGTGGGGAGAGTGAACACCAATTATTGCGGACGAATCCGGTCGGAAGCAGCGTCGGCAAGACTCGCCACTTTTGTGTGCCTCGGTGGGCGGCCGCCGGATGGGCGAGGAATGGGTGGCGGCCCGAGCCAACTTCGGCTGTGGGCTAGCCAGCGGGCCTTTTCTTTTTCTTTTTTGATTTTCTCAATTTCAAATAATTCAAATAGCTCAAAAAGATATCTAAATTTTGTTTTTCCATTAAATTTTCATACCAGACATCATAGATCAATTGATAATAATTTTAGGAATTTTTTGGATAAATTTTTTGAAATTTTTTGAAATTTTCAAATTTGAATTTCAAACCGGACGAAAAACCGACCGGCTCCTCTTATCGTCTCGGTGCGAGATGGACGAAAATCGCGGTTTTCGCACGAGAAACCGCGAAAACGTGAACCCTGGTCGTGCCATGCTACTTAACAACGACAACAACCAAAACCTCAGACTAGCCCGTTTGGACATCTCAAGTCACAACAGGCTGTGATGGGATGCAAGATTTCTGTCATAAGCAAATGTCCACGTGGATTGCTTATCCCTTACCGTGCGATGTTACTTTTTTTCTTTTTTTAGGCGTGCCATGCTACTTAACAACGACAACAACCAAAACCTTTTGTCTAAGTATATTGGGTAGACAGTAGACTAAAAAAGAAATCCAATCAAAAACAATAAAACCCCTAAACCTTTGATCTTGAGTCATGATTTCGATACGCGGATCGCTAACTTTCATACACTCCTATCCACACTAAACAATCTAACAAGTCTCTTTTAACTTCTTTCTATGTCAGTCTCTATTTTCGCGACGACTTAAAATTCCACTACAAACCGATGCCTCAGGAGGCTTCTATTAGAGATGTTTAAACCATCACACGATTTTAGACAAACTTTTCTTCAATTAGTGTTACCCTAACCCTACCACGTATATTATCATTGGAGATTCAATCTCACATTGTATGACCACAGATCTACCTCAGCATCCGCATCTCTGCTACACTCATTTTCTGTACATATTGTCTTTTTGTCGTCCAACACTCCACTCCATACAATATCGCAGGTCTAATCGCCGTCCTATAGAACCAACCATTTAACTTTTGAGAGACAAAATATCACATAGAACACCTAATGCTTGGTACCATTTCAATCACCCAACTCATGTCATGTGGCTCACATCTTTATCAATCTCGACGTCATTCTTAAGCATCGGTCCCAAATATCGTGCGATGCTACCTTGGTACAGCTAAAATATAGAAAAGCTTTATTCAGTGGATATTTGATATACTCCGATTAGAGCCTCAAATACGCAATTAATTTGGCTCTCAAACTGAAGATGCAGTTAGGTGTCAACTCCAAATACTACCTTTCCTAATCCTTACAGAGTTCCTTGTCTCATTGATTTGAGCCGGTGGGTGAGTCAGCTCGGCTCGCGGCTCGAGCCGAGTCGGCAAAAAAAATCGCGTTTGGGTCCTTTTTCAAAAAAAAAATTATGATTAGGTCCTTTTCTGAAGAAAAAAAATACGATTAGGTCCTTTTATTTAAAAAAAATATATTACGTCTAGGTCCTTTATGCGTTTTTAAGCACTGCGCTCGGGTCCTTTTACTGAAAATCAAAATTACAAATAGGTCCTTTTATGTGAAAAAATACGTTTAGATCCTTTTTAAAAAAAAAAGAAATACATTGCATTTAGATCCTTTTTCATTTTTCTAGCATTACGTTTAAGACTTTTGCGGAAAACACAAAATTCCTTTTAGGTCCTTTTCGCGTTTTTCCTCGGTTTGCTTCTGTAGAGAGCAGCGGTCGCACGTTTTCTCGATTTGCTCGCGTGAGGAGCGGCGCCCGCGTCGTGTCACGACGCGTTTGATTGTCTAGTAGGTTACAGAGCACACAAGAAATGAGCACCATGATATTTAAGACATGAGCACATGAATTTTACATGAGCTGCATTCCCAAATAAGACCTTAAGATGCCCACAACTTTAGCACTCTAGACATGCATAGGTTATGCTGACATCTGACTTGGTTAGTGATGCATATTGACTTGTTAATTTAGGGAAGGCATTACTCATTAATATTTTAAACTCCGTATCTCCATGCCTGGAGCAATCCAAAGCCAGAATAGTACAGTGATCATAGGAAAAAAGAACAGAAAAAATGGTATCAGCTATCTATATTCGAATGTACTCTCACATATATTTCAAAACAAACTATGGACTAGGTCATATGATTGCTCGTTATACTCATTCTTACGTATTAAAGATCCTCTGCATCTTTGATATGCTTATATATAGAATACATATTCGCAGCGGATGTCAAGATCACGGCTTACTTAATCAGCCAAGTACGGGGATTATTATACTTTTTATCAAGTATGTAATGTAGTCTCGTACTGATAATAATATCCAACCCCCCCCCCCCCCCCCTCCCCCCTCTTTATCTTTAAGTTCCATAACCCATTCCACGGCAGCTCACCATCAAAGCATCTACCATAATTTTTTGTTTTGGAGAAATCAGCAAACTTTGTTACCTTGAGCAACTTGAATTGCAGATATGCTGAAGAGTTACAAAGATGATACGTGATGAACAGATGATAATGCCGTAATGGTAAAATCATAAATGCCAAATGACTAAGCTTCTTTCGAAATTTACATAGCTAGATATATAAAAAAATTATTTATCATTTAAATGGTTATTTTAAATTTGAGCTAACAAGCCACTATCAAGTCGAGCATAATAACCCTTTTTCGTTCGAAATAGATTCATTTCAATTTTAAACTCATTAACTACTGTAATCAAAGCAGTTTTGATTCGAGCCCTACCGAACTTTTTTTTTGCCAGCCCTACACTGATGCATCATACACGCCACGGAATTTTCCTCACCTCACCTAGCTGGCTTCGAAAGGAAATCAACCACCCACCTTGGCATAGTGCGAACCGTTTTCCAGTTATACTATTGGAAACAAATCTAACTATCACCAAAAGGCAACCTATCCTATGTACTATATAAGGACATAGACTACATCATGGAATGAAATCTTGGGGCAACCGCCAACTGGATAGCATTTGAATGGAGCGCACAGCACAGTAGTCAGTACTCAGTAGGTCCAGATGAGCAGAAAGCATATTACAAACAAATTTATTATTCTATTGTCAGTTGCATTATAGTCTATTTATAAAGTATGTGGCATCCCAACCCTAGATGGTGCTGCTGCTTAGACAAACCACAAAATAGGGCAAATGTAGCTACTTAGCATGCACCATCCTGTTTCACATTTTCCTTAGTTAGTTGAGAAGACAATGAACTAGACACAGGTATGACAATACAGCATCGGGTAATTAACTTCAATCATTGGGTAAGCTGAATATATGATGCAGCACATGATATGAGAATATGCACAGATTATTGATCAGTCATATGAAGGGATAGTGCATACAGGGAGATCAGTTGTTGGTTCACAAAGGCTTCCCTAAACTAAGTATAGGGGAAATAACAAACTTGCTCTTGTAGTTGGGTCGTCCTCTCAATGCTCGGCTTTCATTTTGACATCTCCATTAGGCAAAGTGCTCTGGGACTGAGCCAACCGCTTTGACTCCTGGATAAAAATGAGATATTAAGAAACTAATGTAGAAAAATCTAGATGATGATCATTCTCACAAGAAAGCAATAACTGAAGTACATGTTACCAGAGTTCACAAAACCAGCAATCACCTGCTGGCTATTGCTTGGTTCCTAGCAAACCTGGCAAGCAGTGAAATTTTGTTTAACCTAGATAATGCTCACTGAATCCAGCCGCTGTTCACTTTATTTTTTTTTCACGATTAAGCACCAGCTGCTTATGTTAGTTGAAGATAAATAGGGGGCAATGGTAATTCATCAGTTCCTACAGTTATAGAAACCAACCAGTTAACAATGGACCAGCCGGTTCCAAGTTCAGCACTGAGTTGGGTCTGGGGATTAGGGTAAACCTGTACCAGGCCAGGAACTGTGGGGCATCAACTAGAAACTGGCACTGGCAGGCAGCCCCTCACAAACAAGATGCAGAGCAGCTTTTGTAATGCTGTTATTTAGTTGTTATGCATCAAATTTGAGACTAGAAAGAAATTTCAAAATTGATAATTCAATCTTGAAGTTATAAATTCCAAAATTATTATGACAGTGAAATGCGAGTTGAATGATCTAATAGTACAGCAAATCCATGCTATAAAAAAGTTAAATTTATAGGAACAAGTCATAAATGTGTATATTTACAAAGTACGAATTAGCAACGTAATTCTGGCCTCAGCTAAAATAAGTCCTAAACACCAATATGGCAATATCAACATTTAAATTGGTAGAATTAATTGAAGACAAATATACCAGTCTTATCACTAACTTAAGTTAGAAATGTCATTATGTTTTTAAAAAATAGTGTTAGAAATCTTATAAGGCTCGGTTAATATTAGATGTACTATCACTTCCGGAAAAAAGGAAGATGCATTGGTGACTAAAACATGAAATTGTATACAAACTGAAATATGATTAGTACATTATTGTTAGCCCATAGGACCGTATAGACATATATATCAAGGGAAAGCCAATCTTAAAAGTCAACTGTATTTTCACTTACAGCAGCAGAAGTAGCACGTATCTCCCTGTATGCTTCTACGTCATCAGGAAAGGTTTGTTCAAGCTCCTCAAGAAGATGCTTCCGCAGACTCTGAAACAAACAGATTTAACATGAAATAAATTCTTTCTTTTTACAAAGACACATAACTAGATCATCTAGAAGTTCTTATAAAACACAAAGACAGAATTTTTCACAATAATAAGGAAAAAAATTAATAAAACACTCAAGTATAATTTTTTTGTCATGCTAGTATCAGTGCATAGAGTCATACAAACTGAATAAATGGGACTCACCAAACACCACACAAACAAAATAGCAGGCCAAACTTGGAGAAATCAACCCAGAGCTCAAATTAGAGACAAAAGTACAAAATTAACAATGAGGATACAGAGCGTTCACATAAACGGTACACATGTGATGAAGAAAGAGGTTTTATGACTAACTGACTTCATAACTATTCGCAGAACTGATAAATCATAAGGATAAACAAACCTGAGCCTTACGGGTTTACATTCATTCAATAAATGCTATACAAGTATTGGATAAGAAGTTGCCATATAATTGTTTCAAATAGACCCGCTAAATAATCAACTTGTACAACTACACTGATACGAATCTGCATGGGCAGTACAACAAACTTTGAACCCCACATTTCACCTAAATTTAATTAGAGCAGGAAAACTTCGAAAATGAAAAGCGTCCGTAACAACTGATTGGCACTTGGCAGTAGTCAGTAGACCACAACCGATTTCAGTAGGTTGAAAGGGAGCATTTTTCATCCTCCTTTAAATGAAAGAGCTCTAAATAGCATAAAGGAAGGATTACCTCATGAAAGACTACATATACTTATTGGATAGGTTGTTTGGATGCCAATGTATGAAATGAAATAAATAAGGTTCTATGCTGGTTCCTTTTCATGGCGTATACATATTTTATTCCCTTGAAATTACACGAATGTCTCCTTATATCAAAAGCAACAAAAAGCTTGATGACATGAACGGCAAAACCATTTCGGCAGCTGAAGTATTGGTACGTTAAAAGCAAACATAATGTTCCCCAGTGTGAAAGACAATCGCCCATGGCTGAAAACAAGATCTAAATTCAAACTAGAACACAAAGGCACAGGATTGTCATTCGTTGAGAAAAGTGAACAGTAAGAAAAGCTGTGCAGTGTGCACATTTCAGCAACTAAATTCTATGCGAGTTCTTTTGCATAATGGGGCATCAGCACACCTATATTGCTCAGAGCATTGTGCAGTTGCAGTTTAGTTCCCCATAAAATAGATCGACGAGCTGACTGATATGTGACAAGCCGATGCATCTCTAAGACACTATTACTATGAACAGGGTTAAAATGTCACATGTTAGCACCAATCACCAAATTTCAAAAACAATATAAGGCATCCGTACCTTGAAAGCATCGGTCTTGCCCTTGGTGATCTGATTCTTGGCGATGCAGCTGTTGAGCACGTCCCTGGTGAACTCATCGGGGTTCTTCCCGTCATCAATCAAACTACCAAAACAAGCACCAATCCAAAACGTACAGTTCAGGTCACGCGCAAACGCAAGGAGCAACGGAGTAAAGAGATGAGATTAAACGATCTCACTTGACGACCTCCAAGGGGACCTGGATGTTGCATTCGTCAGCGAGCTTCTGCATCGTGTCAAGCTCCGCCACAAGAGCGTTCCTGAATCGCAAGAGAAGACCAAAACCTAAGAATTCGCACACGCAAAGCCGCGGGACGAAGCGAAACGGCAGGGGGGTTTGGGCGTTGGCGGGTTCCGAGGGAGCTCACAGGCGCTGGAGGAGGGGGAGCTGGGACGCGGAGCTGAAGGAGGAGACGTTGAGGTTGAGCTGGTGGAGGAGACCCAGGGTCTTCTGGATCGAGCCCGTCACCTGCGCCAGGTTATGCTTCGACGCGTCCTCGGCGCGCTCGCCTCCTGCGCCAGCTTGGACGCCGTTCCCGGTCGCCGCGGCCGCGGCCGCGACGGATGCATTCGGGGCGGCGCTTTCCATGGCGCGGCCGGAGTAGGGGCAGGACCGCAGGGCGCAGGCGAGAGTCGGAGATGGGCAAACGTTTCTACTGTTTCTGCACGGGGTCCGCATGAAAGCGGAAGGCCCCGAACCGAAGGGCTTGGCTGACTAGATGTTGGGCCGATCGGAAACGGCCATAAACACTGGATATGCCGACGCGGCAGAGAACACGTGTACCTGTCGTGCTCGAGGAGGGTAGAATCTGTTTGGCTCCATAGCAGTGCAGTAGGGATGGCAATGAGGACTCGATCCCCGTTTTCCCGCGGGGAATTTCCTTATTAGGGGATGGGGACGGGGAAATCTCTCCCCGTGAGAGGTTTATCGGGGAAAATATTGTCCCCGTCGGGGATCGCGGGGACGGAGACGTTCCACCGTTCTCCGTCCTCGATCCCTGTCCCTGTCCCCATGTTATCACTAATAGGTGAAAGTAAATGATCATTCTCAAAAGAAAAAATATATATGTGAGGTTATTATTAATAAATATGCTAAATATGAATTACTCTAGTGATTCACTCACACTTCAATTACACATTCACCATTACTCTAGTGATTCACTCACACTTCAATTACACATTCACCATTACTCTAGTGATTCACTCATGTGCATGTGATCTTTTATATAGCATTTTCGGGGATTATTCCCCGTCGGGGTCCCGCAAACCCGTCGGGGATCGGGGACGGAGGAGAATTAAGCCCCGTGTACGGGGACGGGGACGAGAGCGGGGAAAATTTGCTTATCGGGGATCGGGGATAGGAGGGCGCTCCCCGCGGGGATTTTCCCTGTTGCCATCCCTAAGTGCAGGAGGACACACTACCGCACCCGAGGAGAGCTGGAGGCTCAAGTAGCGGTAGCGAAATGCTACAATACTCTACCATGAACAGTGAAAAAAGGTCGCCAGCGGCTTCCACATTCTTTAGACATGTCCTGTAGCGTCTTCCATGATGGGAGAGAGGTATTTTTATAAAAATAAATACATTTAAGGTGTTCACCGTGATTCCGTCAAGCCGTAGCTAAAAAGTAAATGCCTATAACTAACGTCACTAGGCATAACAAAAACACAACTTAAATGCACAATTAAAATGAAAGTTTAACTCCACGCTTAAACGATCAACAAAATGGATAAATTTGAACTCTGGATTAAGCCCAACCAAGGATTGTTTCGTTAGATACTAAGGCTGTATTTAGTATAGCTTCAGCTCTATCAGATCCGTGGATCTGGTAGAGCTGAGTATTCCTAACTCCACTCGATTCGTGGAGCTGAAGTTATGGGTATATTAAGAATATTTAGGTAAATCATTTTGTTTACATTTTAGACTAAAAATATAAATTAATTCACTTTATTTTAACCTACAAGTTCAGATTTGAGGTGGAGTTAGAATATAGAACTCTACCAAACAGTGTCTAAGCTCCCGTTCCTACTGTTACTGGATGGATTGGTTACTGTGATAGGAAAAAAGATGGTAATGTCTTCATCCTTTTCGTCTTGTATTTCTATTACATCAAATCGAATTAAATCAATTAATCCCTAATTCGGTATTTGGGTAATCCAATGCATCAAGGTATTTGGTGAGAGATTTAGTAGAAAAACATAAGATTCAAGCCTGATCCAATCTAGTCTAGACCTGGTCCAAATACCTATAGATGCAAAATAAATCCAATGCATTTACAGTTTTGGACCGGTCCAAGCCCATTAGCATCCCTACCATAGTCGAGCGAGCCTGGGAACGAGGGCGACACGAAACCAATATCATACGGTTCGCTAGTTACTCGCTATATGGGTTGAAAGCTGCACTGCTGCTGGCTTGGTTGGATAAGGAGGGATGGCAGGATGGGAGACCTGATGGGTGTTATCCTCAGGCTAGGCTGTTATGGGCTCAAAATTAGGATGCATGTATAGTGAGGGGTTGCACTACTGGTACGGCCTATGTCTTGCCGTAGTCCCAGCAGTTTGAGGCCTAGCTCCACCTCTACTGAATCGGGCAAGCTGCCTAAAGTTTGAGACGCGGACTTGCAACCTTATTTGTCATTTGTCGTGTACAAAAAAACTTGAAAATTGTTGAGATATAGTTGGACTCTGAGTTCTATTTGTTCAAATATGTTTAGACTCTATCTCATTGTGAATAAATTCGAATCTATCTCCTGTTTGCTTCCACTATAAATATGCTATCCTCTTGTACAAATGAATCAATCTAAAAAAGAGAGTTTTGCCTCCTTATATTGAATGTGCTCCTCTGTAATTGTGTTTGCTATTCGTTTATGCATTGTGGTTGATCTACATAGGCATCATCATTTTATAACATGTTTTCAGCACGAAGCTCCGCCGAATCTGCCTGCTGCTCTACACTCATCGAATTCGACCGGCATTAAGCGATTAATCTATTGCAAGCCATACATAAGTTCATAACACGTAAGTTAATTGCATCTAAACAGTTTTTTAATCCTGCAGATTAATTTCCCTAATTATCAGATTACTTAATCAAATTGGTAAGCTATTGTTTTGATGTTACTGTTCATCAAGAAAAAATATATTAAATAATACTGACCGCACTGCCGTTTGGCCACACGCCGCCTTCCCACGCCTGCAGCGCACCGCCGGCAACCCCGTGCCACCGCGCCACGCCCATGGCCCATGTCACGCTAGTCGCCTCCTTGGTCGTGCCGACCCCGCTCCCGTCGGGCCTTCGCCGTTTGCGCCAGCCATACGCCCACAGCACCTCCATTCTGATGTGCCCACCGTGCCTTCTCGCCAGCCGCGCACCTGCTGCACCGGTCGGGCCATGCCGTGTGCCTACTCCTCCACTAGACGAATTTTTTTTATTTAATTTTTTTTTTATTCTTTTTTTCAAAACTATGCGTCTGAAAAAAAAATTACGAAAATGCCCCCCGTCGCTCGTGTATGGGGCGATCGCCCCATACACGGGCGATCGGTGCCTCGCCCAACGGTCCAGCGCCAAAGGCTAACGGCGGCAGTGGTGGGCCCCCCTATCGCCCCCTGTATGGGCGATCGCCCCATCTGAGGCGACGGGGTATTTAGCCAGCAGCGCCTCCTTGGCAGAGTGAATGAGCGAAGCAAGCAAGAGAAAGAAGAGAAGAAATGAAGAAAGAAAGAGAGAAGAGAAAAAGAAAAAAAAGGTAAATTTGATTTTTTTATAGTTATCTGTAAGAATTTTTAGAGATAATTGTAGGAATTATTTTATAGGTTGCGTAATTAAAATATCATTTAATATTTAGGACTTTGTTGTAGTATTTAGAAATTTTAGGATTGCGTAGTGTTTAGAAATTTTAGAATTGTATAGCTCTCGTGAATTTTAATGTAGCGATTACTTAATGCATATGTAGTATTTAGAAACTTAATGTAGTATTTCAGTATATGCAAATTTAATGTAGTATTTTGTATGTAGAAATTTAGTTCGTTAGAAACTATAGGCAATATTTAGAAATTTAATTTATTAGGGTTGTGTATTACTAATTTTATTACGTAAATAATTTATTAGCCAATGTAAATAATTTTGTAGTACGATCAATGTACGTTTTGTAGATTGTATTTTAGAGTAATATTTTTCCGTCGGACGTTGCAGCATGTCGGAGAAATTGTATTTCTAAATATTTTATGGGGATGAGGAGATAGCACAGGGGGCGGATGGGGTGTATTTAGTTTTTAGAATTTTCAGGATTTTATAGTATTTAGTACGTTACAAATTTATTGTAGTATTAGAAATTTATTTTAGTGTTTAGAAAATTTAGGATTGTGCAATGTTTAGAATTTCTCTCATAGTGTTGTTTATAAATTTCTCGAATAGCGTTTATAACTTTAATGTAGTATTTAGTTTTAGAGATTTGAGTTGTATAGTACTCGATATATAGAAAGTGAATACGATGAAAAAGTAGACAATATTTACAATTTTAATTTGGTAGGGTTAATGTAATGTGGCACAAATATAATGTTAGGCCATATGGTAGTCATTTTGATTACTTATTTGTAGTCAAAATCACTTATTTATAGTCGTATTTTGTAGTACGGTCAATGTACGTTTTGTAGATTGTATTTTAGAGTAATATTTTTCCGTCGGACGTTGCAGCATGTCGGAGAAATTGTATTTCCAAATATTTTATGGAGATGGGGAGATAGCACAGGGGGCGGATGGGGTGGATCTATCATCATTTTCAAGAGTCGCAGGGCATATGCGAGGCGAGCGATAGGACATCTGAGGTTTGTTGGAGTGGATGTCTCGGATGTTCAGTTTGGATGCCCAGAGTGTTCGGTTGCGGGTCAGAGCAGTAGTGAGCCGAGCGCAAGACCGTTTTTACGGAGAGTTGATTCCTATTAACTCGACGTCAACATGGAGGAGTTATGTTGGTTTTGCCGTAGAGCGGGGTTGGCCGCTCATGTTGTTGGTACAGTGCTACCCGGTAGCTCCATCGGTGTCGCAAGTTCGTGATGTCGGGGTGGACATTACGGCGGAGGACATCAAATGTAGAAGGATGCGAAGAGGAAGGCGGCGAGGAGCCCGAGATGAGGAGCACGAGGTGGCGGTGACGAAGGGACCGGGGCGAGAGGAGGCAGGGTGGAGGCGCGAGGTGGCCGACGAGGGGAGGAGGTGGAGGACATTGTTGACTGATGGAAGAGGAGGACCGTGCGGATGAGGAAGTCCACGATGGTGAGCACTCCGACGAGGAGGACAACGCCCGAGGTGCCTATCCTCGGTGCGTGGACCAATTACAATTTCAAGACCTAACAATGAATGAAGGAACATTGATGCATGGGAGTATCGTGAGAACGAGGTGACGATGGGCCATATATAAAGACAAGGAGGCTGTGATGGATGCGGTGAAATCTTGGGCAATGTCTCTCGCGGCAATTCGGGGTTGTGAAGTCCAAGAAGAAGGACTACGACGTGAAGTGCGTAGTTGATTCGTGCCAATGGCGGGTGCATGCATACCAGGAAGTGGGCGGACTCGGAAATGCTCCATAGTGATGGAGCATAATCGCGACTGGAAGAAGCGGGCGGGGACACCGCAATCTGTCGTCCACTTGGGTAGCAAATGTGTTTTATGGTCGGATCGTGGACAATCCCCATCTGCAGCCTCGGTCTATTATCACGGTAGTGGAGGAGAGGTTTGATACAAGATTAGCTACGCAAAGGCATGGAGAGCAAAAGGACAGCTCTGAAATACGGTTCGGGCGTCGAGGCTTCGTGCGAGAATATTCCCACTTGCTCGGGGCAATCGCACAAAGGAACCCGGTACATCCATCGACCTTGCGGAGTTCCTGCGGGTGGTGTGTGCACCGGAAGTGGGTATTGCGGCGTGCATTCTTCGCCTGGCGCATGCATAAATGCGTTCGTCTTCGTCGCCGGTCCTTTGCATGGACGGCACATTCCTCACGGGAAGTACAAGGGCGATTCTAATCTGCGATCGCGGTGTATGCCAACAACGAGTTCTACGGTTGCGTTGGCATTCGTGGAGGGGAAAACACGGAGAGCTGGTATCGGTTCCTTGAAAGAGTGAAGTGGCGATTGTTCTCGGCAGCTGAGTTTGTGTCATCCATGACCGACATGCGAGGTGCTAAGGCGATCGTGGATATGCAACAAGGGTCCGTCGTCGTGGGAGCGACAAAGTGGCGGATCGAGGAGCGGTGGTGC
This sequence comes from Otatea glauca, assembly GCA_036346275.1. NCBI lineage: Eukaryota > Viridiplantae > Streptophyta > Magnoliopsida > Poales > Poaceae > Otatea > Otatea glauca. The sequence goes on from CM070728.1 coordinate 12,336,510, forward strand.
ATGAGGCACATGGGTGCCAATTTTTCCGTCGGTTCAGAACAAGGAGCTTATGAACATGTTCAAGCGCTGTGCAAACAGAACCAACGGAGGAAGTTCGACGCTTTGGAAGGCGTTGGGCGAACTAACGAAGAAGCAATCAATGGATCCCGAGGTACCGCTAGTTCATCAAGGAACCCGATGGTGTACCATGAGCAAGGAGAGGACCCCACGACCTTATGTGCGCTGCCGAGACCCCCAAACATCCGGCGTGGGCGGTACCAAAGATAAAGAGTTTCACCGATTGGATCGACATGAGCCTTTGGATAAATGGTCCTTCGCAAGGCGAGGCGGCTCGCGTTATGGGATCATGACAACGAACTGGCGGAGATTTACAAGCGGGTAATGAAAGGCACTAGATGCCTTCCATCGTGGGTATAGTTGAGGTGTCTTATTAGGGACACGAGATATTTCATTGAGCGATACAAGACCTCCACAATGTATGTCGGACAATCGATCGTCTTACTCAAGCTGCTGTGTCTACCTACATGTCCAAGAAAATAAGAAAGCGCGGACACATCGGGTTACACCGAGAGTGGCGTGGAATGGAGATACCACGTGCACTGCGGTGGCCGAGGTTGCGGGTGCCCACCGAGAGGACTTCCCATCCGTGCATACTCGAGCGGTGATTGCGAGTGCTCTGCCGAAACCACGCTGCTGCACTTGCCGTGCTCACACGCGTCATTGCCGCAGCCGCCGAGGCGCATCAATCCTCGTCGTCCGTTCATCTCCCGCACTACTACAAGCGAGCGTTCTCAACACGTGGCATCATGAGGTGTACGGTGCCGAGTGGATGGATCGTTCACAACGACCCTCTCCGGACCATCGATGGGTACCGGACATCCGAATGTTGAAGATGAAGGTCGGGCGTCGAAGGACAAGGCGCGTCGAACGATATGGGCGAGTGCGAGGCGCGTCGCAACCGCGGATAATGTAACTTTCCATGTTGTTCCCATCTTGTATTTTTCAATGGACCGTAAGTTGTAATGTACGTTGTAATGTTCGATGTAATTTTCAATGTACTAGTAAGTTGTTGTTCGCATCATGTAATTCTCCGATGTTCCATTAGTACCTACGAGGATAATGTAATTCTCGACGTTGTGTGCCTCGTCAAACATGTCTTTGTCTTTCGTATGTTTGCAATCTGAGTTTTTGGCTCTCCGCGCCGGTTGTATTGTTTGTTGAGTATGGTACAATTCGTTATTTCGCATTTCATTTTGTGTGCACATGTAATTCCGATAAATCTGTTGTATTTGCTTTGTAACAGCCACGATGGCGTGACCTTGCCACGAGTGCTGGGCGTGACCGTCGATCGACCCACCGGTCTAGGTACTCCGCAGAGGAGAACCGAGAGATAGGGCCACCGACCTCGGTGCCGGTGGAGCCGCGCGATCGACCCACGCTGGGTTCCACGGTGGCTGCGAACGCTTGCACTCTTTACGTGCGTGCATTTACCGTGAATGCAATTCTAACGACGCATTGCACTACATGCGAGTTGCGGCGGTGGCTTACTTCCTCTTTGTAGGATGGTGGAGCGGTGGCTCGCCCGTTAGCGGGCAAGGAGGTCCGCGGTTCGGTGCGACCGGTCCTGCGCCGCGCTCGTGGACCGGTGGAGACCGAGACGCACACGTTCCATCTTCCGTGCGGGGCGTGTCGTACCTCTTAGGCCTCCCCAATGCGGGTCCAGCGATGCGTGCCGCCGACGCCTCCGTCACATGGCACGCCGAGTTGTCCGCGCGTTTGCCGAGGTGCGGCGGCACCCCGGCAGCCCCTACCACCCCTTAGGGAGGCCGGCGCCACGGACCGAAGGCGTGTCGCCCGATGATCCACGTGAGTACCTCTTTCTTTGAGAATTAAAATAGAAGCACCAAGTTCTTTGGTAATGTTTGTTCTGAACGCCGCAGCTCGGCTTCTCCACCAAGACGCGGAGGAGGCGGACGTGGCCGCCACTTGGAGGCATACCTCTGTTGTTGTTCGGTTGGGTGATGTTCCGTCCTCCCACGGAACACGGTGGACCGCCACACGATCGAGTACGCCAAAGACATCGCCGACACCCGGTGGATGAGGTAACACACTCGGTTCAATCTCGTCTCGGTGAGCACGCCTAACTCCCCTTGTAAACAGGTGATGCGGTGGTCGTGGGCTTCATCAGTGCTTGAGGCGACGTCTCAGAGGTCTGCGGCGACGCCGTCGAAGCGAGCACGACGCGACGATGTCAGGTTGCGTCCTACTCCTCCAGTTGTGGTCTTGGGAGCGCTTCTCCGTCGGCAGGCCTGTTGTTGACACGACACCGTACCCCGAGGAGCTTTACGGAGACGACCCGGTGGACTGGCCCACCATGGGCCACTACTGGGTCCGACGACAGGTATGCTCCCTCGTATCTTTTTCCCCACTAACGCACTTGAATAACCTTCGCCATTTCTTATTTCCTCGCGGCAGAGGTTCGCGCGCCGGCGGTGAGGAGGTCCTATCAGAGTTCGTTCGGGAGTTCGACCGCCTCCACGACGAGGACGTGCGGTGGGCGCCATACACGCGCGTCGACGTCACGCCGAGCACCTCACGGGGTCTCCGTGCTTTGCACGCGAGATGAGGCCTTTTGGCTCACCCGTAAGGTGCTCGTCTTTGACCTTTGTGTCGAGGAGTACTCCCCGCACCGAGTGCTGCGGCAGTTCGGCCTGTTCCAGTCCTTTCCTTTGCCGCCTCGTCACGTTGTCGCACGTGGCGCTCATAGGTACTTGCCCTGATCCTACTACTCCGCATCTTTGCGAAATTAATGTGGTGTGTACTTACATTTTCAGCATTGCAGATGACCGGATGGGTGCTTTGCGGTGGGCTCGATTCGCGACCGTATGCGACCATGGGCGCGTCTGATGGGGACGCCGACTCGACGAGAGGGTCATTGAGACCCGCCGTGACGACCATGACATGTACGATCGAAGACATGGAGTGGTTCGCCCGCGCGACTCGCCTCGGGGTGGGTACACACCAAAGACGTCGTCGCCGGCGGGCATCGATAGCGGACACGTACCCTTCCGCGGATGTCTCGGAGGACAACGCCTCGGTAAGTGTCGCAATCGAACCTACATGGGCACGTCTTTTTCATGTAACTTACGTAATACCAATCGGCGTTACATGCGGACTCGGCTCTTGGCGAAGATTGAGGTGGAGGTCGTGTCCATGTTGACGCGCCTAGAGGGGGCATACAGTGACCACCGCCGAGTCCGAGACGACTTGGGGTCGGGTCCTCGAGACGGTGAGGCGGTTGGCTCGCTTGGCCACTGCCGAGGGCGCGAGACGTCGGCGGACGCAAAGACACCACGCCACTTCGCCCAAAGACTCGCCCTACCCCCGTGCCTCGTCACGCCCCACGCAGCTACAGGGGGGACAGTGGGCTGACGAGGCTCCTTCCGCGTCTCGCCCTACCCCGTCGGTTCCTCGCTACGCTCCCACGCAGCAGCAGTGGGGATAGTGGGCTGGGGAGGCTCCTTCCGCATCTCGCCCTACCCTGTCGGTTTCTCGCTACGCTCCCACGCAGCAGCAGTGGGGGCAGTGGGCTGCGGAGGCTCCCTCGTCGTCCCGCGCCCCAGCAGGACCCCAGGGTGGTTTCGACGACCCTTTCGACGACGAGTTCGACCTGGAGGAGTACCTTTCGACCGACTACCTCGACCCTCTCGGCTCTGCAAGCGTCGCCACAGACTTGGCCTCGCCGCCACAGACTACTCTACGCCTGCGCCGCAGGGCCAGCCTAGGAGGGACGTCCGTCCGCGTCGCCACTCACCTACCCCACGGGCGGATTAGGAAGCGTGGCGTGATTGACTTGTTGTACGGATGTATTTTTGTAATGGCTTTACGTTCAAAGAACACATTGTATAACTCCCGAGTTAGTAACATGACAACGTTATCACTATAAATTGTTCAAATCATTTATGCATTGCTTGCCTATGCCACACGACGTGACAACACACCAACGTTTCGGTGCACCTATTGCCTCTAGTAGGGGCGATCGCCCTAATGTGAGGTGATCGCCCTTATATGGGGCGATCGCCCAAATATGAGGCAATCGCTCCATACCCGGGCGATATCTGCCCTTTATAACATTCGTTCTCACAAGCGGTCTCGCAAAGAATAGCGGGAGAAAGAATAGAGGGGTGAGCATCAATCGAAAATGCCGAGGCGTGCAAGTGCAAAGGGTAAGGGGAAGGCAAAGGAAGAAGCAAGTGCATGCCCGCGGAATTTAGCGTACCAAGATCTCTTCCTACCTCGTGGAGCTGTAGCACCCATGTGTATGTGCGGACATCTTTGCAGGTTTGTTCGCTCTTGGGAAATTTCAACTTGGAAGAGGAGGTATTGGAAGTGCCGCAACTACGCCTTCGATCCGCCGGAGAAGAGCCTGAAGGATCGCCGCATGGTAACAATCGTACGGGGTTACATAATATTTTTGAATGAAACTTTGCTAATTTACGTTTCATGCAGTCACCTCCGCCACTGTGTGAATTTTATAATTATCTACTAAATAGATATAGACTAACACTTATTGAATGATAGCAATTACTTCACCTGGTCAATGGATGCCAAGATCAACTTGACAGCTTGATCTCTTAGAGCTATTATTACTCAGCCTAAAGCTGACACCCATGTGCTTCCTAAGCCACTAAGTGTGTGGCTCTGCACTTTCTGAGGCACCATCTCCTTGCGGACTTGAAGCCAAGTGTTTGATGAGGAAGGCCCGCTGGCATTATAAAATTTCCTGAATTAATGATACAACTAGCAAAGATTTGCCCTACCACCAGAAGCAAAGTGCAAATGGATTCTCGTACACTTTTAGGATTTTAAGATCGTGGCAACATACAACTCCGCCAATGACAAACTCGTCGCTAAATTGACATTATGTAACTAGAAAGTTACTGATGCTGAAAGATAGACAAGACATTATGTACTTTCTACCCTAATATGAGGATACTACAACAACTGTACCGTAATGCTAAGTACCATAAGTACTCTAAGTTTATTTGTATTTTGCTAGAAGCAGAAAAGTATGATGAACTCCTAGTGAAGAATGCTCAACAGGCTAGTAATAGCCATAGCAGCGGAAAGGGCCAAAGGCATAAAGGGAGAAAATAGAAAAATAGCAGAATATAGAAGGAAAGATGCAAGCCTTAGTGGAAAAGTATAGATAAAGCAACATGGAGCTTCCAAAAGCAAGACTCGGCCAACAAGGCTACAAGCCCTACACAACCTTGCTTTAGGTCTGGATGCACTTGCCATTGGTCACGTAATTGCGCACCTCGAAGCATTTAGCAGACCTTTACATACAATCCACTGGAAAAATCGATAAGGCTCAGGGGAACAAAATTGAGGCACACTTTACTGTTTAACCTGTTGTTAACATGGATGCTGTGAAGTGTAATGATATGGTTTTTTATCCTACAGAACTCGAGGAGTCCCAGAAGGAAACCCACGACTCATATGGAGACTTGAATTAGTCTCATAAATATTCCTTCACTTTGCTAGTTGATTTTACATTTTCCTAATGAGTCTCTTTAAGAATCTCAGTTTAGTCTTAGTTCTAGAATGAACATTGGTTCACACTCCTGTTGTGCAATTATTATTTAAATAAATTGTTATTTCTCAAGATATTTGATTTATTGTGCTATGTTTGTTCCATATTTTGCAATATGTCCCTGCTGTAACAATTCCTTGATTGTTAAATCATACTTCTAATGTAGAACAAAGTGTAATCCAATGGCAGAAGAATAAATCTATCTTGCAAACAGTTGTGTCACAAATTCAATTCTTAGGGAGACTAAATATTTTCAGACTTTGACTAAGAAAACTGAAAATATTATGACCATCGTCGGAAGCGACGCCCTCATAGCTGGCACTAGAAGAGCCATTATAGTCCTCCATATGGGTACTTGTATAATAATAGAGAATGCTCTATTATATCCTAAGTCTAGTCGTACTCTATTAATTTATAAGGACATCCATCTGAATGGTTTTCGTATGGAGACAGAAAATGAGGATGGTATAAAATACCTACTCATGACTAAGTTTGAAAGGTATAATAAACGTGTAGTTGAAAAACTCCCTACTTCTCTTCTAGATTATATTATACATATATAAAACTTGAAATTTATGTTGCGATGAAAATAATATTTAAAAAACCAAAAATATTTAAGATCTGGTATGATCGACATAGTCGTCCTAGGTTGAATGTGATAAAAAAAAATCATCAATAATCCTGCTGGCCATAAAATAAAAGCTACAGACTTCCCTAGACCTGAAAACTTCTTATGTCCTGCTTGTGCTAAAGGGAAACTCATAATTAGACCATGTTATCTAAAAGTTAGGTAGGAATTACTAAATTTTCTAAAGATAAATCAAGGTGATATTTGTGGACCTATTCAGCTCCTGTCAGACCCCTTCAGATACTTTTCGGTACTTGTAGATGCTTCTACTAGATAATCCCACGTATGTTTCTTATCTATTAGGAACTTTACTTTTGCTAAATTAGTTATCAAAATTAGTAAATTAAGAGCCTTCTTTTCAGAAAAAAGGATCAAGTCTATTCGAATAGACTATGTTGGTGAGTTTATCTCAAAGGCATTTAATGATTATTATATGGTTCTAGACATTAATGTAGAGCATTCAGTACCATAAGTTCGCACACAAAATAGCCTTGCAGAGTCATTAATTTAAAGAATAAAACTTATTGCTAAGCCACTCTTGCAAAATTATAGGCTACCCATCAGCTGTTGGGGTCACACAACTCAAACCAACTGCATACCATTAAATTCCCCTTTGTAGATAGTGCTTGGAAAAGAAGCAAATATTTCCTATCTAGGAAAATTTAGCTGTGTTGTATACGTGCCAATTTCACCACTACATCGTACAGCCATGGGCCCTCATAGAAGTTGGGGATCTATGTAGGTTATAAATCTCCATTAATTATTATATACCTAGAGCCTATGATAGTGGATCTGTATATGGTTTGATACTCTGATTGTATGAGGATAATTTTCTGGCATTAGGGGTAGAAAATCACCAAACTAAAGAATATCGAAAAATAGATTGGAACATCACCGGCATTCAATCCTTAGACCCACGCACTAAATAATCTGAACTTAAAGTTCGAAGGACAATAAATCTACAATAAATAACAAATAATCTACCATATGCCTTCACTGATCATAAGAGAGTGACAAGATCTCATATACTTAAGGTAAACACACCTGAAAGAGCGAAAATACTACAAAACAATATTGAACCCACTCTTACCCCTCATGATTAGAAGAGGAGGAGGCCTCTAGGTACACAGGACTCAATTCTACAGGGACGTCCATAGAAACAGAGAACTAAACAAGTGAGAACACTACCCATTACAGTAAAAGAAGCTCAACCTAATGTCGAGAAAAATCCTTGAAGTGAACCATCTTGAAGATGGTAACCGCATCCTTGAAGTGATCCATCCCGCATATTGCCGCTAAACTTTTCTATCCTGTCGAGCTCCAGAAGAATGGTGAGGTAAAGTTTCTAAAAATTAGGTCATGTAAAAATCTAGCAGATTTATTCATTATATATATATATGCTATCATCTAGTCCCCAAAGATGTGATCATAGCATTGGAATGAGACGACTTAGAGATATGCAGATTTCAGGAGAGTAAATTCCTGAACTATAACCCTTAGTATGATCCTAAAGATAGTACATCCAGAAAATTATAAGTTGCACTCTTTTTCTCTTAGTGAGTCTTCTTGGAGTTTTCTCGCATGAAGGTTTTTAATGACGCAACTAGTGTAATACAGTATGCGAGTGCAATGTACTCTTTTCTCCATTCTTTTTTCTCACGAGATTCTTTGGAGGAGTTTTTATGAGACACGTGCATTATACGGTATTCATCCAAGGGGGTGTTGAGATAACTCTGGATACTAGTTGTTCAAGTATGTTTGGACTCTATTTTGTTATGGGCGAATCCGAATATATTTTTTATAGGTTTCTACTATAAACATGACACCATATTGTATAAGAGAATCAATTTAATAAAGAGAATCAATCTAATAAAGAGAAAAGAGTTTTGCTTCCCAATATTATATGGGATCTTCGTAATCATTCTTGTTGGGAAACCACGTGGCCCATGAAGACCCACGATGGTCCCTTAGCCGAAACCCTATACGACTACTATATAAGAAGGAGGGGTCCCCCCATTGTACAAGGAATCAGAAAGCAATAAATAATTCTCTCGCCGTTCCTCCCTAAACCTGTGTCTCTCTTTCTCTCTCTGTTCTCCACTTCAGATCTGTTCGGGAACCCCGGACTATTCGATAGCGAGGTTCCTTAACACGTTATCAACACGAAGCTCTACCGGCGAACGGATTGAAAAAGGTGAGAAAGCTGGGTTTCGGCGATTGAATCTAATCGCTTGTAGTTTCTATGCATGCACCTAACCTACGCATCAGTACCTCGTCACGTGGCATGAAGCTACATGCGGTACAATACCACAGTACATGTAGTTACTGTTCATCCATTGCAGAGAAAAAATCGCCGTCGCCACGGTCTTCGCGCCCGCAGCGCGCCGACTGCCTCGGCCTTGGCTCGCTCGCACCTCACGCCTCCACCGCTCGCGGCGCCGTCGCGTCGCCGCCGGCTTATAGCCGTCACGGACCGCTGCCTCGGCCGTCGGCCGCGCAAGAAGTGTCGCCACGACGCCGGCCATTGCCCCGCAAGAAGCACTGCCGCCCCGCGCCTCGGCTTCCTCACCGGTGGCGCCACGTCGGCGCCACCGCCTCCGTCTCGGCTTTGCCGCGTGTCGCAGCCCGCCCGACTTGCGGCCGCCATCGCGCCGCCCGCCGCGAAGTCGCCGCCGCCCGTGCAAGTCGTCGCCACAGCCCCGACCGACCGACGCCGCCGCCTCGTCGACTGGCCCACGCCAGAAGCCGCGCCCGAAGTCGACCGCCGCCGACGCCGATCGCACGGCACCGCAGGCTCCTTTGCGGACTTCGCGAGGAAGACGAAGGGCAGGGTGTGCGTGTGGAAGCCGAACGGGAGGAAGGCGGCGCGACGTGTGGAGGAAGAATGGCGGCTAGGCGTGAAACCCTAGCCGCTGTGCGCTTATGGGCCGAAGAAAAAAGGGCACGGCCCAGTGGCCGTTTCGGCCGAGAAAGAAAAGAAAGGAAAGAAAAGAAAAAAAGGGGGGAAATAGCAGAAAAATAAGGGAATTTGCTAGAAAAATCCAGGAAATTTTTTTGGCTCTGTTTTTAAGTTTTCTAGCTTTATTCTCTGCATTTATGAATATTCTTTATGGATTTTGAATTCTTTGCTTTATTTAGTATTCTGGGAATACATGGCAATTTATTTACTGTCTATTATGTTTTTGCAACCTTTTCTATTAGATTACACGCAATAATCTAATGACGGAATTTTGAAATCATGCAGATGTCCGGCATCGTGAACCGTGAGTTTGAAAAACTGGCCCCGCACGGTCAGAACTACCTCACTTGGGCATCGGACGTGAAGATCATACTTGGGGGCAAGAAGCTCTGTGCTACGATCGGTCTAGGGTCCTCGAAGGACGAGCAACCTACCGCCGAGCAGAACGATCAAGCCTTGCACTTCCTCAGGCATCACCTCTCAGCCACTTTGAAAAACGAACACATGGCTGAGGAGAGTGCACTTGAGCTTTAGACTGCACTTCAGAAGCGATTCGAGAAGCTCAAGTACACCATCTTGCCCCAAGTACAGCAAGATTGGTTCCGCCTGAGGTTTGTAGACTACAGAACAGTGGCCGAGTACAATTCTGCCTTGCACAGAATTTGTACCAATCTCTCCCTATGTGGCAAGAAGATCACTGACGAGGAGAAGATTGAGAAGACTCTCTCCACTTTTCACCCAAATGCTATCCAGAGTGCCCGCAGCTATCGTCAGGATGCATACAAGGAGTATAGCGAACTGATTGATGTTATGCAAGTTGCGGAGTCACAAGATGATGTTCTGCGCAAGAACTTCGTCTCACAGCCATCTAGAAGAGGTATTGGCACATAAGTCAATGCCAATAGTTATAAGGTGAAAAAGCCCACTCATAGAAAGAAGGGCAAGCAGGCTGGAAAAGAGAGGAATCAGGCCAAGGAAAAGTCCAAAACCCGAGTGAAGAAGTATGACAAGGAAAAGGTGCATGCTAAGCCGTATGGACAGCAGAACCAAACGTGCTTCAGGTGTGGCACTTGGGGACACTGGTCAAAGATATGTCGGGAATCCAAGGAAGTGATCAACGCATATCAGGCTAAGAAGAAGGCAAAAGAAAACACCCCAGCAGAGGCGCACTTCGCCAAGATTGGTGATAATGATGCCATGGATGTGGATACCCCACTTGCCTCATCCTCACAGACTAGCCTGGACATCGATGCTGCAGCCAATATTATGGCAAATAAAGAGAAAACTTCTGTCGATGACATAGAAGCAGAAATTAATGCATATTTTACAGATTCTGTTTAATGCATGAATCGCATTATTTTTTTAGATTATGGTTGTTAGCAAATTTCTTTTGAATAATGAATTGTAAGCTCTAGAAGAGCATACTTCTCTCATGAATAAATATGCAATTTATTCTTTATTCTAGTATTCTTTAATTTGCAAGTAATGTTTGAATTATTTGCCATTATCTGATTGGAATTATTCTCCAAATGGAAGAGATATGCATTGTTGATAGTGGCACAACAAATACCATCTTAAGAGAGTCCAAATACTTCTAGTCGATTACGAAGAACGCTGGAAAGATTACTACGATCGCAGGAAGCGATTCCTATATAATAGGCTCCAGAAGAGCCACAATTATATTGCCTATGGGTACAATTTTGGTAATTGAAGAAGCCCTTTTGTACGCTGAATCAACGCACACTCTCTTAAGTTTCAAAGACATCCGCGCCAATGGTTTTCACGTAGAAACCAATGAAGAAAATGGCAAAGAATACTTGTGCATTGTGAAGCACGCGGTATGTGGAAAAATGGTATTAGAAAAATGTCCCTCATATGAATCTGGGTTGTACTACACGAAAATTCATGCACCCGAAGTGTATACTTCCTTGAAGACTGTCTTTAGAAGCTCTGAATTATTTTCTTTATGGCATTGTAGATTAGGTCATCCTGGTCTTAGAATGATGAGAAATGTAGTGAAGAACTCACAAGGTCATGGCATTAATGTTAATAATTTTTCGAATCATGAAGATTTTGTGTGCCCTGCATACGTCACCGGAAAATTAATAACTAGACCCTCTGTCATGAAAGTGCAAAGGGAAATCCCTGCATTCCTGGAACGCATCCAGGGGGATATTTGCGGCCCAATTCAGCCCTAGTCAGGGCCATTTCGGTACTTCATGGTGCTCATCGATACTTCCTCAAAATGGTCGCATGTATGCTTATTGTCAACAAGAAACCATGTTTTCGCAAAGCTGATTTCGCAGATCATAAGAATTAAGAATGCTTTCCCTGATCATCGCGTGAAGTCCATCAGAATGGACAATGCAGGAGAATTTACCTCAAAGGCATTTGATGATTATTGCACTGCAACAGGGATAGCAGTTGAGCACTCCGTACCGCACGTCCATACGCAGAATGGACTAGCTGAAGCACTAATAAAGAGGATTAAATTCATTGTCAGACCGCTTTTGCAGAGTTGTAACTTGCCCAACACTTGTTGGAGACACGCAGTCCTGCACGCAGCAGCTCTCATCAATTTCAGACCTTCAGCCTACAACATCTATTCCCCTATGCAGCTTGTGCACGGGGTCATCCCGAAAATCTCTCTTCTCAAAAAATTTGGTTGTATGGTATATGTTCCTATACCACCCCCACAGCGGATTGCAATGGGCCCTCTCCGCAAGTCTGGGATATACGTTGGTTATGAGAGTGCATCCATAATTAGGTATTTAAAACCCATGACTGGAGATTTGCATACAGCCCGATTCGCTGATTGCATTTTTGACGAAGATCGTTTCCCGTCATTAGGATGAGGAAATGAACTTTTGGATGAAAAATGCCGGGAAATCATATGGAATTCCACTGGGATCCCTGCGCATGACCCCCACACTAATGAAGCAAATCAAGAAGTCTAGAAGATAATTGATTTGCAGAATTTAGCAAATGAACTGCCTGATCATTACCCTGTAGGTTACAAATGGGTCTTTGTTCGGAAGAGGAATGAAAACAACGAAATTGTAAGGTACAAGGCAAGGCTTGTAACTCAAGGTTTCACTCAACACCCTGGGGTTGATTATGAAGAAACCTATTCTCCGGTCGTGGGAGACATTACCTTTAGATATTTGATCTCAATGGCAGTCAACTTGAAGTTGAAAATAAAGCTAATGGATGTTGTAACAGCATAATTGTATGGGAACTTGGATTCGAAGATATACATGAAAGTACCAGAAGGTATTCCTATCCCGAACCAAGACAGAGCAAATAGAAACCTGTACAATGTGAAATTGGAGAAATCACTGTATGGGCTAAAACAATCAGGAAGAATGTGGTACAATTGCTTGAGCAACTTTCTCTGCAATAAAGGCTACACGAACAACGAAGAATGTCCATGCGTGTTTATATAGCGATCCCCGAATGGATTCTGTATAATCTCCGTCTATGTAGATGACTTGAACATCATTAGGACGGATAAAGAAATTGAAGAAGCATGCTCATACTTGAAGTCTGAGTTTGAAATGAAGGACTTGGGTAAAACCAAGTTTTGTTTAGGCTTGCAACTTGAGCATGTCCAAGGAGGAATCTTGGTACACCAATCATCCTACACGCAGAAAGTGTTGGAAAGACTTGGTTTTGAAAAGGCATATCCTGCAAAGACTCCAATGGTCGGAAGGTCACTCTAAGCAGACCTAGACCCATACAGGCCTAGAGAAGAGGGGGAGGAAGTCCTGGGAGCAGAATCCCCATATCTGAGTGCAATTGGAGCGCTCATGTACCTTGCAAATAGCACCAGACCGAACATTGCGTTCGCCGTGAATTTGCTAGCCCGCTATGGTGCAGAACCCACCAAAAGGCATTGGAAAGGAATCAAGGGCATCTTCCATTACCTCCAAGGAAGCAAAGATCTCGGTTTGTTCTTCAGAAGAAACAATGAACTGAATTTGGTTGGCTACGTTGATGCTGGGTACTCATCAGACCCGCATACTGGTAAGTCCCAAACTGGGTATGTTTTCCTATGTGGAGGAATAGCAGTTTCTGGAAGTCGTCTAAGCAGACTCTTGTCTCGACGTTGAAAAACCACTCGAAAATCATTGCTTTGTATGAAGCCTCTCGTGAATGTGCATGGCTCCGAAGAATGGTTCAACACATCCAGAAGTCATGTGGCTTGAACATTGAGCAAACTCCCACGATCATCTATGAAGATAACACAGCTTGTGTTGCTCAAGCACAGATGGGTTATGTGAAGAGCAATCTCACGAAGCACATCAACTCCAAGTTCTTCTATGCTCACAAATTGCATAAGATGAACGAGATCAAGATATTGCATACTAAGTCATGTGAAAATCTTGCAGATTTGTTCAGTAAATCACTCCCAACATCTACTTTTGAAAGGTGCGTAAAAGGGATTGGGATGATGAGACTTAAAGAAGTGCAGATTTCAGAGGGAGATATTCCACATACTCCCACATAAATCTTAAACATGAGGTTTGAGTACCCAATATGAATCTCGAAGATTAGCAATTGAAGTTCGGGTGAATTGTACTCTTTTTCCTTAGCAAGTTTTTCATGAAGTTTTTCTTGCATAAGGTTTTAATGAGGCAATTTGTACAATGCAGTAAGCGTATGCTCTGTACTCTTTCTCTAAGTATTTTTTCCACTGGGTTTTTTTAGAGTTTTAATGAGGCATATGCATCTCGCGGCAAAGGGCCCAAGGGGGAGTGTTGAGAAACCACGTGGCTCATGAAGGCCCACGATGACCCCTTAGCCGAAACCCTAGACGACTACTATATAAGGAGGAGGGGGTCCCCCCATTGTACAAGGAATTAGAAAGCAATAAAGAATTCTCTCGCTGTTCCTTCCTAAACCTGTGTCTCTCTTTCTCTCTCTGTTCTTCACTTCAGATCTGTTCGGAAACCCCGAACTATTCGATAGCGAGGTTACTTAATAATTCTTACTATTTGATCGATACATTATGTACGAAGATCGTCATTGTTTACAACCATGATTAAGCATATAGTTACGTGGATCGTGTCAGGGTCCACCGCGCCACTTGGGCACAATGACCTATCTATCCGTGCCCGTGGTGAGCTGGACGATTAGATAGATGCTTCGTTCCCTGCTTTACTCCATGGCAGATATCGCGGTCATGCGTGAGAATCGAACACGTAAACGATCATATTAGACTAGCAGACGATCAGCTTAGATAAGTCTTTAGGGTGCGAAAGATCGATGCAAGAGCTTGCTGGCGATAGGAGCAGTGGAGCACAGGGGCAAACATCAGGAATCGACGTCCGGTATACAAGTAGCTTGACAATTGGAAAATTTTGCTGTATTGGCTCCCTGTTCATTCGTATTTTCGAAAATAGCCACTGCAGCGACGAAATTTTAGAAATAGCCCCCTGGCCCACGTGTGCAGCGACTTGGAGCAGCGGCAAAATTTTTGGAATTTTTTCCCTCCGCCCGGGACCACCTTGCCTCTTCCTGGAGGCACTACTCGCGCGTGCGCTATGGGGCCCGCCGTCTTGCTACGGAGGTGCGATCGCATTTTCAGAGCCGTGCGGTGGGGCCCGCCATGCCGCTCGCCGGGTGTGCGGCTCCCCCTGGCCCGCCCGACGCGTTGCTTTCTTTCCTCGTGCCTCAGCCGCAGCCTCCTTGCTCGGCCCCCTCAGCCAATTCTTTCCACGCGCCTAAGCTACAGCCTCCCTGCTCGGCCCCCTCAGCCACGAGTCAAACTGCAAACACAAGACCCCGAAGAATATAGCATCGGATTCCTTTTTAAATCACTTCCATCCATCCTCTCCATGCACCGAAAGCATCGACCGGCGTCCGCATTTGTTGCAGCAAATAGCGCATGGTCTCAATTCTCCAGCTACTTAAGAGAACCGCTGCGATGGTTTGCATCAGCCAGTCGGCGAGAGTAAGAAACCAGTGCCAGAGCGTGGTAGTTCGGGAGTTTTTGAGGGAGTTCCTCCAACCGCGAGCGCAAGGAGGAGAGGCAGGGGAAAGAAGGGTCAGGAAAAAACAAGAAGAAACGAGAATATGAAATTTACTGGCATTTATGTTTAGAGTAATATTGTTACGTAGTATTTGATTCTGGTATTTTATTTTGCAGGTATTGTGTACGAAGATTATCTTGTACGCTGTTTGGGCTTTAGTGATCTTGAGGACACCTTCAGGAAGGTTAGTATGAATTCTTCGAGGATAGTATTATAATAATATTGGAATATTAGCATAATTAGTACGAAATTAGTGTAAGTAACAGTACTTGAGGCCTCAGTATCACTACAACGAGCAGTAGATGAAATGAGAAATTTTGTACTGTATTAGGTCCCTGCGCATTCCTGTTTTTAGAAAGTTGAAATAGCGTTTGTGTTGACAAAAATTGCGTAAATAATATGACATGGTATGACAGTAGTAGATTATTTTGTACTACGTGAAATGGGACAAGTTGGTGTGATGATAGTGCAAGTAGCACTGTGTGAAATGACTATGTTGATGTATTGTAATGAGTAGTTAATGGAGATTAGACGATTTTGTTAATGTTCTAACCAGGCAGGATAATTATTTTGCGCGATTAGCCGTAGAACCGCCAAACTTTTAAAAGCGGTGCGTTATGCAGGTGGAATCCGAGGGGCGGGGCGCGGGATATTTTGATTCAATTTGAAGTGATGCGGATCCATTGGACATAATTTTAAATTTTATTCGGTTTGTGGACCCAACCCGCCGCTTTCATCTGGGAAAACGTGCACACTAATTTCCGGTTCTAACGTTGATTTCGTAAGGAATTCCAAAATTTCCACTAAAAATTTGGAATCCTCATGGAATCCAAATGTTCGAACCGAAATTATTGTGCACGCTTTTCAGATGGAAAAAACAATGGATGGGTCCACAAATCCGTAATAAAAAGTTAAAATTATGTCCAGCGGATCAAGACCGCCAAATTATATCAAAAATATCCCGCCTCCCCGCCCCCGGATTCCACTGCATAACGGCCGCTTTTTAAAGTTTGTTTCTCGCGACTAGTCGCTAAAATTATTATCTCGCCGCCTAGAACAAAGAAAATAAATCTGATGATACCCGGTGTAAATAATGGTGTGTATTTATTGTGATTTTATTGGAATTAATAATACATGGCATACCGGCATTTGTACATGTGAGGTGAATAATATTATATTTAGGAGCCCGTAAAACAATTATTCATGACATAAATAATGACGTAATTTAGCGAAAAAACTAGTATTACGAATATGGTTATATTAGTGTAGTACCAGCAGGATATGAAATTTTTAGTACTGCGTACAATAGTAGTAATAGTGCACAATGTATGCATAACTGTAACAATTACGCTAACAGTATGACGTGAAAATCAATGATGGCCACATTTTCCATCGTACTAGTTTTTATAGAATTGACGAACTATACGTTTAGATAGGATATAATGGGTGTGAGCCATTTGTTATGGTAGGTACTAAATGGCAGATATGCATGATTTGTTCGTGTTTTATGGCGACGGCGTTGTTCGAGATGGTCCATGTGGGGTGGACCTTTTGAACTGCGAACGGAAGGTGATCCGGGCTCCGGGTCTGATGGAGATGGACCTGGGCGAGCTCTGTAGGTGCATGCGGAGCGCATTCGATGAGGAGACCTGTCGAAAGAAGCTTGTAATCAAAGCCCTACATGCCAGAGCTGTGGCTGGTTCGACGGACTATTTGTGGGCGCTCTGCAAGATTACGGGCAGCTCACAGTGGGGGTAATATATGCAAATTGTGATGAAACCTCAGGCGCAGATACACCGTCGCCCGATGGTTTATGTGCACTTTGTGGATAGAGGAGAAACCTCTAGTCCTCGTGGTAGCGTCTGAGAGGACATTACTGCCGATGAATTTCAACCAAACGAAGACATCGGGCAGTGGTGGTCCGCCCGCATTGACTTCCACGAGCACCTAGAAGACTTGGAGGACGTAGAAACATCCGACGATGATGATGACGTCCACACAGATAGCAGTGAAGATGACGATGCAGCTCCCATCGGTGGCGTTGTGTCCACTGATTTGGATTATGTGTCTTCACGCCTCGATGATTTGGCGATGTCTTCCCTCGTGTTGCCGGATGAAGACAGCCATGGTTGGGCCTTCGACCAGCATACTCTACTCGTAGGGCAACGATTCCCTACGAAGAGTGCCGCCCAGCAAGCAATTGCAAGATATGCGGTTAACATCAACCGCACGTACCGGGTGTATAGGTCAAACCTGGATACGTACATTGTAAAGTGCCTGGATCCTGAGTGTCCCGGCAAGATCCGTGCGTAGAGATTGAAGGCCGTAAGTTCGGGCTTCAGAATAACTGTCCTGACGGATCACAGTTGTGTGCTTGCTGAGCCATTACACAAGCACAGAAATGTGACGTCCTCGTATGTGGCCAGCCTGATTTCTCACTTGGTCACAGCGGACGTCACCGTTTCCCCGAAGCTACTGATGGCTGACGTGGTTAACATGGTGGGATATTCTGTTAGCTACGGCAAGGTGTGGCGAGCGAAGAAGAAAGTAATAGAGATGATGTATGGCTCGTACAAAGAGGCGTACAACCTAGTCCCACGGATGCTTCACCAGATTGCCGAAGCCAATCAGGGGACCTACATCAACAAGATGGAGAGACCACACCCCACGAAGGGTCCGAACTGTTTCATCCTGGACCGTGTTTTCTGGGCATTCGGACCAGCCATTCGGGGGTTTAAGTACTGCCGACCTGTTCTGACCATGGACGGTACTTTCTTATCTGGCAAGTACAAGGGCACCAAACTGATGGCGGTCGCCGCCGATGCCAATGACCAGCTACTCCCGGTGGCCTATGTGATTGTGGAAAGCGAGAACACGACTAGCTGGTTGTGGTTTCTTGCCAATGTCAAGTAGTCGGTTGTCCAGGACCGCCCGAACGTGTGCCTCATCACAGATAGGCATGCTGGGCTATTGTCGGCCATCAGCACCATGCAAGGAGGTACGCAGCCACCGTACCAATGGAGTGATGTCATCAATCGATGGTGCATGAGGCATCTCGCGGCGAACTTGCACAGATCATTCCGCAGCAAGGAAGTCATGAAGACATTCAAGACGCTATGCATGCAAAACCAAAGGCAGAAGTTCGAGGCAATTTGGAGAGTGTTGGATGAGGAGACCTCGAAGCACACGACGGAGCAAGCAGAGGCACAGATCAACAACTTCTCCTAGTGGGTGCAATTCCATGCTCCTGAGCTGGAGAAGTGGTCCCTGCTCCATAACACCAACGGCGCAAGGTACGGAATAATGACAACAAACATGTCGGAGATTTACAATGGCGTTCTAAAGGGTGTCCGGTCCCTCCCAATCAGTGCCATCGTGGAGGAGACCTAGAACAGAACCGTTGGATACTTCGTGAATAGAGGAATCAATGCTAAGAGGCACCTGGATGAGGGGAAGCAGTTCTCGAAACGTATGCACGCCTACATGGAGAAGAAGATTGAGAAGGGCCGGTCGCACATTGCGCACACTATGGATGGTGTTAGGCGAAAATTTGAAGTTCGTCTGCGGGAGAAGTTCGTGGATGGCCACTGCAGGGGCTATCGCAAACAAGTGTGCACAATACGCGATTTAGTGACCTGCACGTGCAACAAGCCAAAACTGTTGCACAAACCATGCTCCCATGTATATGCAGTGTACGCGGTTCTCCTTCAGTCATCCGCACCCTACATATCAGAGTACTTTAGCACCGACCATCTGTTCGGGACATGGAGTTCGGAGTTCAACTCCTACGGACTGGACATGCATTACAGGGAGCTGTGGCCAGGCCAAGTGACTTGGTGCCAGAATGATAGTTTGAAGAGGAGTGGTCGTGGCACCGGCGATCATGACGAATCCGAATTCGGCATGGACGCTTAGTCGGCCACGAAGACGCACTCGCCGCACGGAGGTGCCGTTATCTGAGGTAGTAGGTCATACAGTGAGGAACTGCCCTAATAAGGCAGGTTCGTCGAGTTGTCCGTAGTAACATGTGACAATGTCATTTATTCTAGCCGTTGAGTTGTGATTGTAGTACTAGCATGTCATTTTATTCTTGGTTCACCAATGTAAATGCACGTTATGTAATACGATGTGCAAGGTAATGCCATGTACCTTAAGGTTATGTACTGTGGTGTTATGTGGTTTGTTGATTTTCATGTTATAACATTTACTGCTCTATGTCGCTACTCGTACATCTAACTCATGTCATTTATTGTCTCATTGCAGGTTATGGCTGGACACGCACAGACTCTCCTTGACCCATCGTACGATGGGAAACATCGTGCAAAGGCACGCTCACGGGGGCGATCCACCGCCGTTCGCTCGGGGTCCGAGTCCCATCGCCCTTGGATCCGCGCTACGTCCCTCTTCTACGGCAGACAGGTCTGTTGTCGTTCGCACGGATGATGGACATTGGTCGCTGCTTCTCTTTGGATGGGGCTTTACTGTCTACCCTCGTCGATCGTTGGAGGTCGGAGACCCACACGTTCCACTTCCGCTGGGGGGAGATGACGGTGACCCTGCAGGATGTTGCCCTTATTACCGGTTTACCTATCAGTGACAAGCCGATAGTCCCGCCACCGAAGTGCCCTGATTGGAGGGTAAGGTTGCAGCACCGGTTCGGTCATCTGATCCCGGAGAATAGTTGGGGGGTTCCACAGTCCTGGCTTCGGCGATACGTGGAATGTCCCGCTGATGCGCCGGTGTATGTACTACGGAGTCACCTTGTGGCGTACCTGCTGTTTTTGTTCGGCTGGATGTTGTTTCCTTCCACGCAGGGAGACTCCGTGTACCCCAGCTTGATCCACATCGCCGAGGCATTAGCTGACGCCACCGGGCGATGTGCCACGCTTTAACCGGATCAGTGGTGCTTTGCGCGACATACAGGGGATTGTGCGAAGTATGCCTGAAGACTACGGGAGATGTGCCCGTGCTTGCAGTGTGTTACTATCTGCTTCAGATATGGTCCTGGGAGCACTTCCCTGTGGGGCGGCCGTACTTTAAGGAGTCCGTGCACCAGCATCCATCGGAGGCTCCATTCTATGGTGAGGGTGGGGACCCGGTCGACCGGCCTACGATGGGTACGCGGTGGACGGCCAGCCGGTTGGGATGGGCTAGGGAGAGGCCTCGTCGAGTCTATCCTGAGTATCGTAACTACTTCGATACCCTACACGAGGACGTCATCATATGGCAACCATGGACTTCGCATTTCTTGTTCACTATGGCGCCGCACGGATTATCACAGCAGTGCGACCAGGATATTTACTACTGGTTGACAACATGCCACATGGCGTTTTGTCACATGGTCGAACCGCATTGCCCTGCCCGAGTGATGCGGCAGTTCGGTCTCCATCAGGAATTCCCCCCGCTAGTTGGCCCACCTCTGCCACAAAAAAGTGCACAGGTAAGTGCAATTCGTAATATTCAATTGTACGATGTTCTACTTGCCTGTCTGATGCAATCCGAGTTCATAACTTACAAATTTTGTTGTTTGCAGGCAATCTCGGAAGGGCCAACAGAGCGATGACTGGCGCCTCACACAGTTACCGTGGACCACTGCGTGGGAGGAGTCCGCCACAGCGCAGGTAGTGGCCGAGAATCGACCCTACGACCCAGAGTCGTACGTAGCGTACCTGGAGTGGTACGTGCCACGTACGCGTGGTAGACTTACTGGAGCCGCTCCTCCGAGGCCCGAGGAGGTCACGCACGAGGACCAGTTGGGCCTCGGACACCCTCTGCATCGCGCATCACAACAGGACGATACGGTACGAGCGGAAGGTACGTTACATTAATATTTGTATTCACGCCTAACCAACATTTTCCTTATTCGTGCAATTCGGGCGTGCCAGCCGTATAGTTGACGAGGCTTCTAGTGCACTACGAGAAGGGAGACGCAACACTGTTCCTGGACTGCTAGGGGTACTCCGTTCAGTGTTGGATGATGCGAAGGGCATCGTGAGGACTTTTATGTGCGGCCGTCATAGCGACGTCGCCGTACGGGGTGCTCGCGCAGGCGCGCAACCTCCTTCTCCTAGATCGTCGCGATCGAGCGTTGTCGAAAGATGATCGAGCTTTGCTCGCTCGTCTTCAGCTCAGACTAGCCGTCAGGACACGCAGGTATGACATCTATCTTTCGTTCAAAAACTTCATAATACTTACGCAATGTATATTTATTCGCCATGGCATGTATTTTTTGCAGCGCCCAGGGGAGGATCACTCTCTTCTGCCATTGTCATCTCGGCGGCAACATGAATTACCTACTCCGTCGCCGCCATGTCCAACTATCGGGGTAAGAACATACTCGGACCCCGACTCGCTCGATCTGGACTTGCCTCCGGCAAGTTCAGGGCGGGGTGCATCCGCGCCGTTACGTCTACCTCAGGATGTTGCATTCGGGCAGACCTACACCCCCCACGGCAGGCACGGTTCGTCTACGCAGCCAGCACGTGAGGTACATTATATTTCGTTGAGGTCATTACTTCCTATTGAACCTATCTTTTCCTTAGTTACCTAATATTTCCATTCATATCATGCTATTTTGCAGGCCGTGCGCCGAGATCGAACTCTCCTTGCACCGTCAACAAGTACAATTCCTGATGTCTACACACACTCTGAGGTGGACACGCCAGTACAAGACCTGCCTCCAGCAAGCTCTGCCTGAGGTGGTGTGGAATATAAGAACCAGGGTACCCTCATGACAAGCCCAAGAGGGAGGCCCAGAAGATACTCCCGCGTCAGGCCCCGCTGCCGTGCGCAAGGGGACATATCCTAAAGGAAGTTGAACTTATATTTAGATATGATAGATACGGTTGTTATCCGAGTCGTTAATAGGGTAGATAAAGATGTAAACTCTATCCTATTAACTGACTAGAATCTTGTAACCGATTGGAATCTCCAAACCGATCAGGACTCTGTAAGCCACCCCACCCCCGCTATATAAGGGAGAGGGCGGGCAACAACATAGAACACGTCATATCGCCCAGAGCATATTGTGCTTTGAGCAACCCCCGATCCAAGAGATCCATATAATCCCAGCACACAGGATTAGGGTATTATCTCCTCCGCAAGAGCCTGAACCTATATAAACCCCTTGTCTTGTGTGACCTTCGAGTTTGAGATCGAGCGCCTACCCCATAAATTCAATGCCGACTACAAAAGTCGACAGTTGGCGCGCCAGGTAGGGGAAGCGCTATAATTTTTTTCCCACAGACTCGATGGCAGCAATCGGTGGATTCGTCGCCACCTTCGTCTCGGCCAGCCTTCCGCCGGAACACGGACTTCGGCCGCAGATCTTGCGCGGAGAGCTTGTCTGTGCGGTCCAAAACCGATCCGATCCGTAAAGATCGAGCCAACCCATCTCGGGTATGTCACTTTGACTTGGCCGACAAACCCGATCGGCGTCGCGAGGAATGCTGCGATCTTCGTGGCATCTTCGCGATAGAAGAGCAGAAGACCGATCTCCAACGCCAACAAGAAGAACAGGAAGCTGCGGGGGAAGATCGTCTTCGTAAGGGTAAGGAGGTGCAGGTGCGATCGCTTCGATCTCGCGGCTGCAATGTCCGCGAGGACCTCCTGCAATCCAGGTTGGGAGATCAAGCCATTTTCCGCACACCAATGCAGAACGTCGTCACCTCCAAGACGCTTCTCGACAAACTGGACCCGATGATTGCATCGGATAGCCCGACGGCCCCGATGGTGGCCCAGATCAAGGCCATGGTGACGGCGGCCGCAATTTAGCGAAATCAGGAAAAACCGGTAGGTGAAGCGCACTTGCGCTCCCACGCGGCTTTCGGCACGGCCACGAGACTAAGCCTGCGCCCCGAGCGCCACCTTCGGCACGGCCACGAGCCTACGCCTGCGCCCCGAGCGCCACCTTCGGCGACGGCCGAGCCTACGCTGCGCCCGAAGCGCCACTTTCGGCGGCCAGAGCCACGCTGCGCCCGAGCGCCACTTTCGAGACGCAATGAGCCACGCTGCGCCGAAGCGCCACCTTCGCGACGCCACGAGCCTACGCTGCGCTTCGAGCGCCACCTTTCGGCCGACGCCACGAGCCTACGCTGCGCCCGGCGCCACTCTTCGGCACGGCCATGAGCCTACGCTGTGCCGAAGCGCCACCTTCAAGACGGCCAGAGCCACGCTGCGCCCGGCGCCACCGCCGGCGGCCACGAGCCTACGCTGCGCCCGGCGCCACGCCGGCGACGGCCACGAGCCTACGCTGCTTCGAAGCGCCACCTTCGCACGGCCAGAGCCACGCCGCGCCGAAGCGCCACCTTCGGCACGGCCACGAGCCTAAGCTGCGCCGAAGCGCCACCTTCGGTCAGACGCCACGAGCCTACGCTGCGCCCGGCGCCACCTTCGGCGCGGCCACGAGCCACGCGTCGCGCTAAGCGCCACCTTCGGTGCGACCGCATGAGCCACGCGTGCGCCCGGCGCCACCTTCGGACGCGCCACGAGCCTACGCTGCGCCGGCGCCACTCTTCGCAGACGGCCATGAGCCACGCTGCGCCCGGCGCCACCTTCGGTGCGACCATGAGCCCGCGCTGCGCCCGAGCACCACCTTCGGCACGGCCACGAGCCAACGCCTGCGCCCCAAGCGCCACCTTTGGCACGGCCATGAGCCACGCCTGCGCCCCGAGCGCCACTTTCGGTACGGCCAGGAGCCACGCCTGCGCCCCGAGCGTCATCTTCGGCACAGTCACGAGCCTATGCCTGCGCCCCGAGTGCCACATTCGGCACGGCCACGAGCCTACGCCTGCGCCCCGAGCGCCACCTTCGGCACGGCCACGAGCCACGCCTGCACCCCGAGCGTCGCCTACAGCTCATCTACAAGCCTTCGCCTGCGCCACGAGCAAAGATGGCATGATCGTCAGCAACATATGAAGCATAAAGCAGCTAAGTCGCATTTTACTCAATTATGTCATTATAAATAAAATTGTTGACTTTCCTGACTTGCTACTTAGTTGACCCACAACTAAGCAATGAAGTCGGGGCTACACTAATAAGCGTGCGCATGCGCACATCTTTTGAGTTGTATTTTTCTTCTTTTGCTTAACGATTGCGAGTGAATCCGAGTCGATAACTCCAAATTGTGAAGCTCGACCCCATGAACGGCGAACTTTAGTCACCCAAAACACGTGCACGGAAAAGAGCCATGAGCCGACTTCCAACGCTCGGGGCTAGACTAGTCGGGCGAGTGCTTAAACAAAAGAGTCAAACCACTCGGATGAATTCAAAATCAATAAGGAAAAAGAGTAAAAACTCTAAAATTATATATACACGATCGGACATCACATCCGAGTGAATTGTTTTTACATTACCTAAGTTACGCATATACATGATTTGGGGCTACTAAATTTGGATGCGATGTGTGTGAGCCAACGCTTCAACGATTTACATCAACAACCGCGATGAATGAATTTAAAGGGAGTGGCGCTGAATTTTGCCTCGAGCGGGAAGAGCGTTTTGACTTACGATATCGTTTGGGATCAAGATGTCCCAAGATGAGCCGATTGCCGATTCCAATAATGGGGTTAGGAACCACTCGGAAAGTTTAACGCGTGGAGCTCTATTGAGTCCTTCACGATCTCTTTGCCTACAACAGGGCACTCGGTGTAAAGGAAAACTAGTCGGAAGTCGCATCAAGAATCTGAAGCACTCGGCGTGAAGCATGACTCAATTGGGCTGCAACCAGGAAGGCGACAACTCGATCGCAAAGGACTCGGGGGCTACTGTGGAATATAAGAACCCGGGTACCCTCATGACAAGCCCAAGAGGAGGCCTGAAGATACTCCCAGCGTCGGGCCCATTGCGCATGCGCAGGGGACATATCCTAAAGGAAGTTGAGCTTATATTTAGATATGATAGATACGGTTGTAATCAAGTCGTTAATAGGGTAGATAAAGATGTAAACTCTATCCTATTAATCGACTAGAATCTTGTAACCGATCGAAATCTTCAAACCGATCGAGACTCTGTAAGCCACCCCACCCCGCTATATAAGGGAGAGGCGGCAGCAAAGATAGGATCCGATCATCCAAGCATAGAGCAATCAAGCCATAGAGCATAGAACACCTCATATCGCCCGAGCATATTGTGCTTTGTGCAACCCCGGATCCAAGAGATCCATATAATCCCAAAGACACAGATTAGGGTATTATCTCCTCGCGAGAGCCTCGAACTCAGATAAACCTTGTCTTGTGTGACCTTCGAGTTTGAGATCGAGCGCCTACCCCATAAATTCATTGCCGACTACAAAAGTCGATAGGTGGATTCGCGCCGCCACGCTTACCGCAATACCCTCCTCAGGAAACTTGGTTGGGCCAGAACTACGCCCCGTACTACACCGACGAATATGGTGCGGGGTCATCATATGTGCGCCCGACATGGGAGGTATGTTTCTCCAGTTGTAGCGAACTCCAACACGGAGGCGTGCTAACAATACGTGGGTGCAGGTTTCTAGGGACGAGTTCTCTCAGTGGGCACAACACTCCACGACCGAGCGACCAGCATCGGTAAGTATTACGTGTACTATGAGGTACTTGTTGCACTCACTCACTGTTGAGCACGACACTAACATAACTTTGCAATGAAGCCTCCTGAGTGGGTGGAAGACATGTTGGCCACGCCACACATGCAACCTAGCCAGCTTGTCGACGCTCCTCGACCGTCACAACCTGACCGGTTCACGTTCTCAGAAGACCAACTCCGTCGTCCGCGAAAGCGGGGAACAGATCCGAGTTGAGCTACGAGTCAGTGACCGGTTCTAATGCTGTACTAAAGTGCGTATATGTAATTGATGTCGGCCAATTCGTACTACTTTAAGAATGATAATCCTTCTTATTATGTCAATATGGTATGTTGCTTCCATAATATATGATATTTTGCTTTCTCCCCATTGGCATGATAAAGGCGACAGCCCACCAAGCTTATACAATTCACGATTGCCTGGCCGATTAGACAAGTCACAGGTATCAGCTTTGTCAGGCCGAGTAGTCAAATAGGAAAGCATCTTTCACCTTTTGCAGTGACAAGTTGCAACACTCTGCCCAATGATTTTAACTTTTTCGTGCCGATTTTTCTCGCATTATTATTTTTAAAACTAGCGTCCGTAACGACAAGGTTGCATAAATAATATGACATGACATGAGAGTAGTAGAGTATTGCGTAGTACGTGAAAAAGGACAAGTTGGTGTAATTAGTAGTTAATGGAGATTATACGAAAAAGGACACGTGCAGCAGTGAGTTTCCCTGCCTCCAAGCTGCAGCGCGGGCGCTAGGGGATCGGGCCAACGTGGCGGCAGGCGGGAGCCAGGGCGCAGCGGGTAGGGGGCCCGTGGGGGGTGGGGGCGCAGGTCCAGACACGTGGCGGCCCTCAGGAGCTTGGGCACGTTGGGCCGGTTTGAAAATTGGTCGACTGCACGACGCGTAGAGAAAATAGCCAGAGCAGCTTTGATGATGGGTGACAGGTCATGCAGCTTTGATGATGGGTGACAGGTCGTGCAGCTGTAATGATGGGTGACAGGTCATGCAGCTATGATGAATCACTATAAATAGCTTACTTATCCGGTACGTCTCCATCAGACTCCCCAAACACCTCCCCAACTTTGCAGGGACAGAGAGAGATTCCCCATCGCTTCTCCCTGCTCATTGCATACAAGGATCGTTGCATCCCGCACCCGAGACGAACCTGCAAGGAGGCAACCGCTCTAGCACTCCGTCGCAAATCCGGCGTGGAGGCGTCGTCGGCTTCATCGTCGACCAGATCCGCCTTGCCATCGAGCTCTACGACCTCTAGTGCCGCGGGATCGACCAAATCCACAAGGTATGAGCCCTAACTTGATTTGGATGTGAGGTTTAAACTCATAATTGCAACGGAATATAGCTTGCACGCTCGAACAAGCCCCCTCCGCCAGAGGTGAGGAAGGGTTTCATGCGCTGCATGTTCCCCTTTCTCCTAGGGGCCAACCTCTTGGTCCGAGGTCACCAGCTCACCTCAACCCCGCAATCACTTTGTTGCCGTCTTCCACCTTCATCTTCATGCGACCTTGGTCTCCTGCTGATTTGTGCGAGGGGACTTGCGTCTTGAAAGCGATTTTGCTAACACGATTGTATAAGCAAGCTTACTGTGTTGAAGAAATAGATACGCATGGCATGAAGTGCAAGCCTTGATGTTTGAGGTTCTTTTGTTGATCTTAAATGTAGAAATTCTAGTTATGCATGTCAGGTATGAAACCTATATGACAAATAATCAGCACTTAGGTTTGTTAATTACACACTTGTAATACTTGTAGATGGATAAGGATCCGAGGAAGCTCAGTAAAGGATTGTCATGGATAGTGGAACAAATAAAGTGCATCGCATCTGACCTTAACAAAATTGCCCAAGACAATTTTAGTCCTGACACATGTCCATGTGGCAATGCACACAATGGTTTTGTGATTGATGTCGAAGCTATAGCTCGCAGCCTTGAGCAAGTTGCCATACAATCACTTGAATCGATGCAAAGAGATGAAGTAGAGTCGAAAGAGGATGCAGAGCCTGAAGAGGATGTAGACCATGATCTGTGTCTTCCTTACGACTACCAAAGCGATGACGAGGGTAAACGTGATGATTGGCAATATTGTGAAGATGAGGGTATCGACATTGATAGTGATGGTTCGGGAGGGGTCTAGTCCTGTTTTAATGTTAAGCCTTGTTAAGTTATTGTAATGCTGATGGATGTTGCTAAGACTCGTTAAGATATTGTAATATTGCTAAGACTTGTTAAGTTATTGTAATGCTGATGGATGTTGGTAAGACTTGCTAAGCCTCGTTAAGTTATTGTAATGTTGATGGATGTTGTTAAGACTTGTTAAGATATTGTAATGCTGATGGATTTTAGTGCTTATCTAAGGTATTGTATTCATTGCTGTTGTACAAAATCGGCAAACACATGAGTGTACGAATTACCTCATCACCCAAGGGTTTTACACTAATAGGATTTTGATGAACGGCAAGTTGTAAATAAAATATTTTTCTAGAATGCAGAAGTTCATATCCTAAATATCATTTGTAAGCTATTTTGCATTAGGTTTGCATTTCGACGGGTCATTCTACAGGCTGCCGAAAGTGCTTCGGGGCTATTACTTCATAATTTGCCATCTAAACATGTTATTTCACTGAGTGTTCGGTGTGGATAAAATATTAACTCCTAACAATTTGATGAAGATAATATCCATTAATAACAGAGTGATCGTCAAACTGGTGATGTTTTTGAAGTGCTCGATGGTTTGATGTTCAAATATGGTCCAGAAATTTACTTCTGTATACGGTGCCCAAAATTTACAAAAATATACAAATTACAACTTGCTTATCATATAAAATCCATTAGCGCGAACACCCTAAATCATCACATAACTGTGTAGTAAGAGCGAATAACCGTCCAAAATTTCAGATCCAACGTGTCCAGATTACTGCCATGCATGAACGATGCTTGTCGCTTTTTTACACTGTATTGACAAATCCCGTGCACCTGCTTTTTTCTTGGTGATTAGACAACTCATGGGCGTGTAGCTTTGTCAGACAGAGTAGACAAGTCATACGTACCAGTTTTGTCAGACCTAGTAGACAAGTCATAGGTACTATGCCTTCGTATCTCGTTCTCTAGACAGGTTCCTCTTCTTAGGACCATAGATGCTGGAGACCCAATACAAGTAATCAGCAAAGCTTGAGAAGTTCAGTCTCCGTTGGTTACATCCCCTAGTAAATCAAAGAACTAAGCGCAAGCCGTTCATACAGCAGTCCATCATTCAACATCAAACCATCAAGGACTTGAAAAACATGTTTATTACAAAAATATGTAGATAGATACGTATTTTTATGAGTGTACATTATTTTATAGATAGAAGGACGTAGATACATATTTCTAGGGGTGTATGTCCCATCGGTACACTCAGTACGCACTCACCGCACACTGCACAGTCCGAAATGATCACTCACTACCTACTTTTAACTCTGAAGTGACCCTTTAGTGCACAACATACTTGTTAGTACTGACACCTTGCATGCATGACTGTTTTTTCAGCCCGACTTGACTACACACTCCAGGCTTTTTCAGCCCGACTTGACTACACACTTCCAACACTAAGTCCATACACCACCCCATCGAGTCTACAAAAGGCCTAACCCCAGGCAAACATACACAGCTCCCACTCAGAATTCTCCATGGCTAGATCCTCTAGCAGAGCTTTCTCGTGGACACCTCAAATGAGCAGCGTAGCCCTACATTACACGTTGAAGGTTACGCATAATGGGAAGGATGATCCGTTCAAGGAGGAGAACCTAAGTAAGGTGCTGTCCAAATTGCAAGAGTGCCATCCGACATTATCGAGGAATAACGTGACAACCTCGGCCCTTAACCTTGTGAACGCCGACGACCTCAAAGCACACTTGCAAGAGTGGCGTCAAACATATTTCAGGGTGTGCGAACTAGCCGACCACCCTTCTGCTCTTGGTTTCTCTATGAGACTTTACAGGGTAATGATGCTCCCCGATCAGTATGCAGAGCATATTAAGGTTAGATATTTTATATTTGTTCACCCAACAAATCTTTTTACCATTATATCTAAGTTAACTAATTTGTATGCTCGTCTTGTGTGTTAGTCATTCCCGGAGGATAAAGATTTGCTGAACAAAGATATCCCAGAATTCTTTGCGATGTACATGCTCTTCGGCGGGGGTGTGATGCCTGGTTCGCGCAGAAGACGCAGAAGACGCAGAAGAGGATCTAACTTGAGGTCAAGAGGACGTTCAACCACCACCGCAGGGGGGCTTGCTCCTAACTATGCAAATGATGATGACGACGATTTACAGACGCCTAGACCTCGGCGTTCAGAACTACCACAACAGGCCGTTCAAGTGCTACTACAACAGGCTGTTCAAGAAACAATGCAAGAGGACGTTCAACCACCACCACAGGGGGCTTGCTCCTGACTATGCAAATGATGATGACGACGATTTCGTATCACCTAGACCTCGACGTTCAAGAACTACCACAACAGGCCGTTCAAGTGCTACTACAACAGGCTGTTCAAGAAACAATGCAAGAGGACGTTCAACCACCACCGCAAGAGGTCTAGTTCAAAACCATATAAATGACGATGATGATGACGATTTCATGCCACCTAGCCCACGAACCTTACGTCCTCGAAGTCCTCCAAATCCTGACGACGATATTCCATCAAGCCCTCTCGGGTATCCATACGTAAGACCTCGTCTGCCACCAATATACGATTATCCTTGTTTTGACCGTCTATTTCGACAACCATGACCATAAAATGAATGGATTTGTTACTTAGTCCTTCACCAGAGGCATATAACTATGGAATACGTTGTATCCTAGTTTTATGAATTTTTTAAGGCATGTATACCTGCGTTGTATCCTAGTTTTATGGGCCATGTACCTATATTGTATCCCTGCACTTCGTAATATCAATGTCGGATTTTATTCAATATTTTACTATAATTTTTCGTCTAACTTGTCGCACACCGAAAAGAGAATGACAAACAACAAAATTTGATTTTGTTATCAAAACTATTAACTGACAAATAAAATTGTACAACACTATAAGAATTAAGATTATCACAGATAAATATGAATTTTTGAATTTACTTAACTCTAAAATTCTAGCAACCGACAAAAAAACTCTGAGCTGTAATAATTCATACTTTACATAAATTTAACATTGACTTTTAACAATGAATTTTCGGATAAAGTCAATGCTGAATAGCAAGCACCTGGTGATCGCGACAATCCTTTGCAGCGCCTGCCGTCTGCGGAATCGCCGTCCTAGGGGTTACAAATGGAATTCGGTTGCGGTAGTAGCCAAATCCGTTAAATCATCATTTAAAATGGCTAAAAACCCGAAAAAATTCAGTTAGCAAACGGCTTAAAAAAATCCAACTCCAGGAGGAAGCCGCAAACTGGAGGGGTGGCAAGGTAGGGCCAGCGCAGGGGGAGCCGCACCTCCAGGTCGCGGCATGGCGGCCCCCACCACGCTATGCGCTCTGGCCAGGAGCAGCTCCTCCAGGCAGCGACAGGGTGGGCCCGACGGGGAAAAAAATAAGGAGAGAAATTTTGCCGCTGCTCCAGGTTGCTGCACGCGTGGGCCAGGGGCTATTTCTGAAATTTCGTCGCTGCAGTGGCTATTTTCGAAAATACGAATGAACAGGAAGCTAATACAGCAAAATTTTCTGACAATTGTGCATGTCGGGGACCCGGCCCTGGATCTGATAAGATCCACGATACATCCTCCTACAAATGAGAACAAGGCCCTGGTTTTTATTCCACATTCGCGGTTGCACGTGCGGATGACAGAACAATTGCACACTACAGTCAATAATGTACAGTACCACTTTGGTTTAGGCATCAGATTAACTAGGTAGGGACGCCGCGCCGTGCGAAAAAATTTGATCCGATTTTTTCTCTCTAAAAAACGTATTTTCGTTCTTCCCGCTCTTTTTTTTAAAAAAAAATTGGCTGGCTAAGAGCCAGCAGCGAATTTGCGTAACCGGCACGCGAAAAAATTTGATCTGACTTTTTTTTCCCTCAAAAAACATAATTTCGTTCTTCTCATTTTTTTCCAAAAAAAGAGTATTTTCGTTCTTCGCGCCTTTTTTTAAAAAAAATTGGTTGGCTAGGAGCCAGAAGCGAATTTGCATAACCGGCACGCGAAAAAAAATCGATCCGAGTTTTTTTTTATGAAAAAACATAATTTCGTTCTCCTCGGCTTTTTTTTAAAAAAAAGAATTGTCTGGCTAGGAGCCATAAGCGAATTTGCGTAACTACGGTTTTTTTCTGTAAGGACCCACTCGAAATATCTGGGTTAAGAATTGATTGTATAGTCTAGATTTAAAGAACCGGCGTCCGCGTCGAATTTGTGGAAGCACGGATTTTTTTTACAAAATAACTAGACTTAAACGTTGTGGAATATATGGACCCCGGGTATCTGCATGGCGGGCCGTGAGGACCACCCAGGAGGGGATGGGCCAAGCTGATTGCATGAAGAGGAACATTACCTAGGTTGCTCCAGTCGTACGCAACAAGGGAACCTTGAAGACAGCAGCCAACCTTGATTAGGTAGGCTGCAATTTGTAATCCAGGACGTTATCAAAACGGACATGTATAGAGATACGATCTCCACTCCGTAACCAGTTAGGACTCTCCTTTGTAACCACCCTCCTCTGCTATATAAAGGGGGGCGGGGGAGAAATCATTAAGCGATAGTGTATAGCACACCACATATCGCCCAGAGCATATTGCGCTTTGAGCAACTCCAGATCCAAGAGATCCGCATAATTCCAAAGACACAGATTAGGTATTACCTCCATTCTTGAGGCCCGAACTGCCTAAAATCCTGCCTTGTGTGACCTTCGAGTTTGAGATCTAGCGCCTACCCCATAAGTTCATTGCCGACTACAAAAGTCGACAAACGTAATTTCAAATCATTCGGGTCGGAAGAACTGGTGCCCGCGTGAAATTTGCGGAACCACGAGGTCTTTTTTTGTAAAATAACCGATAGAAGGACTTGTTCGCGATTTTAGAATCTTTCAAATCGAAAGAACCGACGGCCCATTCGTGATTTCGGAATTTTTAGGGTCCTTTCTGCAAAATAAAGACTGGAAGGACTTATTCGGGATTTTGGAATTACCGAAGAACTTTTTCGCGGGAAAGAGGACGTGGCACGGCTGGCCTTGCGCCATTTATTTCCAACGTAAGATATATATTATATGGGAAATCAGGGTTTACATTATCTATTTGACCTTGAAAATCACTCCCCGGGCGGTACCGATTTTCGTCGATAATCGATCGAAAATCGTAAAAAATCGAAGGATTTCGAAATCAAACTTTTTGAAGAAAAAATTAAAAAAAAATCGATATTCAGCGATAATCGACCAACCAAGTGAACTTCTTTGGCGGCCGATTTTTTTGAGCGATTTTCGTCGATAGTCGCTCGACAATATTCACCGATTTTCGACCGGTTTACGAAACATAATTTTTTTTACTTTTTTAATTGAACCGATTTACCGAGCGTTTTCTAATTTCGTGCCGGCTCGGTAAGGTTGATAATTACGATAATAGAGCGATTATTGTCGATAAGTTGAACTGCCGGCCCCCACCGATGATACTGAGGTGACTATAAGCTGCTCCTGCATCGCCATTCCTTCTCCTTTGGTGAATTGCCAACTCTGTCATCACGCAGGCTACTATTGCTACCAGAGGCTTGTAACAGTTTGTCCCGGCCTTGTCGACGTTAGTATCGGTAGGCCCATGGTTAGTTAAATATACTGAGATATAATTGAACTTTAGGGTTTGGTGCATGAATTCTGAAACTGCTCTAGATGGATTTTGGCTATAAATATAGTCTCCTATTGTAAGAGAATCAATCTACAATTAATAAAGAGAAGAGATTTCACCTTCTATATAGCTCATGTTGGGTTTTGGCTATAAATATAACCTCCTATTATAAGAGAATTAATCTACTATCAATAAAGAAAATGGAGTTCGTCTCATATATATTCTATGTCATCTCTCTTGTTATTTTTCGGGTTTTCTCGATGGGTACATTAAGATTGATCTACGGCCGTCATCTTCATTATTCGACAGAATAATCTGTGCACCACTATCACGAGCTCAACCAATGGTGACACAAGCACTGGCCACCTGTGCCGTGTGTTGTAAGCATGCTAGCTGATGTTGGACCACTCAGCAGTTCCTGCACGCATCTGACGTCGGCATAAACTCGGGTTGTCGTCGTGTATCCTTATTTTCTTTCTTATCCTTATTCAGTGTATACATCGCAGCCTTTTTGCTAGTAATAGTAATAACTAGAAATCTATACGCGGCGTGTCACGTCGCGGGTGCCGCTCTCCACACGAGAAAATCGAGAATTTTGTTTTTTCGAAAAAAGGGCTTAAACGTAATGGTAAAAAAACGGAAAAAAATGTATGTTTTTTCGGGGAAAAAGATCAAAAAGTTTTTTTTTCTCGAAAGAGGATCTAAACGTAATTTTGATTTTACGGAAAAGGATCCGAGCACAAGCCTTAAAAACGCATAAAGGACCTAAACGTAATATACATTCTTTTTCGGAAAAAAAGACCTAATCGTAATTTTTTCCGAAAAAAGACCCAAACGTAAATTTTTTTCTAAAAAAAAGACCTAAACGTAGATATTTTTTCGGCTCGGCTCGCGGCTCGAGCCGACACGTGGGGGTGCTCCCCATCCAGAAAATCTTCTGGGATTAGTAGAGGGGATTATGTCGTATAAACAAGTCATGGGACCTAGCTAATTTATTTGTTGGGTACCACAAATTCGGTTTAGAAGAGGAATAAATCAGATAACGAAATTAAAAGCTAGTGATGCATGGTAAAAGCTTTAAGAAAAGGGAAATGAGCTAGAAGTTCTTAAAAAAAATATTTTGATAGACCCAAGTTACGACAAATCAACGAGAACCATTAGATGTTATATATCTGCAACATATTTAAGCTGAAATTTTAAGAAAGACGTAACTGAAAAACAATTCTCATTAAGATATACCTGACGTCAACTATTGCGTTGAAAAATTAGTAGTGTATATAGTATACTTGGCCACACAGTGCAACTGGCACGGCCGCACGGGCTAAACAACTTACTACAGGTGAGAAATTGATGAGATACGGGAGGTATTTAATTTGATGTAAATTACTGGTGAAACTTCTTCCCTGGAAATTAGCAGCACAGCTCATGGAAGGATTTTTTTTCTCTTGCTAATAAGATAAAATGGTCATTGAGTCCATAAAATATTCACGACTCGTGCATACGTTACATCAGAAAGAAAATAACCAAACGAATTCGATAAGAACTCAACACCATTTCTAGTAGTATATGCTTTGGAAAATCAGAGTCATTTTCATTTCGAATTGTTTTTTTTTTCCAAAAAAGATGTTTGGAATAGCAAAGAAGAACATTCCATCACAGAATTCAGATGATCCTGAAAACTTATTGCTGATATAGAATACACGAAGAATTAAACTAACACAAGCTTATTCTATCTATAAAGTTTAACCACCCGCAACTCATTGGTGCAATAATGGATTATGTAGCTTAGACACCTGGTTTGTTTACGATATTAGGGATGTTTTTCAACAATACAAGCAATCAATGGGACAAGCATGATTGCATGCTAGAATAAAATTGCAAGGATGGAAAGAGCATACCTATGACAGAATCTTGATTTGGCCACTCCCTCTTCGGACTAAAATAGATTTGCCTCTCCATATCCATAAACCTTGGAAGTATTGTTCCCTTCTTGCCCCTCTTGACCACAATTGAAGCTTTCGTAGCCGTTGCTTACTTCAGTAAAAAAAAACTTAATTATGCAAGGTAGCATATAGTCAGCAAGTTGACTTGTGACAACTCATTTTCATATTAGGTAGATCGATTTTGGGATTCTCACGTATAGGCTCCCTCAGATTTAGGAGGTGGGATAAAAGTGGGCTGCAATTATTTTTTTTAATTGCGCCAACGGGGTGGGCTCGAGACCTCTTGACTCTCATACTATATTGAGTTGTATGCACCAGCCAGTTCACTCAAAAGCTTAAACTGATGAAGAAAGATGAGCAATTCACTTATACTTCAACATTCAGAGGATAATTAACCAACAAACAGCCTTTGGAGCCCACAAGAGCTGACAGAGTCTACCAACATATTAGGTTCGCTATATATGTTTCTTGCAGTTCTTCGGCTAACCTTGTCACACGTACTGTCAACTACCCTACATATTTCTACGCTAGTTGCAAAGAATTAACGGATGAGTAGAAATAACTGAGTCACTTAGCTTACTCCTAATTGGCTGCAGCAATGGCAACGATGGTGACATTAGCTTGTTTAGTGAGTAACTGAAGAAGTGAAGGGTACTTTTTTAAGATCAGTAACCGAAGAGTACTAGTGCTGGACATGACGTTTCAATACAAGACATTGGAATCGTCCAAGCCGTTTCGACTCACTGCAAGCCGTCAAACGGCAACGCCGGCCGGAACTACCGAACGGCTGACCTCGCCGGTATTCCGCTTGGTCTCCCAAACTTTCCCGCGCAACCCGCCGTTTCCAGTCTCCACTGATCGACCACAGGCCGGCTCGGCAACGGCAGCGGACTTCGCCAACATTTCAGCGCGGGCGCACAACACAGCCACAGGAAAAGGAAAAATAGATAGAGCAAGGCTTACTGTTAATCAGCCTAAACATAGGTTCGGTAGCTGTAAACTGTCTCACTATTACTCGGGCAAAATCTATGATAAGTACTGTGCCATGCTACCTAGAGTAAAATTTGTGACATGCCACACCATTGGGCAGTGCTCCACGAACATTGTCCCAATTGTTTTGTGATGTGGTGTGTACTTGGAAAGTTCTGTGGTTGCCTGGAAGCTGTGACCCAATCACCGTACTTGCTTGATACAACATCAGATCATATCAGGAAAAGGAAATTACAGTCTGCTGAGAGCGCCGAGTCCATTGGTTGTTCATGTTGTACCTGAACTGATAAACACACAAAGCCACGTCACCGTCGAATCGTCCAACAAACAGTAGCAAGTTGTACTGCCGGAATGTTTGATTGCCTTTCACGCCTTACCTCACAACCTCATCACCCTTACGCGATCAGCAGCTAAACAAGCTAGTCCAAACAAACACATCGATCGATCTCGATGATTATATTTCAAGTACGACTGTACGAACAACATATGTGACGGGAAGGATGTTAGATTATTATGGGGATGATCCATAATTAATTTAATAGAAATTCTAAAAGGCCCATTAAATACTAGGAGTCATGAAATTGGTTTAGTACCATATGGATAATTG
Source organism: Otatea glauca (assembly GCA_036346275.1). Classification (NCBI taxonomy): domain Eukaryota; kingdom Viridiplantae; phylum Streptophyta; class Magnoliopsida; order Poales; family Poaceae; genus Otatea; species Otatea glauca. The sequence goes on from CM070728.1 coordinate 12,373,638, forward strand.
AGAGAAGATTTGACTAACTTAAATAGTTGAGTTGTGTGTCTCTCAATTAGCAAGGTGGAAAAAGGTAAAAGCTGTGCCACACACGCGCGCCGAGGCGTGTGCGAGTCGAGTCGTGACGTGCGCGGCGTAGGCCAGGTTTTTGGGGAGACTGCTCAAGTGTCGGTGTTCCTGGAAGCGTATCTGCACTGCGACAACTTGTGATCGTCTACTCCGACCGTCATGGCGAACGAGAATGTTCCGCCTGTGCCTATGATGGCACTGGCTCAAGGGTGTATTATTTATACCGCATTTTAATCATGTTGTTTTCTTGTTCATTAGTCTTTTTGCGTATGAGATAGATAATTTGTTATCTAGTACCTTTGGCTTTGAACTAGAATATTTCCTGGAAAATTTAACAATTAGGTGCAAATCTTGCCACAGACAAGATAGCGACGTTTGCAGCATGTACCATACATATATACTCCATATACTCCATATGCGTGATAGGTGCACACTTGACTTGGATTTTATTTATGCCACATATTGCGTGTTCTGACATCTTCACATGGGAAATCTATCTATCATGGGCATGCACATGACGCTAGCTCCTCTCTGAGCCATAAGTTGTTTGTTTTCTTTAAGAAATCGCTTATTGCATCATGTATGACAGTATGATGCATCGGGGGGCGCCTCCATGTCCTTTGGACGTTACGGTTCGTTGCACCTGATCCGTAATCAAGGTTAAGTGCTGCTATAGTACAGTGCTGAGGAGTTTTGTCAACACGTAAGTTACCTACAGTCTTGGAGGAACAAGTTAACAACACTTTGGTGATTCTGTGTATGATCACAGAAGAAGCGGAGCTGGTGAGCAGCATCATGCGTACGTACGCTCCCCCATGAGCCGCATGAGGCCCGCGTGCGGCCGAATCCGCCGGCAGGCGCGGTGTAATATCCTGATTCATTAGTGTGGAGATTTATGTATTTTATGTAAAGTTGTAGTGATGTAATTGGTTCCATATTATTTGTGCAAAGTGAACTGTAGCAGCATATAATTTCAAACATAAAGTCTCCAGATTAATTCTTTTATACAAAATGATGACAAAAGTACGAAGAGAGTGCTATATATGTGTGTAAATCCACGTCACGATAAAATGGATATTTGAACCCCACGATGGACTGCACTGCGCGGGTTTTGAGCCAGCGTGAACCGACTGTCCGCGGCGCGCACCCCGAGGTCGCATGGCTTCTCGTCAGGTTCACAAAACCGCGGTAAACCGCTCGATTTTCGCGGTTTTCGACCGTACCGTTCTGGTTCGAGAATAGAAACTAAACGGTTTACCGGTGGAATTTAAAAAAAAGTTCAAAAATTTTGAAAAAAAATTATGCGTTGAAAACCGCTCGTAATCCGTTGAAAAATCGCTCGAAAACCGTTTTTCAGGAACATTTAATTGGTCGTTGGTTTTTCGTTGAAAACCGAACAGTTTTCAATTTTTTTAAAAAAAATCATTTTTTTGTTTTTTTAACCCTTCGATTTTTAACGGTTTTCGAACGGTTTTTTCGAAAATCCGTCTTTTGAACCTGCTTCTCGCTACCCACCGGTGCATCCACGCGCCCCTCCGGGCCCGCACCGCCAGTAAGCGTCCCTTCACCGCCGTAGCTCTGCTCGTCCGCGCTCCGTTCGTTACGCGTGCCCGCACGCACCTGCGGCTGCGCCCCTGGCCCATCCCCACCGTTCTTTCACGTTGATAGACTAGCAGCTAGTACGAGCAAAACAAATCTCGCCGGCGATCTCAAACGGCACTATAAACGGCCGCCTGGACGTAAATTCTCGCAATTATAATCAGATCTACTGCGTTGTAATGCCATAATTAAAACTTTTTACACTGGTAGCCCATAGGCTACAAGCTGCATCTACTGCTTTCCCAGCCCTTCCCCTTCCCGTCCGTGCGTTGCGGCCTTTCCCGCGCCTATAAAAGGACGCCTCCCCGGCCTTGCCTCTCAAGTCGAACGCCTCAACTCGAGAAAGCTAGACGAACGACACGAGCAAGGACTGAGACTGTCTAGTGGTAATGGCTACTCCTGAGTACTGTGGCAGCTGGTTGCTGTACCTTTCGCTGGCCGCCAAATGCAGCGGCGATGGCGGTGATCACCCGGGCCGCCTTGTTGGCTTTCTGGTGGTTTGCGCTGCGGCCTGCCTCGTTACTTCCCTGCTGCACTGGTACTTCCCCGGAGGGCCAGCGTGGGGCAGGTGGTGGTGGAGGCTCGGGGCGGCCGTCCCCGGGCCGAGGGGGCTGCCGGTGATCGGCAGCATGTGGCTCATGACCGGTCTCGCCCACCGCAAGCTCGCGGCCGCGGCCGCCTGCCTGCGTGCGCGACGGCTGATGGCGTTCTCCCTCGGAGAGACACGGGTGGTGGTGGCCTCGCACCCGGACGTGGCGAGAGAGATCCTAAACAGCCCGACGTTCGCCGACCGGCCCATCAAGGAGTCGGCGTACGGGCTCTTGTTCCACCGCGCCATCGGGTTCGCGCCGCACGGCGCCTACTGGCGCTCGCTGCGCCGCGTAGCGTCCACGAACCTCTTCTCCCCGTGGCAGGTCGCGGCCTCCGGTGTGCGGCGCGCGGTGATCGCGCGCCAGTTGGTCAGCGCCATCATGAAGCTGCAGGACGCCTCCTCGGCCGGCGTCGAGGTCCGGCGCGTCCTGCGTCTCGCGTCCCTGCACAACGTGATGTGGTCGGTGTTCGGCCGGAAGTACGACCTGGAGCTGGACCCTGCCAAGGAGAGTGACGAGACCCGGGAGCTGAGGAGCCTCGTGGACGAAGGCTACGACCTGCTGGGCCAGCTCAACTGGTCCGACCACCTTCCCTGGCTCGCGCGCTTCGACCTGCAGAGCACCCGGGCCAGGTGCTCCCGCCTCGTCCCCCGCGTGAACCGCTTCGTCAGCCGCGTCATCGACGAGCACCGCTCGTCTCCATCCGCCGTCACAGACTTCACCGACGTCCTGCTCTCCCTGCAGGGCAGCGACAAGCTCGAGGACTCCGACATGGTCGCTGTCCTCTGGGTGTGTACAACCGAACCCAAACAAACGCTAAGCACAGCCATGCATGTCTCGTGTTTCAGTTTCTGATACGTGCAAGTTCATTTTCTGCAGGAAATGGTGTTCCGTGGGACGGACACGGTGGCCGTGCTGATAGAGTGGGTCTTAGCCCGGCTCGTGCTGCACCAGGACGTGCAGGCCCGGGTGCACGAGGAGCTGGACCGCGTGGTCGGACAGGACCGGGCCGTGACCGAGTCCGACTCGCCCTCACTCGTCTACCTCCACGCCGTGATCAAGGAGGTGCTGAGGCTCCACCCTCCGGGCCCACTGCTCTCGTGGGCCCGCCTGGCCACGTCAGATGTACACGTGGACGGGTTCCTGATACCTGCTGGCACCACTGCCATGGTCAACATGTGGGCCATAACCCATGACTCTGACGTGTGGGCTGAGCCGATGGAGTTTCGGCCTGACCGGTTCATCGGCTCCGTTGAGTTCTCTATAATGGGTTCAGATCTTAGGCTCGCGCCGTTTGGGGCTGGCCGGAGGAGCTGCCCGGGGAAGACCCTTGCCATGGCCACGGTGGCATTTTGGCTCGCCACTCTGCTTCAAGAGTTCGAGCTTCTTCCTTCACTCGACCCTACACGTGGGGTTGACCTGTCAGAGGTCCTGAAGCTATCATGTGAGATGGCTGCCCCGGTGGCAGTGACACCGAGGACTCGACGTGCGGCGTGATGACGTGTTAGTCCTACATGGATGGACAGAGACATGCAGATAGTGGGGGTCTGATCACTCTTGGCATATGCTTACTGCCGATACCAGTGGCTAGTACTAGATGTTAAAAGTGCTACTGCTTTGTAGAGACGCCGTTGCTATCGGTCTCGGCTTGCTAGTACACATGGGTATATGCTCGCCATGCGCTAACGTACCTGGGATAGCTAGGGAGTGATAAGACTTGTGTACCAGGTGAGTGTGATATTTCGGTTTGTAATGTTCCTAGCTTTTTTTCTTTCTTTCTTTCTTTTTTCTATGGCAAATGGGGATAGATAATATTACCCCGTGACCATTTCAGGAGTGCTCTGTAAAATAGTTTATGTATATGCTAGTAGTTGAAATGATAGAGTTGCGGATCGTATTTACTAAGAATCAATGTCGCCATCATCTTCTAATTTTAAGCTGAATTATTCCTTCTTGATTATGCTCCCCTAAAATGATAGCTCAAGAATAAAAAGAAAACGCAACTCCTTCTCTTGCTCCATATGATCAAACAAGCCGGCACTCAACTGGTATACCAAGCATATGCGGAACACCAGATTTTACTCCTCGATCAGCTAGATTAAAGCAGCCACTTCCAAATACTGCCCTGGTGCCCCCTCGTGCTCAATTCGTCACTCTTTTTCCGGCATCAGCTTGGCACATATGTAGGATCGATATATACTAAACTAGCAATCAGAGGGGGGTGAATGATTGCGCGGAAGCTAAAATCAAGTTTTTTATCTACTAAAAATTCATCCCAATTCGGACTCAAATAATTGCTTTCGTATTCAACAAAACAGAGTTAGATGCATTCTGTAAATCACTAATTACCGGAGATCCAACCGTCGGATTTACCTGAAATTTGAACTGTAGAAACTATATTCCAATACGAATCTAATAAAAGAAGAATCAGATCGATCGGACCAACGGATCAAAAGTTATTAACCTCGCAAGCTTGCTTTGACAGATTATGACGAGAACTGATCAAACCCTAATTTCGTGATTAATCACAATCTACAAAAGATTAACCAACGAAACTTTGAGAGACACTAAGTTGATGCCTAAGAAGGTTTTGGATGGATCAAATCAAGATTAAACTCGTTGAATCAAGAGAGACAATGAATCAATCTATAAGAATAAAATAAGGCAATCAAAATGAAGGTAGTGTAGCAAACCTCCCATAAACAGTATCACGCCAAAATACTGTAGCTGAGCGAGAAGATCTCTGTCTATGCGTTCGGCTGGGCGAGGGAAACCTGATTTTTTATTTCTTCTGGCTAGTCTGGTTACAGTACTCCAAACAAAAGAGTACAAACCCTAATACCTAGCTCTCTCATCTAAACAGGAAACATCCCTCTCCTATTTATAATGAGCAACAGTTCGCATGCATATTCACCTGGCCCAATACATGCAAACTACCCCAAACGATTACAACTGCACGCGTACGGCCCACTTGCCGCACTCACGTGACTAACCAGCCTTCATGTGCACCGTTCTCTAGCTCGAACGTCCCGCATGACATCCTTGACCACTAGGATCTTAATTCCTCCCTAAACCTAGTCTCGAACCTCAGTTCCTCCATGAACCTAGTTCCTGTCCCGTTATCGACCACGTTCGCCCTCGAGAAACACCTGCACATGAACAAACAAGAAAACAAATCCGAGCACAAGTCCACGACTTGACTCAAGGTCAATCTATGCAATCACTCACACGAGCGCATTGCATCAAGCAAAACCATTACCATGCTATCACAAGCATATCAAGTAAACATCTGAAACAACACATGCAAAAGCACCACACATGCCATGAACACAACCACTTTGCAATGCCAATTTGATCTCACAACATAGTTTCTTGTATCCGTGCTACCTGCCAGGAATTCTCTCTACGGCGGCAAAGCGGACAACAACTCGGCAGCCATTTCTACCCAAGCGAGCGCGTCCCTTATCCCCACCCGCCAAAATTTGCCAAGCCCTGATGTTCCACTTCTCTGCCCAAGTTGCACGCAACACTACAATTCTGAAGCTCGTGATTGATTGGCACAAAGACTGTTCCATGGTGAATCTGACGCACGACCTTTTGGCCGTACGTTATTCAGTGTCGGCAGAATGAATATCCTCTGCTTGCCTCATGTTGGTTCCTCTCAAGATGAACGAAGGCTCAATTCTGCAAAAATCTGGCGCTCTGTGTGATTCAGTAAAATCGCAGTAAGTCCGTGGCAACCTGCATGATTGGACTGTTTCTATGCAATTTGCAAAAAAATGTTTCAACCAATCGCTATATATGCACCATAGACATAAGTGATTTCTAAAAAAAGCAGGCATAAACTCCCTTTTTCCCCTGCCCATGCATGAGGCATGCTACATCACCAAGACAAGAAGGTTTCTGGGGAAAAAAAAGAGAAGGGTTTCAGCTTGTGCATGCGGCATACAATGTCTCACAAACCCATGAACGAGAAAAGGATGCGTCAAGCTTCCTACAGTAGTTAAACTCACCAAACGATCAGTATGCAGCTTATTTGCTATTGTCGGCCAGTTTGTGTCGTCTGTGCTTTGTCTCAGACCAAATAAGGCAGATTAGACTTCGGAGTGGGGAAAAGCAGAAGAAAAGAAAACTTCGTTGGGTCGGTGCCAACAGATACTTAGATGGAGTATTTCAGGTGATGTTTGATTATCACTGATCACCACTGCATGCGTGGCATTTAAAGGCCACAAGTTGTAGCATAAATTGGTATCAGAGCATTACCCTCGCTGCACTGGATCGCTTAGGACCTTGACAAGTGCAGCCCATCCTACCCCAAAAGCACAAGTCAGCAGTAGAATTATGATGTGCAGTTGCAAGTGCAGTAGAATTCGTTAAGCACCACTGTCTCTACCAGATGCAATACATGCTCAATTTAGGTCTCGTTTTGGATGTGGAAATTTTCCATGATTCCTGCAGGAATTAAACTATTTCATGTAAAATTCCTACGAAATTACTATAAAATTCATGCGTTCTAGACAGCCATAAAGATTTCACATGTCCCTGTCACATGAGCAGACTGAGAAAAATGCTGTCTCCGTAGTCAAATGGTGGGAATATATGCTCTCTTGGGCGTATCCGAGAGCAAGTATTGTTAAATTTTAGGGTCTTAGTACCAGCCTACCAGCTACCAGATTCCCAATAATGTTGGATCAACTAGAAGCTCCAAGGAGTCCTAGCTAGCTAGTGACTGGCTCGTGCCATTGGCCTTCTTATTGTGCCAACCATGCGGCCTTTCGTCTAAGCACAGCTTTGTGCATTGACCTCAGCTGCAAAAGCTCTTGTTTAGTTACTGGTGTAGTATAGTGCACGTAGCTTAGAATAGTGACTGCAATGATTGACTATTCTGATAGTGTTGGATCACACTAATCATGTCGGGCAAGGAGGTGATATAGCTAGAAGATGGAACACCTAAACAACACAACTCAATTTGGCTTGAAAATACTTGTGTTTTTTATGCATTTTTTTTGCCAGAATTGTTTGCTTGGAGCCAATGTCAGTGTTGCACAAGATTTCGGGAGGAAATGAAATAACCTTTTAGTTTTTATCTGCTATTTTTTTTTGTGTGTGGGGGGTGTGTATATATATATATATTGCCTCATCTGACTTTATACTCTCCAGGACGCAATATGGTAAAAAGATATATTAAATGTTAGTTGAAAAAAAACTGCTTCATAATAAACTCCTAATACCCGGATTAGGGTAGGCGGCAGGTAGGATAGAACCTGAGACTTTCTGATTAGGAAACAAACGCTCTATCCACTGAGCTACAGGCGCTCTGTGATATTAAGTTGATAAAGTTTATAATGATATTGAAGCTACGAGAGATGCAAATGGAGAAACACCCCGATAAATAAAGATCACTAGATAATCATACGTGGCGTGCCACGTCGCGGGCACCGCTCCCGACATGAGCAAATCGAGAAAACATGCGACTACCGCTCCCTACGCGAGCAAATCGAGGAAACACGCGAAACGGTTGAAAGGATACAATCCGCGATTTCGCTGGAACGGAAGGTCCGTCTCAAGAAAAACGGAAAATGGAAAAAAAGATCTAAAACTTTTTTTCCCAAAAAAGGACCTTAATAGAATTTTGTTTTTCGAAAAAGGGCTTAAACGTAATGATAGAAAAATACAAAAAGAACCTAAATGCAATGTACATCTTTTTTCGAAAAAAAGGACATGAATGTATTTTTTCCCGAAAAAGGATCTAAACGTAATTTTGATTTTTCGAAAAAAAAAGACCCGAGCGCAATACCTAAAAACGCATAAAGGACCTAAACGTAATATATATTCTTTTTTTAAAAAGATCTAATCGTATTTTTTTCGAAAAAAAAAGACATAATCGTATTTTTTTCGAAAAAAGGACCCAAACGTAAATTTCTTTTCGCGGTTCGGCTCGAGCCGCGAGCCGAGCTGTCGTCGAGCAGGCTCAAAGCAACCAGAGCCCGAGAATCCTTCGGTATTTAGTGGAGGTATGATTAATGCAGTAGTATTTAAGTACTAGCACTATTAGTGAAGGCACTAAGTGTAAACATCGTCTAGCTAGTGGCTTGATGCGACATGTTGCATGTTTAGCATGAAGATCATGGCTGTGGAAAAGCACTGTCGGAACGAGCCTATCCATATGGACCAGTACTACTCGATCGATCCAGCCACACGTGTGCGAGCTGATCATGTAGAACAGTGCAAGTGAGGTCAACTCTTCCCCTGACAAGGGAGGCCCCATGCATGCACGGCCATTGTACACAACAGAAGAAAAAAACATCAGATGAGTGTGTGCGCGTCAGAGAGAGCATTAGATAGCTCTTATCAGGGAGGCAAGGCTGTGACATCACTGACATGCATGACAACGGTTTGAAAAGGACTACCTACTAACTCCATCGTATATGGAGTTCTTCCATGGCATCTAAGCTAAGAGCCTAATGTTACTTCCAAATGGATGGATGGTGATGGTGAGATGTTGCGCCACCAGCCAGTTCAGTTGGCTCAGTTCTTTCTGGATTATATAATGGGCATGGCCTAATTAATTAATGTTCTTTTTTTACTACAAAGCTTCAGTCACTTCCTGCAGCTGTTCGATCAATTGTAATGTTGGGCCAGTTATTTGAGAAAACTTTACGGTACAAGTGATAAATATATGCAAGGCAGCGTTTCACTCACTATACATGCTGGGTTCGGATGGCTCATCTGAATAGACCTAAGGCCATCTCCAACAATATTCCTTAAATCTGGATCCCTATATCCACATATACAGAATTCTCTAAAAAGATTCATTCCCTATATTTTTTCCCTCTTCAACAACATTTCCCAAATCTCACTCTCTATTTTCTCCATCATATATTATAATGATATTTCATAACCGCCGTATAAGTAATGTTTATTTTTTAACGGGAAAAATTCGAACGACTAATTTTAAATATGGAAATTTAAAATTTATTCTAACAGGAATTTAAAATTCGAACAACTATTTTTAAATATGAAAATTTAAAATTTATTCTAACAGTAATTTAAAATTCGAACGGCTATTTTTAAATATGGGAATTTAAAATTTGAAATTAACTGAGAAATGTTATGTCATGAGGACAAAATAACAGGTTGGCATCAAAACTATGGTTTCCGGAATACACAGAGAGCAAACTAATGAGACCTCAACCAGGGCAATATTTTTAGCATTTGAGTAGCAGGAGCAAGATGAGTAATTAATAATATAAATAATCCACATTTAACAAATTGTAGAGACAATTCGAGAGTACATCCAAAACATTTATAATAATTAAATAGTACTGAACCAAATATTCAAGAGTACATGCCCAAGCATTCATACAAGTTATGTGAACAATAAAACAAATTTCATAGGCTTTGGTAGTAAACATGGTATGACTAGAAGTAGAAATTTTAACAGAACATTCTTCATGACAAGGGCACCTTCTGAATTGGCAATAGATCTTTAATCCTTTTGATCTTCACTTTATTCACAGACCATCCTACAAGACAAGAAACATAGATATAAGCACTAATTTAGGAATTGCTAAATGCACTGCCATTGTGGCATTATTTTTTGATAAATAATTCACTAAATGCATTCAGTCACTGAACAATGCCCAGGAGCTTTTGATCAACAGTGGTGGCAAGATCATTCCAAAGAGAAACAACAACAATTTTGTTCCTGACATCATCTAAAGCACATGCTGAGACTCCAGGAGCTTCGTTCGGCTCATCAGCTTTAGTTACCCCAATATCACGCATTTTTGTATTTTGCAAGTTACTGGTGGGTTCATTGCACTGATGAGATATCTTATCTGAGTGGAGGATATCAGGATTTTTACAGTATTCAAGAACACATTCTGGTGACTTCTTTAGATCAACATTGAATTTGTTGTACCCTCCTTGTTGGGACAGCAAGTGGTCCTTGTCCTGACTTCCCATGAACCAAATCTTTCGGTGCCACAAGTTAAAGCAAGTTAAACCTTAGAGAATGTAGGACATATATCCAGATCAAAAACTATAGTGACAGATTCATCGAATATATCCTCAAACTTTATGAAGTTTGTTGGTAGAAGATCCTAAATAACATGTTATGCGTAAACATTAATTACAATTGCAGATTTAAGGTATAATGAAATAAAAGACATGAAAACTTACTCTGAATTTGCAAGTCGGCAGTTAATGAACCAGAGAAAAAAGATTACAGAGTCTCTATGGCACAGGTACAAAACTTCTGAACTTCAGCACCTACAGCAAGACGACCAACAATTCCCTGACCCATATCTGGAATTCCAGTAATAGTACCAACCTCAGCCTCTAGCTTCTTCATTGCTGTATCCACAATTTCATGCAGGATCAAGTACTTCTCGGTGGATATAGGAATCCAATTGTTCCCTTACAACAGAAACAGGTTGATAGACAAAAATCTACAGAAACAGGTGCAGAACAAAGCTAAGACACGACAAAAAGACTTGATGGTCACAAACGGAGTACATAGTAATAATTACGATCCAATACGGACAACTAGCAACGTAAGTAGCAACACTGATTTTCTATCTTCTCAAATAGCTAATCTACATTCCAACCAAGCAGCAGCAAAATAAGCAAATCTCTTCTTCAATAGGTACCGCTGGCGGGAGTACTTATCATCTGGAGAGAAGCGAGCTGCACCACAAGCAATAATTAATATTTTTTGCGCTAGAGAACACACTGAAATCATTGAACAAAACATAGCTACGACACTTCAAAGATTCAGTTTTTTAGTGATAGACAACGATACAGCACATGTGTTCTACTCAAGAAAACTAAAATAGCACCAGTCTCTCTAGTCTCTACTCAAGCACATGTGTTCAAAGATTCAGTTTTTTAGTGATCGACAACGATTCAGCTTTAAGGGCAGTATATTTAAATCAACATTTTCATAACAGGATGGAGCTCTATATGACAAACAGTGATGGTATCAAGTTTCATCACGAGCGGCCAGGACAGGACTACATTGCTATATCTCAGAAGATCACGTTGGTTATATTGTTTGTGATAAGGGAACGAGCTTCATCACCCCAAGAGAAGACGATTTGAGGTTTTGGACAAATATGTACCACTGTGATAATCAACAACAAATATTCTTGTTTTCGGCTCAAAATTTCCAGAAACCACCACAATGATATCGCAAGAGAAATAAAAACCAAACCAATCGAGCTAAAATTTTGATGAAGTCACGTCTCGGGCTTTTGGCATGTAACAATGTTACCAAAGTTGAATTCGACATTGCTATCCTTTGAACAACTTACCGAACGATGACCAAAAGAAAAAACATGGCCTTTTACAAGCAAAATGTATAGCCTACGAAAACATCAAGACCAGTAATACAAGTATACAGCCTGTACAATTTCTCAGAAAAAAAATTATAGCATGCATGCAAGCCTAAAGTTTGAGAACAAGCAGCTTAGAGCGAACGAGGACCCATTGTTTATCGAATAGGCCATGATACCAAGAGGGGCACACTAATTTAATACTTGCATCCTCCTTTATAGCACAAGAAGCAAGCATACTATGTCCAAAGCAAAGGCAAATATTTACAAGCAAGATGACCTACCAGCAGAGACAGAGAAACCAGGGGAACCAAGGGGGTAAACCTGGATGAGCAGACTGCGTCGGCACACCGAGCGGCGACTCCTTCTGCAGCGCAAGGACAAGAAATGCTTCAGCATATGCTAACAACTCAAATCATACACTAATCAACATCGAGAAACCGCTAGGGCAAGCGCATACGACCTTGGTGGTGTACACCTTGTCTCCCTTCTCGTTGATGTAGTACTGGAGATACATCTTGGATCGACGCGGCGGGATCGACCCTGAAAAATTCGTCGAAACGGAAGCGGACTGCCTTCTAAGATCACCGGGAACTGCAATCGACAAGAGCAGGAGGAATTGAGGGTAAGAGAGAAGTTATCAGGAGGCTCGCGGAGGCGGGATGGGAGCACTGGTACCTGGCGGCTAGGGTTCCTGGGAAGCGAGGGTATAAGGCCATTTCCAACAGATCTGCTTGATCCCGCAGCACTCGAGTTTGAATAGGACGATACGAGATGGACTGGGTTGACGATACGAGATGGACTGGGTTGACGACGAAGCTGAGGACTAGATCCGGGGGAGGGAAGTAGCCTGGGTCTCTTCACCTGGGGGACGGAGCGGCAGCTGGACTCCTTGAGGGTGCGGGACTAACCGGTGAACCACTGGCTCGCCTCCTCCACAGCGCGCGACGGAGCGGCGGAGCGGCGCCTCATCTCCTAGACGGAGTGGTAGCTCGCGGTGCTGGCCTCCTGGACGATCCTCACGGGAGCGGGAGCGACGAGTTGTTGCTTTAGACGCGATGGGGAACTGGATGGGGATAGGAGATAGGATCCTGAGAAATGAGCATTCTCTCTCCATTACGCAAAAATGAGGAATCGGCTCGGGAAGCTGTTGGAGGCTTCGTTTTGCTTTGCGCTCGTACGGCGTCTGTATTTTTTCGGATGAGGGGTGGGAAAGGAAAGGTGTTGGAGTTGTCCTAAGTTAGGAGGAATAAAGATGAAGAACACCTGCACATGTAGCAATTGTACTATACCAGTGTGCATGTCAACTGCAACATGATATTGTTTGGGTAGGGCAAAAACAAGGGTAGCTTCTTCAGTACTACGTACCGTACGTCCTATGTAAATGACCGAATGAAACGTCAAACCTATCTGCTTCTTTTTATTATCCAAATCTACATTGTTGAATTGGCAAGAATTTCAGATGCAAATTAGAGAGCGAAAGATGGATTTGTTACGCGTATGATCCATTTAGGACTTTCAAATGAATCTCATGCGCAACATATATATACCTTCTGGAGAGCGTGTTTTCCACCTCTTCTTGATGCGGAAACGTTTGACATGATTATTGAAAACAGTGCATGCATAGGACTTTGACGACGCTCTCTTTTAGAGCACGAGACTCTAATAGAAAACCAACCTCACATCCAATGAGAGTGATTTTTCTTACTACAGAATTCCTATGATGGAGTGGGAAGTCACGCGCCTAAAAGAAGGGCGATGAACATCATCTATGGTCTAAACAAGATTCTCAAGATTGTTTTTTATTGCTTGGTCACGCGTATATATATATGTCCGAGTGTTGCATAACAGAAGATAAATTTTGGTTACATATCAACTCAAGGCATATGCATAAGCTAGTTTGTCCCACACGACCAAGGAGTACGATGTTTCCATTTCCCAGGCATGGTAGGCACTAGGTGTTGTAGAGTTTGGAAGAAGACAAACGAAACCAAACTGCATTGTGGATGCTTGTCACCTGCAAATACGACTCTGTTAAAGCTTAGCTACCTTCCTACTTTATATACAGTGTACTAGATTAGTACACTAAATCGTGGCACCCCACCGGCACAAGCCAGCCTACTGGGGGTGATGCATACAAAATCAATGAACACCACTGCCCAAGGCAAGGGTTGATGGACATCTCTCGACTACCGTATCCACTCTCTTAGTAGGGTTTCAAAAACCAAAATTCGACGGTTTTTTATTTTTGGAAATCAGTAAAAACTGAGCGAAAATCGGTAGAAACCGAAAAAGTTTGAATTCAAAAATTTTGAACTCGGCAGTCAAACAACGGCAGAAAAAAAGAAAAATCGAGTGATTTTCACCGATTTTCGATCATTTTCTTTGATTTTTGAGTGATTTTTTTATTATTATTGAGCAATTTTCACCCATTTTTCGAGCAATTTTTGATTTTTAGCACAACGAAGGAAGATGGATTTTTTTAAAAAATCCCAATTAATCTATAAAGCACCTTGGAGAAATTTTAACAATTTTTGAAATCATTTATTGCTTCTAAAAAATCCAAAACAACAATTAATGAAAAGGAACAAAGACATTGCCAGATTTTTATAAATATTTAAAATTTATTATATTCTGAAATTTAACTGTAACCATAAAAAGTGCCAAAGGATCATGTAATAAAATGTTCAGAAATATTAGACTTCATTTACTGACCATATAAAATCAAAAACAGAAGAGCATATACAATGATAGCAGCGCTTTCAGAATTTTTAAAAAATACACATATTTGATCATCATCTGAAAAATTTAAAACGTCATTATAATTACGTTATAACATCACAAAATTTTTAAGAAATATTAGACTTCATTTTGTGCTCCTAGAAAATCAAAAATTGAAGAGTATATATTCTGAGAGTATCACTGTCAGATTTTTTATAAATACACAAGTATGATAATCATCAGAAAATTTTATAGAATCATTAGCATTGCCTCATGGCCTCACACAATTTTTTTTTAAAAATTTAACACTTTTTGCTAAATTTTTTATATTTACATTTGAACTTCACGTTTACCGAGCGGTTTTAAATTGCAAACTGGCTCGATACGATCGGTCTGCTTCTCAGTTCTCACAAGTAATTGCCGATGAATTTTTTGGGGGGAGAATTTTCAGGATTTAGCATTCAAGCATGACCTTAAAAGACTGATATTGCCGGTTTGGAACATGATCTCCTACGACTCTAGTGCTAAGCAATCGTGCCCAGGGTTCACAAAACCGAATTTCGAAATTCGCTTCGAAATTCGCGGTACGAAAACCGCAAAAACCGCTCGGAAAATCGCTCAAAAACCGAAGGGTTAATAATTCAATTTTTTTCTGAAAGATTCCAAAAAAAATAGAAAAACCGCGGTTTTTCGCGAGCGGTTTTCCGAGCGGTTTTTGTGAGCAGTTTTGGCCGAAAACCGCGGTTTTTGGCGAAAAACCGAGCGCATAAATTTTTTCAAAATTTTTACTTTTTTTTAAAAAAAATTGAATAGACCGGTTTACCGAACAATTTTTGATTTCGAACCTCAGCGGTACGCTCGAAAACCGCGGTTTTCGAGCGGTTTTCGTCGGTTTTGTGAACCCTGATCGTGCCTTTGTGTACGATTGTTTCACTACGCTTGGACATTTTCGTTAAAATAAAAACATCTAACATGTCATCACAATACGGTTGGAGTGGCTAGCATAGGTGGGCTGGGACTAGACGTGGGCATCGCGCATCGGGCTATATTTTTTAGGGTTGGTCCGTGACGCGACAAGTACGACACAAGTACAACATGTCGTTACGGCTGTGCAGGCCTGGTTACCAGGCACGATGGTAGTACCGCATGGCACTTCTCAGATGGTTGTGTTTGGATCGGTCCGGTATATTATAGGGCCGACGGACATGACATGGATATGATACGGTTTTGGTATAAGTTTTTTTTTTATAGTTTTCGATAAATATTACGAAAAGTTTGGCAACAAAAGTGAAGCAAGAAGAACTGCATCAGCAATGCAATAAGCACAACACGGTTCGAACACTTTAAGTGTGTACAAGAAGCTAAAAAAGGCAAGGTATCTAATTCATCTTCCAAAGCGTTGAACAGGTCGTAATGAAAACCACGAGTAAAGATTAATCAATATCTTGACACGTATTTTGTAGAGAATAAATCAAATTTAGTTATTTTTCATACTTATGCCCACTGCCTTGGCCCTGTGCGGCTCTAAGTCTTTTTCTCTCATCGCAATAGTACAGATGGAATGAACCTAGACCAGCACAACACAAAAATGATACGATATGCCAATTGATGGTGTTTGAGCTTGTCGAAGACAAATCAGACCATACATTATAGCACAGCGGACTAACTGAGCCATGATAATACAGCACGGTTTAAACCATCATGCCCATGCACGATGCCCTGGTCTAGTTGGGACATGATCTCAGCCTTTAGTAGCTAGCCAGTCAGTGCACCTCCTCTAAAAGGACAGGGGTTTCCATCATAGTCAAAGACTCAAAATGTCCCCAGATAGATAATTACTCGGAAAATTGATGATCTGTCTCATTTTTTCGTTGGCACTGATTATTTGCTCTGTCATGTCTCACTGATATACAGACTCTGGGACCGATGTCAGTGAGACATGCGAAACAAATGATTAATTATATAAAAAAACAAGGTAAATCATCAAATCTCCCTAGTTACTCAGCAGCATCACAGTTGATATCCAACTAGTACGTGTCACACTTGTTAAGTTTGTCCCCACCGCATTGTATGTCAAGCATGGTTCGCAAAACCGACGAAAATCGCTCAAAAATCGCGGTTTTCGATCTTGCTGGGCAGATTCGAGATTCAAAACCGGTTGATAAACCTGTCTAATTCAAAAATAAATTTGAAAAATTTTATACGACGTAAACCAGTTGAAAATTAGTGAAAACTACTCGATTTTCGATGAAATCAAACGAAAATCACTCAAAAATTGGCTCTAAGGAGCATTCAATTGGTTAGTCGGTTTTTGACCGGTTTTTCGATAAAAGCGACCGATTTTTTATTTTTTTTTCCAAAATTTTTTATTTCTTAACTTTTCAATTTTTGACGATTTTTGACTCGATATTTTCGAATTTTGGTTTTCTAACGGTTTTTTCGAAACTGGATGTCAAGGCCGTTCCAACATACATGGGTCTGGCAGCCAACCTGCAAGTTGAAGCTAGCAAAGATCGATCACCAAGTTGAAGTAAAGATGGATCATGATCTTGATCTTGATCTTGATCTATATACGATCGACGTGAAACCTTGGCCTATTTGTTTCTTTTGCATATTTATTTTCATTTTAGTCCATGTATAAACGAAAATACAAATCTAGCTTTTTTCCAACCACAAACCAGTGGTAGGCAGTACGTGTCATCTGTCGTGTTTCTCTACTGTAGCAGATTGCTGGCTCCATGGTAGCTACCACGACAAGCGCAGCAGGTGGTGGGCCCCACCTACCTGCTACGGTATGAGACTACAATAGGTCTGCTGCGCTAGGGGAGCACGGCAGGTCCTACTGCATTGCTATACCACGACAGGTGGCCCTTACCCAATTTAGTTTCAATAGTATTTTTTATTTTATTTAATTAATCTATATGGCTTAGAGAAATTTAGAAGCATCAAAATTAGCTAAATGATATATTACGTGTTCAACTAGAGTAATTTATTTTACAGAAATATAGCACAATCGCCCTTTCGGGCCTTCATGACAAAACCGAGGAGCGACTGAGGCTTGTTGTGTCGTCATTTTGTGACTGGGTCTACCTCCGATTTGGACTTCAACATGGTATTTTTATGAGTTAATAGTTTTAAAATAATATCTAACTATTAAAGTGACAGTTTGACGAGTTTGTTGTATGCACATAGGGAAGTTGAACAATGATTTTTGTTTAAACAAACCATTTCAAGCCCGATATAGCATTTTATAATGAAAGTATGAATTATATGGCATATGGGGTTTGATTAGGTGTATATGTTCGCCTCACTACTCCTATGATACAAATAGCAACGTGTACGAACCATCAACCCGATCTACATCTAAGATACATGTGCGTCTTTTGGAATATAAAACATAGAGGGGATGAAAAAGAAGTCAGACTTGCGATTATACATCCTATGCATCAGTGTCCATTAGTGCCTTTCTTTTTGAGATCCTGCTGGCCCAAGGCTTTGACCTTCTTCAAATTATTACCATAACAAATAACCCAATACTCATCTTTTGAGTCCAGTTTAGACTTATCTCAGTCTGAATAACCTCACCTTCAGCAGCTGCATCGAGGACCATCAGTACCTTTTCCTTGCCTTACGGATTGCTATTTGACTCAGACATGTTCTGAAAAAGTTGAGGTATTTCGAATTGTCATCGTGTCTTTTCTTTGTCTTTCACACTCTCGATTAAGTAAGGTTTTCAATACATGAAGTTCTTGAGCGTAACTGCGTAGTTCAATATGTATTTTTGCTGGATGAATGACTTGTCGTACTTGTCAAGCTTGTTGATCCTTTGGAAAAGGTAGCATTGCTCCAACGTCTAGGATTATGCACGGATGAAGTTAATGCTACTTAAAAATGCAACATGTAATGTGAAATATCATGCATGAAATTCACTTACACGGTAATCACCGCACGTGTAGTATGCCTCAATGACAAGCTTATTCAATTGCACTACGTACACACATTCGGAGCTCAACCAAACCCATCTTCCTCAGACTTGGTGCCTGAATCACCTTCTGTTTACAATTTGATAGGTCCACCATGTAAGGCCCATCGTAGACAACACCCTCCCTGTTGAACACAAACAAATCTTGAATATATATATATATATATGGTGGCGCTATTCTACTTCTGAGCGTATAATAGCTATTCTATGTAGAATAGCTTTTCTACGCTCCGACCGAAGAAGTAAATTTCACGCGCTAGTCGAAACGTAGTGAGTTAATGCATTGCAAACAACACTAGCAAATGCAGTCTGCGAGTAAATCACGAAATATTTTACTACAGAATAACTGATGAATTTACTGGCGAAGCGCATGCAAAGCACATCTGAATCCAATTCGGTAATAAATCACAAATACATTTTACTATAGAACAACAGATTGAATTACTACCGAATCAGTTACTAGTTCATGCGTTGGTCAACCCAGCTAGTTAATGCGTATTATAGTTTGTACATAAATATGTCTCTTCTTTGTCCTTAAAATTACCACACGTAGGGGAGGTGTGATTCTACAACTTTGTAAAATTTGAAAACCAAACTCAATCAGATTTGAAATATATCAAAATAACAAAGTACCAAACAGCAGCATATACTACCTTTTACTGTCAAGAAAACTACATTTTACTGTCTATTAATCAATGTGTTACTACATGGTGTATACATCAGATTTTTTATGTAAACTTTATGAAAATCATATATACAAGTTTTCAAGAAATCTCAAAAATTATCATATGTATGGTAGGTGAGCTTCTACAGGCCTACAAAATTTGAAGATCAAACTCAATCGCATTTGAAAGATATTAAATTAACAAAGCACTAAACACTGAAAAATCACTAGTTAGCTGAATTTGTCTTTTTTATATCTTTTAGCTGATATTGATTTTGGTATTCAAATTTTACAGGGTTCTATAATCTCACCTTCCCTATCTATGGTAATGTTTTGAGAATTTTGGAAAACGTGTACTTATGGTTTTCATGAATAAGAATATACTTCTGTTTACTGGACCTGCAGTAAAATATTTGAAAAATTCTCAAAAAATTAATACACTTTGGGGAGTCTAGCCTCTACAATCCTGTAAATTTTGATCACCAAACTCAATAGGATTTGAGAGATATGAAAATAACAAAGTATCAAACAGGAGCATATCGTATCTTTTACTATAAAAAATTAACAGTTTACTGTAAAAAATTCTCAAAAAATTACCACACATAGTGGAGGTGTGATTCTACAACCTTGTAAAATTTGAAGACCAAAATTAATCAAATTTGAAAGATATAAATAATAAAGTACTAAACAGCAGCATATACTACCTTTTACTGTCAAGAAAACTATATTTTACTGTCTATTACTCAATGTGTTACTACATGCTGTACACAATAGTCTTGTAGTGTAAAATTTATAAAAATTATATGTACAAGTTTTCAAAAAAATTCAAAAAATTACCATATGTAGGGTAGGTGATTTTCTACAGGCTTACAAAATTTGAAAATCTAACTCAATCGCATATTAAAGATATGAAATTGACAAAGCACTAAACACTGAAAAATCACTAGTTAGCCGAATTTGTCTTGTTCATATCTTTCATTTGATATTGATTTTGATCTTCAAATTTTATAGGGTTGTATAATCTCACCTCCCGTATCTATGATAATTTTTGGAAAACGTGTACTTATTGTTTTCATGAATAAAATAATATTTCTGTTTGCTAGACCTGCAGTAAATTTTTTGAAAAATTCTCAAAAAATTACCACATGTAGGGGAGTCGAGCTTCTACAATCCTATAAAACTTGAAAAACAAACTCAATAGGATTTTAGAGAAATGAAAATAACAAAGTGCCAAATAGCAGCATATCGTATCTTTTACTATAAAAAAATAACATTTTACTATGAAAAATATTCAAAAAAATTACCACACGTACGGGACGGGAGGTATGACTCTTCAACTTTGTAAAATTTGAAGACCATAATAAATCAGATTTGAAAGATATGAAAATAAAAAAGTACCAAACAACAGCATATACTACCTTTTACTGTTAAGAAAACTATATTTTACTGTCTATTACTCGATGTGTTACTACATGCTGTACACAGCATCCTAATAGTGTAACAATTATGAAAAATATATGTACAAGTTTTTAAAACATTTCAAAAAATTACCATATGTAGGGTAGGAGAGCTTCTACAGGCTTACAAAATTTAAAGATCAAACTCAATCGCATTTGAAAGATATGAAATTGACAAAGCATTAAACATTGAAAAATCACTAGTTAACCGAATTTATCTTTTTCATATATTTCACCTGATATTGATTTTAGTCTTCAAATTTTACAAGATTATATAATCTCACCTCCCTTATCTATGGTAATTTGTTTTATTATATTTTAAAAATGTGTACTTATGGTTTTCGTGAATAAGAATTTTGTTCTGTTTATCGAAGCTACAATAAATATTTGAATAATTCTAAAAAAATTACCACACGTAGGGTAGATGAGCTTATACAATCTTGTAAAATTTGAAAACCAAAATCAATCAGATTTGAGATATATTAAAATAACAAAGTGACAAACAACAGCATGTACTATATTTAACTGTCATAAAAATAACATTTTACTATGAAAATTTCTCAAAACATTACCATACGTAGGGGAGATGAGATTCTATAGCGCTGTAAAATTTAAAGACCAAAGTCAATCGGATTTGAGAGATATGAAAATAACAATGTGCCAAACAATATCACATATTATCTTTTACTGTCAAGAAAATAACATTTTACTTCCTATTACTCAAGGTGTTACTATATCCTGTGTAAAGCTGTTGTTTAACACCTTATTTCAGTATAGTAACATCTAGTGTGATAGCTCATAACATGTCATTTGTTTGTATAGTAAATGGCAACATATCCAGTGTTTTCTAAAGTTCATTAAAAACACATGTACATATTTTGAAAAATTCTAAGAAAATTACCATATGTAGAGGATGTGAGATTAAACTATCCTAAAAAAATTTGAAGACCAAAATCATTCTCATTTGAAAGTTATGACTAAATCAAAAAAGAGACAATTCATGTACAAACAAGAAGTGGCATTTATTAGTCATTTACTAGTTGAATTTAGTACACTGGACAGACACACTAATTTATTGCTTGCTAATTAATGCCACAAAGTGGGCTCGGTCACTATGAAAAACTGTCTGACGCTTAGAATAAGCTATTCTATATGCAGATATATAATAGCACACACACACATACACACACCATAATAACTAAGTACATACATTACATATGTCAATTTCCAATTATTAATCACCAAACTAACCGGTATTTCCTATCACATACTAGTAAATTATGATCGACATCGTACCTTTCAACATTATCGATTAAAATCATTACATACAATACATTCATAACTGATTTACAACAATACACATAATTTAAAAAATTTAGTATGTCCAATCCCAATTATTAACTACTAGCTCGTATACAAATAATTAAAACTATTCCATTGAAACTTCAATAATGATCTCGCTACCATATTTATTAAATTTTTCTACGTACGCCCAAAATTATTTTTCCACTTTACCTATACTATTAACTGCATTCTGTTTGTGTTATGGCCTTCTCAATTATACTTAAAATTCTATTTTACCAATTAATGATATAATTAAATAACAACTAATACAAACATATCAAATGTGCATGCATATCTACTAGCATGTCTTCCTAACAATACATTTTTACCGGAAAAACTTGTAATTAATTAAATATTAGTGAGTTAATTATCATAACTAACCTAAATATTTCAAATGCACACACGAACGTCAGCTACCATGTGCATGCAAAATAAATAACACCATCAAAATAATCATTCCACTAATTTATCTTAAATGACATACTTATCACCACTATTGCGAATATAAATGTGCATGCAAATAAACTAACAAGCACACTTAACAACACCTACGAAATAACTATTACACTAATTAAATGCTAATAAAAATAATTACATAACTTGCATGCAAAAGAAAATTACCTCTTCTAGAAGTTCTCAACTTGATATACAACTTTTACAACTACAACTTCTCCTTACTAGCAACCTAACTATAACCCATCTTCCTCACTCCTCTCCCTCTCTATTATACCCTCCTCGGCCAAAATGAGTGAGTGTAGGAAGGCGCGAACAGTGAGCGGCCGGCTAAATGGATGCAAGGTTGTGCTTCCACGCGTGACGGTGGGACTGACGATCCTATGACTACAGGATCTCTTGCTAAGCCTGGAGAGCGTCGTAGTTTCTCTGTTGCGGTGGGCCCGCCTCATACGTCGTAATGGATGGAGCCGCCGTGGAGCCGGCGACCTATTACAGTAAGGGAGTATGGCAGATAACACATGTCACATGTAGTTGCTTTCTCAGTCAGGAAAAATGCTAGATTTGTAATTTTGTTTGGAGGGATACCAAACATATGCAAAGGAGCAAAAAAGTACCGAGTTCAATTGGCGCATGAAACCTAGCTAGCTCAAAGTCTGTACTGTCCTAGTGCTAGATGATCAATTGGTGTTTTCTTAGTCGGGGAAATTTACTAAATTTGCAAATTTGTTTGGACTTCGGAGGGATACCAAAAATATGTAAAGGAGCCAAAAAGTACCGAGTTCAATTGACACATGAAACCTTAGCTAGCTTGAAGCCTGTACTGTCCTAGTGCTAGATGATCAATTGGTGTTTTCTCACTCGGGAAAAAGGCTAGATTTGCAAATTTGTTTGGAGAGCTACCCAAAAATATGCAAAGGTGCCGAGTTCAATTGGCGCATGAAACCTAGCTAACTCGAAGCCTGTACTGTCCTAGTGCTAGATGATCAATTGGTGGTGAATCACCCTGTTCGCTTTGAGCTTGATGCGCCAGCACCAGCAAGTTTCAGCGACTTTTTGTTGATGGAAACAATAGAAGTCTTGATTAACCTGGTACATCTGAAAGAGAAATGGTGCATGGTTTGAAGGTATTTTGTTGCAAACAGAGGCCCGAAGGGAATTTGCATCATTCTAAAACGTTGGGCATGTACAGTTTCTTTTGAAGGGCGCAAATTCTCTTAATTGCTTGACTTTGCCAGCGATCAAACTTCGATTTTTTTTAATAATACATTTTTTTATTTAAATTGTAAAAATATATCTCGATCTCAAAAAATTACAAAAATATATCTCTATCGCCCTTTTAGAAGGCGAGAGAAAAATATCGCCCGTTTAACGCCCTTTAAACGGGCGACATTTCCCTTGTCCTACAGCCAGTTTATAAAGAAAATCATAACTTTTTCATATGATCTCGGATGGAGATGAACTTTATATGAAAATTACATCTCTCGACGAGATCTACAACTTTAGTATACAAATTTTTTTTCATTTGAATCCATTTAGATGGGCAAAAACGGGATAGAAGGTTCATATCTGATTTTTAAATCTAAACCTTATATCCCTTTTTTGGACATCTAAATGGATTCAAATAAAAACAAATTGTATACCAAAGTTGTAGATCTCGTCGGGAGCTACAATTTTTATATAAAGTTCATCTCCATCCGAGATAATACAAGATCGAGGTATATTTTTGCAATTTAAATAAACAAATGTATTATGTAAAAAAAATCTCGAAACTTACATCCATGATTCCTTGGACTCACAGTTTTTATTCCACTAACATTTGAAACACGAGCACGACAACAGAAGCTATGCCCTACGGCAACTTGTGGTGAAATTTTTACTGTTGTAGCTCCTTAAATTATTTTTAAAAGTAGCCTTGTTGGATTTTTTTTACAAAATTAGCCCTCGGCCCCGCAAAAACCATGTCCGAGAGGTGCGGCTCACGACATGCAGTGCACTGGGGGAGCTGCAATGCCCCTAGTGCGACACGTGATATTGCGAGAACAAAAAAAGAGAGGAAAATAGGATGCAGTGGATTGAAAGCGTTGTATGCTACAGTAAAATTCTTCTTTTTTTTTGCTGTGCGGAGGTTAGTTATGGAAAAAATATTTTTTAATTTTATTAGGTTTTATAAATGCATTATAATAGAAAAAAATTTCACGATAATTAGTTCTGAAAAAATAATTCTGCGAGTAGTTCTGAAAAAATCGTACGGTAGCTAGCTCTGAAAATTGCAGGTCTTACCACAAATATTTTGAAGACCAATATTCTACAGAGGGCACAATAAACACAATATATTTGAGGATCCATATTTTACGGACCCAATCAATGTTAATAATTATGCATATCAAATTACCGTCAATAATTCTACGGGCCATCAATAATATTTTTTTACAGGCAATATTTTTTATTAGTTTTATTATTGCCCATAAAAAATATTATTGACGATAATTGGGCTCGCAGAATATGAGTTCTCAAAATATTAATAGTAGAACATGCGATTTTCAGAATTAGTCGCTGTGCGATTTTTTTCAAAACTACCCGTAGAATTATTTTTTCAGAACTAGCCGATGTGTGATTTTTTCTATTATAATATATTTATAAAATCTAATAAAATTATAATGTATTTTTTCCATAACTAGCCTCCTCAAATATATTATGTTATATTATGCTCATCCGTACAATATAGGTTCTTAAAATATTTATGGTACGACGTGCGATTTTTTCAGAACTAACCGTCGTGCAATTTTTTCTATTACAATGCATTTATAAAACCTAATAAAATTAAAATATAATTTTTTCATAACTAGCCTCTGCACAGAAAAAAAGAATTTTAATGTAGCATGCAGCGCTTCCAATCCGCAGCATACTATATTCCTAAAAAAATTTTGTTCTCGCAATGCCACGTATCGCATTGGAGGCATTGTAGCGTTCCAGTGCGCTGCATGCCATGAGCCGCGCCTCCCGGGCATGGTTTTTGTAGACTCACCAGTCAATTCTGAAAAAAAAAATCTAGCGGGTCTAATTTTAAGAATTTTTTTTAAGGAGCTACAGCAGTAAAAGCAAGATCACATCTAAGTCTGCTTCATCGTACGATTTGATGTGTTTCTCGCCTTGTGATCAGTCGTCACTCAGAGTACATAGAATCCACCATGCCGCAACAAGTCGGAAGGCAGAGTGCACGTCAAACAAGCTCTTTAGGTCATGTATAATAAAGCTATGTTAGTTGATTTTTAGTCTGTATATATCAGTTTTGGTCTATGAGGAGTAAGAAAAGAAGAAAGAGAAGAGAGCTAGCTCTTATTTAGTAGACAGTTTTGCACGGGAGCATAAGTAGATCATTTATGTACAAGAGAGAAAAGATAGTTGTTGCACAATATCTAAAGACAACATTTAGAGACAGTTATTGTACAAACTGGCTTTTAGCTTACTATTAGTCAATAGTTGACTTTACTATTATACTTGTTTGTAGAGAATAGTAAAAAATAGTGTAGCCTGGTAAGAGAAAATGGTATGCTAGATCCTACTAAAATTTATGTGGCTCTCTTGCTCTAAAAGATGGGTTTTTTTTAAAAAAAAAACTTGCATTATCCTTCCGTATAGACATTGTACTAGATGTTTTTCTTTTTAAAAATATCTAGTATGTTTCTTTCTTTTAGCAATTGTAAACCACTAGCCATCAGCTTTTAAGTACATAATAAAGTCTATTATTAGTCTCTCACTCTTTTAGTCATTTAATTTTCGTCCCTTTTGTACAACACCGTCTAGATTTTGTCCCTAAAATATCAAAACCGGTAAAAATTACATCTTAGACCGGTTTTGTGGATGGTTTTGAGTGACGTGACTGCTACATCGTTACCTCGACCCTCTATGTAACTATGAAAATGACTCATGTTTAAAACACTAATTTTAATATCAAAACTGACAATCGGGGCCTTATAGTTTCTGAGGAAGAGAGACGACCTCACCATCTTCCTCCTCTCCGACGACGTAGCCGTTCGCGCCTACCACATCAGCAAATCAGCTCCACCGTTACTGTTGAATCCAGTGAGCTCTTCTAAGACCGTTCGCGTCACATCGTGTTCGGGGAACTCCTCTTCATTTTTCCCTCAATGGATATTGCATTTCCCTCGTAGGAACCTATACCCCAGCCAGAAACTTCCGCCACCGTCACCATTCTTCTTCCGGTGAGCCTTTCCTTCCTACTAGAGCATCTTCTCACCTCCTCCTTTCTTCTACAACCCCTAATTTCGGTTCCTCAACCCCAACACCGCCGCCATGACGAACTCTCCTCGCCACCTTGGGTCTTCGTCACCAGGACGCCTCGGTTCGTCCCCGCCTTCACCGATCCGCACGGGTGAGTTCCCCTCATTCGATAGATGCTCGTGACACGCTCAGTTTTTCAGATTAGCCGCCATCGTGCCATCGCCGCTGTGGTAGTGGCATTCCACCACCTTTGTGCAGCCGTTTGCCCGCTGTAAAGTGTAGACCAGGGTTCACGAAACCGCGGTTTCTCGCGCGAAAACCGCGGTTTTCGTCCATCTCGTGCCGAGACGAGAACTGGAGCCGGTCGGTTTTTTGTTCGGTTTGAAATTCAAATTTGAAAATTTCAAAAAAATTACAAAAATTTATCCAAAAAATTCCTAAAATTATTATTAATGGATCTATGATGTCTGGTATGAAAATTTCATGGAAAAACAAATTTTAGATACCTTTTTGAGCTATTTGAATTATTTGAAATTGAGAAAATCAAAAAAGAAAAAGAAAAAGGGCGCCCTGTGGGCTTTTAGCCCACAGGCCGAGTTGGCTCGGGCTGGCCAGCCCATTCCCTGGCCCATGCTGGCCGACCGGCCCACCGAGGCACATAAAGTTGGCTAGTATTGCCGACGCTGCTTCCGATCGGATTCGTTCGCATTAATTGGTGCTTCACTTTCCCCACTCGCACGCCCTGCCGACTGAGAGCGGTCCGACGAGCTCCGGCCACCGTAAGCAAGGAAATCGTCGGAGAAGAAGGCAAAACCGAGCGGTTCAGCTTGAAAACCGAGCAGTTTCTGCGGTTTCTCGCGAGAGCCGCGGTTTTCGAGAACTCGAGCGAAAATAGCGATTTGAGGTGAGTTTTTCGCTCGGTTTGCAGAGATTTCGTTCGGTTTTTTGCGCAATACCGATGGATATGTGTTATTCGTTGTGTGACCATTAGTAGAGCTACTCATGGACTTCATTTGTAAATGTAAAAGGCTAGAAACATTAGAGGTCTTGCTATTTTCGGTATGACTAATGAAGAACCTGTATGTAAAAAAGAGCCAGTTTAGCGGTTTACAATATATGAATTGTGTATGACTTAGTTTCAATTAATGTGCTATGTATGTATTATTGGCTATACAATTCCCAATTGTATGTTAGCTATGGTAATGAGCTAATCGATCTGGCACTAGTTAGTGGCTTGGTGCCCAAATACCAATATATATACTTGGTGATGTGAATCACTGAAGGCAAGAAGCAAAAATAGTAGAGCAGATCACGTGAAACAATTTTAACACTAATGGACCATTGGCAAATGGTACTATTTGTTCAAGTAGCGATAATTCTACGTATGCTTACTTTTATTATGTTATTTTATCAGATGGCAGATACCGACGTGGTGTGGGAGCATGGCGATAAGATGGGTGCTGGATTTCGATGCAAGTACTGTCTCAAAGAGAAGAAAGGAGGTGGTGCGACCCGATTCAAGCAGCACTTGGCAGGGTGTGGTACGGGTGTCGTCCATTGCACTAAAATCCCTGCGGACGTTCGTGAGTACTTTCAGCGTGAGCTAGACAGAACGAAGGAGAAGAGGAGGGGCAGGAGAGATGAGATGATGAGGAAAGAAGAAGCAACAGCCGGAGATTCTCCACCGAGGCGAAGTGTGTACTCATAGTACACGGGTGATGCTGATGAGGAGAACCAACTCCGACATACCATGGCTGCCTCTAGGACGGAGGCAGAATTTAGAAGCTGGGCAGGTGGGATGTATGAGCATGGTGGTGGCAGTGGCAGTGGCAGTGGCTCCTCCAAGAGAGCTGGAGGAGATCGCCCCGGTCTGTTGTCGAGGATGTTTTGGAGTTCGTTGCAGCGAGAAAGACCACCGGCGATGGGAGATTACAATATTGGTGTGGCCCATACCCCGGTATAACCAAGGATTGACACCCATCCGTGGACACAGAAGGGGAAGGCTGGGAAGCAGCATGTCCATTCTGCATGGGCCAAATGGTACCATGCTGCTGGTATCGCAGGGCGGAAAGCAGATAGTCCATACTTTGTCAGCGCCATTCAGGAAACACAAAAATACGGTAAGTGGGATTTAAAATAGTCGCTCAGTTGTACTCCGATTCATAACTAACATTTATGTTTCATTTGTAGGCGAGGGTATCCCGTCCCTGAGTGGCCGAGATATAGATGGGAAATATTAGACGCTAATGAAGCAGGAATTAAGGAGAGCTATGCAAAGTTCATGCAGCACTGGTCTACGTACGGAGTAACAATCATGTGTGATTCTTAGACAGGGCCGACACGCATGAGTATAATAAACTTCATGATTTATTGTAATGGTACCATGTTCTTCCACAAATCTGTCAATGCCACCGGCGTCTCTCAGGATGCTTCGTACCTGACCAAGGTAATTGATTTTGTTTTTACTCTTCTGAAGTTGAATTAACGTACATATAATGTAATTGACGTACCTTGTTTTGTTTGGTCACGCAGGAAATATCTTCAGTAGTCAACGAGGTGGGTCCGTCAAATGTGGTGCAGATTGTCACAGATAATGGTGCGAACTACAAGAAAGCGTGCAAGCTCATCGCACGGCACCATCACAACATAGTATGGCAGCTTTGCGTGGCCCACACCATTAATTTGATGCTGAAGGAGATTGGAGAGTTTACAGATCACACCTCGGTGATTGAGAGCGCAAGAAAAATCTCTCGATGGATATATAACCATTCGAAGATACATGCTATGATGAAGAAATGCATTGGAAGCGAGTTGGTCAAGTGGAATGCAACTCGTTTCGGCACTAACTATATGTTCTTGGACAGTTTCCTTCGGCGCAAAGACAAGTTCATGCAATGGATGACTGCCGAAGAATTTGTAAACTTTCGCTTTGTTGATAACACCGAGGGGAGGTACGTGTATGGCTGCCTCTCAAGCTTGGACTGGTGGGAAAATCTTCAATCAGTTGTGAAGTCGGTGGAACCGTTGTACGCCTTCTTGCGATTCGTCGATCAGGACAAGGTGCCCACTTTGAGCGAGACAATTCTACGGTACACCATAGTGCGACAGGAGTACGACAGTTTGTTCTATGAGTCTCCAGCAACGAAAGACATGTACATGGACGTGGTGGACAGACGAATGGATGACTTAACGCGCAACACTTATATGAATGCTGGTAATATATTCTTCCCTGCAACATAGTATATTGCAGTTGTACAAATGTTGTATATTGTACTGACATGCTTCGTTTCACATCGTACAGCTGTCGCCTTAAACCCGCGGACTACCTATGCTTACGACACGACCAACTCCTTCTTGCCAAATCTCCGGGATGCCTTTGAAGCGCTTGTTGAGGACACTGATAGCGCCGCGCAAGCTCTTCAAGACGCCGACATTTTCAGGAGGAAGGTTGGATCATTCTCAACAACTCTAGCTGCGAGGATGGCACAAGATGGCAAAACATCCCCTGGTATTTTTCTTGCACCGTCTCGAATGTAACGGTACTCTCGTCAGTACTAACTATTTTACTCGTTAATTTGCATCACATTGGTAGGATGTGTTCGGATTGGACACACCAACGCTACAGCGGTTTGCCGTACGTCTCGTGTCACAGTGTGCATCTTCTAGTGGTTGTGAGCGCAATTGGAGTACATTTGCATTCATCCACACAAAAATTCGCAACCGCCTGTCATATAAGAAGCTACATAAACTGGTGTACGTCAACTACAACCTTCGGCTTCGAATTCAAGCTGCAGAAAATCAAAGGCGTTCAGATGAAGACGATCCATTCCAGCGGCTTATGGAGCTAACATTATGTGATGATACAAACCAGATCCGACTGTGGATGGATAAAAGAAGATCCAACGGTGACCCATTATTTGACGAGGAAGATACAGAGAGTGACACCCCTCTTCCATCCCAGCTTATCACAGATCCGGTTCACCCTACTGAGTTAAGAAAGGACATCGGGGCTAAAAATATCTCCGAATGGGCAGACAAGACAGTCGGGGACACCCATACAGGGAAAAGGAAGCACCAATCAGTTCCGAGAAGGGATGCAACAAAAAGAAGAGCATCCTCCAAAGGTTTGGAATGGGTAAACACACAACAGATGTAGGGAGTGATGACTCTACTGACAGTGCGGATCCTAAGAGCCCAACATACCAAGAGTCCAATGATAGTAGCTCGAAGACGGACACCGATGGCGATGGCGGCGACAACACCTCGAAACCTGCCACGCACCAATCAGAAGATCCTCAACCCATCGAATTTACAGGAGAGTCGCAGTACACTCATGCAACACAGGATAGAGATCATGGCGCTCCTTAATCACAGAGGACAACTATTACGGGGAAGGGGAAGGTAAAGGGCGCACACGCACCACAGGATAGTTGCGCACCACAGAACAGCTTTAGCTCTAGCTCCTATGGCGTCCCTGAGATGCCACGGAGGCATAGCTCATATAGCAGCTATGACTACATCATCCCCGATGCTCATGCACAAACTCCCACGCAATGGGTCTACGAGTGGCAGGACCCTGAGTTTTATACCATGCTGTATCAACAATGGCAAACAACAAGCACATGGACAGGGCAAAGCTGGCACGATTATAAGACGGAGTTGCTAGCTACTCGAGGATTGACCTTAATGTCTATCGAGGAATACAATTTGGCCAACCAAGTGTACACGCAACAATACTACCCGTAGCCCCGAAGGTAATATTTCATTTGCACGATTCATTTCATTTGCATGTTTCATTTCAGTGCGACTTGATATTATACCAAGTGTACATTGCAAGTCGAAATATTTATTGATATTCCGTTCATGTAGGTCGAACATGGTATTTATGCGATAATGGAAGAATGACAAAGCTATGCTAATGCCTATTCCACAATTTCAATTGAAAGGTATTATAATGTAAATGGTGGTGACAAATGAATGGTACCGAAATTGCGAATGCTTTTACTATGTGGTTATTTAAATGCCAATTTTTGCACTTGTGTGATTGTAGTATTGCAATGAAAGATTATTAATTGATATATTATTGCTAAATGTCTAATTTAGAACTTCCAATTGTCTAAAATATAACAAAGGTCATGTCGAATTTTTTCCAAATTTAGGAGAGATCATTTTGGATTTTTTTTCATGTGTTTCAATCAATTTTAGCCTTTCCTGTTTTTTTTACAATTTTTACAAGATTTTTTTTGGCATTTTTTCCCCAATTTTTCCTCATTTCCCCCCGGTTTTTGGCCTCGGGTGGTTTACCGTGAAAGCCGTTCGGTTTTTCGCTGGGCGGTTTACCGAGAAACCCGCTCGGTTTTTCGCCACAAACTGTGGTTTCCTCCGACCGGTTTGACCAGCGTTCAATTTTTTTGAATTTGAAATTCGTTCGGTTTTTCGTGATTTTCGCGCGGTAAACCGCGAAAACCGGTGCCGCCAATTCCGCGAAAACCGCCGACGAAACGAGATTGTTAACCCTGGTGTAGACCACCTCTTGCCGCGCTCCTGCCACCACGAGTTCGCCTTGCCCACCGCGATCGATTTTTATGCTCACCAGCTACTGCCATCGCCTTCCCTGCAGACGCTGAGCTAAGCCAGAAGCTCCTACGGCTGCCTCCACTTGCACTTTTAAAAAATGCTACTGACATGTGTGGGTGGGGTCAAGTTGATGATTTATAGATGATATAGCAGAAGTGTTAACGTGGTAGCCACATCACTCAAAATGACCCACAAAACCAGCCTTAGTACAAGTTTGTACTAGTTTTGACATTTGGGGGACAGAGTTCTAATTTCTAAATGCCATGTAATGTTTGAAAGTGTGTACACGGGGGACAAAAATTAGACGTCTGAAAGCGTTGTTGGACTACGGATTGATTTTTTTTCCTATATAATGTTAGCAGTATTAGCTGCTATATGCCTTACTAAACACTAAACCGGAAGGACCCCCAAAACTAGAGCATGAGACGTGTCTGAAAACATTTCCAGCGTCAAGGACTCGAATTTCCTTGCCATTTACTTCCAGGTACGCAGCAAGAAACAGAAGAGAGCATTTTGGAACCATGAATGCGAACTAGAAGTTCACATTCACAGGCCATACAAGATACAACACCTTTCTACTGGTTATTACTTCATAGCTTGAGCATGGATGCATACAATGGATTAAGTGCCATCCCTGAAAATCTATTTTTGCCTATAACAGGTTAAACAATGAATAGTTTACAGTGCCTCAGTGACATCAAACAGTATTTCAGCTTTTCTTATGCGAGGGCAGTCAAGCCCTCGCTCAGGTTACAACTTACAGCATTCTCTATACCTAGAAGTGGGTTCTGTGCCGGGAACGAACAACAGATAATAGAACACTTTCAAGAAGCAGCAAAAGATATCAAAAGGTTGTCGACGCCTATGTTTGTTCTACCGCAAGAACAAAGAACAGCGCTTCCATCAGATCAGATTTTGTCATGAAGGTTGACAACCAGGTCATGTGCATCATCTAGTAGCCTCCAGACGTCTAGCTGCCCGGCCATGCTATGGCACTCCCGCAATATCTCATCCATGCTACTATACTTCTCGATTATCAGCTTCCTCCTCTGGAGGACACAAGCTGCAATAGCATAAAGCAATAAGTCATCGGTTGGTGGAGCACGCAACCTTATCCTTCCCCAGGTGGACCTCCCAATCCCGGCTCGTATAGCTGCCTGATCAGCCCACATAACCTCCCAAAGGCACAGAGTCTGCTCAAAAGTGAGCTCCCTCCTGAAGAGAACCACTACCATTCTGTACACAAAGAAGCAATCCTCAGCCTGCAACTTCTGCAGGTGCCTATACAAGTGTGAATCTTTACGCTTGATAATCTGGGAGACAATCTTCAACTGCCTTCTTATTCCAACCTCATCAAGCCTGAAGTTGTGCCTGGCTTTCTTCATGAAACCAACAAAGCACCAAAATGCTTCATCATCCTCCTCCATCACTGCAATTATTGGTGATAAGAGATCACTCATACCTTGGCAGTAACCAATTTCTGGATCATAGACTGCATAAGCTTCAAGAAGCCCAACTAATCGAGCAGCATGATAGATCGTACAGGGCTCTAAATGGTCATAATCTTTCAACCCAACAGATGCTGCAGACTGGAATGCTTTCTCTTGAGAGACTTTAGCCTGGTTACGAGAGAACAAAATCCATTCGGCGTTTGCCCGGATAGCATCCAACCTTATAATTCGCTGCCACGTGGCAAAGTCTTCTGAGGTTCTGGTAGACTTAAAAAAATCTGCCTTGAATGAAGTACTTCTGTTAAATTTAGGATCTGGATCACAATTCTCCTCAACAGACACAGATATCCTTCCAGGGTCATCTTCATCGGATGATTCAGAATCAGAAGATTCTGATTCTGCTATGCATGGATCTACACAAGCTAACTCACTTGTGTCTTCTTCCATACATTCTATAACAACACATGTTGAGTTCTCAGGTTGCTCGGCCTCGCTGTGTCCAGGCTTCAGCTCCTCGAGTGTCACAGAAGCCCTTGCAACATTGATATCTTCGAAACAAGGTGATTCTGGTCCTTCAGCACTACACCCTAAACCAGAGCATTCCTCATTATTGACTTCATGTATTGCCTTCAATCCATTTCCCTTGTAGCAATTCAGAATTTGCTGGCACTGTCGCCTCAGCTTTTCATACTCTTTCCTGAACCAAAAGCCATGTCAATCAACAAATTCTTAATGGATTAGGCAGGACATTAATAACATTAGGGTATCATAGTGTCATTCTCCTTAGGCAATTACAAATTTATAATGCCATTCTCTTTTGAAACTGCTAAGGGGAGTAAGAAGACAATGCATGCTGCTGCAGTATTTACATCTTCTTGTTTGTTCTAGTCTTGCTATATGTAATCATGGTACATTGAGCCAAATGTTGATGTTTCATGAAAACTGGCAATTCAACCAAACCTATAAAGCAAAGGCCAATTAAATCGAATAATAGCTTTTTAGTTTTAGAGTAATGAATACATTACCTTTTCTTCATCTTGATGGTATTCCTTTCCTCTTCAGAGCTATTTAATTCATAGCTGCAGGTAAGAACCAACAAGGTCAGCCTCTGTGGATATGAAATATTGAAGTTGCAAAGCATATAACACAACATTTTTTCACAATCGGAACAGACTATGACACCATCCCACACTAGGAAGCCACTCAACGTGTGGTATGGTATTTATAACATTTATCATCAACAATAAATTGAGAGTAATCTTGCAAAATCACATTCTTATAAGATGATTACTTATGCTTACTAGATATGGCCACCAGAGCACACTTGTTGCTCATTATTACAAGATAGATTATTAAAAAACTTAAATAGTACTGAATCCTCCGTACTCCATTTTGACTGGTTAATAAGCATGTTCCTAATGTAACACTACTTAAAAATTCCAATAGTGTGACTGCAGCAGCAGCCACGATAGGCATGACCATACTTAAAACGACACCTACCCAAGCTCATGTGAATGTGCACATGGACATTTTTTATGGACAAGTCTATCCTTGGTGCCTTGGTGATACACAGTAGTATGCGCCTATCCACTTCCTAAAACATCCACCCATCATGTTTATTTGAGGGATGGCATACATTTCAAGTTCGGTAATACCAAATTAGGGTATAGAAAATAACATGAATTAAAAAAATAGTAAAACAGCAATGCTCCTGTACTACCAAAAGGAAATTGCATAGAACCTTATGCACCTTTGGCTGAAACTGAATTATTTAGAAATTGAGGTCCAACAGAATTTTCCTCTTTTAAGTAAACATATCATTTATTAACAGCAATATTTAGAATTGCGTTTTTTAAAAGGAAAAAATATTGGTTTTACACTTTTAATGGCTCTAAAAAAACTGCCCCCAAACAAAAATCAGCTTCAAATTTATTTATATTAAATTTAATATTAAAATCAAACAGCCCAAAACTGTCAACCAATACCAACTGTTGTGCATAAAAGTGGCTCTAAAAAAACTGCCACCCAAACAAAAATCAGCTTCGAATTTATTTATATTAGATTTAATATTAAAATCAAACAGCCCGAAACTGTCAATCAATACCAACTGTTGTGCATAAACAGGTAATGTATCAAGTACCCATCAAAACCAATCTGGTAAAATTTCGTTATGCAGTTATTAATTAGCCTGAATTCAAATATTTTTTAAAAAAGTCAGCTATAACCCAATGCAAACTGCATCTCAACCAATCTGGTAGCATTTTGTTATGCAACTCATTTAATATTAACTTGAAGAAATATCTCAAGCAATTGATTATCCTGAATCTTGTTTACACTTTTCAATTGACTATTTCATTAACCAACAAAGTGCTCTGGGAAGTATTGTGTGTAGCTGCAACATCAAACTTGGTCAAAAATATGAATGCTTATAAATTACTAGATGAAAAAAGAGATCAAGTAACTCACACTCCTAGTAGGAAGGGCCAAACTTCAGCCCTAATGCCTGGTTCAATACCCTGGTACAATATAAAAGGGTCATTTATTTCAGTAGGTTCAATTTGACTGTAGGATGCATACCATTTTTCAGTAGTGTAGATATGCCTATATCTTCAACCAAACACAATGGATAAACATGTAAGCTACTGTATACGCATGCAGAACATGGGTGCAAATGAATAACTGAACTTACCCCACCGCGAACTTTCTTCAGAAACTTCTTTCCTCCATCGCGAAGTTTCCCATTTGCTGAAAATACACTATCCCACTGTTGACGAGAAAGTGCTCGTTTTCTTTTCCTTCGAGACCATGGAGATTTAATTCCACCTCTGAAAAAAGATTTGGTATATTTTTAGCAAATGGTGCAGCCAGATAGATATGGGTGAACAAAAGATAAAGTCAGCATACAAACAGACTGAATTCCATTCCATATGATATCATGAGATCAAATCATATAACTGACAAAATTATAAACGGTGAGCCGATTAGTTTATCAAATCAACTTAATATGGTAAAGCTTTATCCTAGTTTATTGTTTCTGAAAATGTTGATAGACTATAATTGGGCAGCGCTCTGACAGGTTTATTATCCACTACATGAACCAATTTTAATCAGGTTATTTGTGTTCTACTATATTCTGAACTAACCATGCATAGCCAAATACTACATTCATTTATAACATATAAATTCAAGCTCAAGTCAAAAATTTAGTAATCAGGAATTCAGGACTTACTAATGCCTAAGAGTCTACATAACTTTGTTGGAGCATAAGCAAATATTTTGGAAATTGGAAATGCATATGGTAGTTTTGCATCTACAGTTCTACACTAGGCCACATTTTATCAGAAAATGTAACAGGACAAAAGAACACATTTTTGTTGGCATTGTTTCACGGTTAAAACTTAAATGTATGCAGTATGGACAAATCACAGGGGAAGAAAAAATGGAGTTGACAAATGGTTCACACAATTTTAAAAGGCTCATGATTCACAACGATGGAAATGTGAGGACAATGATCCGACGCGTGGAAGGAGTTATCTAGACTTTGTAGGTAACTTTCAAAGTGTGACAGCTTCACTCCCAAACCAAAGAAAAACATAACGTATTCAGTATCATTCATAGGAACAACATTTGCTACCTTAGGGGACAGGGGTCGCCTCCAAATCACCAATCCACAACATAACATGAACTAATCCTTGAGGCAATTCCACAAGCTGTAATTTGACCACTAAAAATATCACAAGACTAGAACAAAAGTCCATCAGACCCCAACTTAGATAACTAACTAAGCATGCCACTGCAATTACTAATTCACGCATGGTAGTGACAACTGATTGAATGCAAAATCGATTCACCGCGAGCGCACATACAATAAGCCAAGCTATCACTCCACGTTCTACTCTACTCTAAGCTACAATCTAAAACTCGACAGGATCGAAGCACATAAAAACCCTAACTTGAGCACCTAAATGGCCTCCAGGCCACCAATTCCATCACAATAAGCTAGGCCAGAGTCGACAGCATCAGATCAAAAGCTCACACAAGAAAACCTTATGTAAGAACTGAAAAGGAGACATGTTTAGTCCTAAAGACGCCGCCTTTCACCAATCCGAAGTAGGGAACCCACCGATCCGAGGGCGGCGAGGAAGACGCAGGCGAGGACGAAGACGAGGCGGCCGCCGCAGAAGCAGACACCACGGCCACCGAGCTCCCCGCCGCCGACGAGGAGGAGGAGGATGACGACGACGCGGCGGCGACGAGGAGCGACCGGAGGTGGATCCACGACGACGACGGCGGGGAGGCAGCTGCCGTCGGCGACGACGAGGACGACGGCGAGGACGAGGTGCTGGATCGCCGCAGGGCCTTCATGTCCCTCTCACCCACCTACCCCAAACCCACCCGCCCAACCACTGCCCGCCACTACCAGCACGAGCACCATTCCCCCGACCCACGCCTCCGCGGCGCCATCGCGCCACCGCAGGATCTCGCCGCCGGCGTACGGCGTCGCCGTGTTGTCACAGAGCGTGGTTTAATTTAGTTTTTCTTTTTCGCTTTAACTCTCCCTTTAAGCTTTTAGCAGAGAGAGAGTTGAGGGAGAGCATGTGACGCCAATAAAGCCACACAAGGAGAGGAGTGGTTGGGTGCCGTGCGCGTTTACGGGTTCTGTTCGGACCTGCCATGTGGGGCCCTGCATGTCAGTGAGAGAGGCATAGATTTTATAGACCTACCACTGGGGCCATGTATTGTAGGACACTCAACTCTCCAGCCTTTAATACTACTTTCATGAGTTTTTTTTTTTGAATTTTTAGGTCAACTTTTGAAGGAGTTTATCTTATTGGGTTCTTTTTTTATGTTTCTGTGTAAAGGAAAGAGTAATGGTTATATGGATCATCTCTCCGTTATAAATTGCACAAAATATATGTGTAACGTTTAAAAAGTGATGTATAGAAGCATCTTTTTGGGTTGAATAATCTGCAATGTTTGTTTTAGTTTGCTTTTTATTTGGTTTAGTTTTCGGTCAATCTTACAGATGTGTGCTGAGGTAGTTGTAGAACTTGAGTTTTCGATGGATTTTGAGTTGCGCTACAATACCAAATTTGATATCCGAGAGACTTTTAGTGGTATTTTTTGCACAAATATTTGGCTAAAAGATAAATGTAGAGTGTTGAATATTGAGTTAACCATTTAGATCGGAGGAAATCCACACGGTTGATTCAGGAGAAGCACGCGCTAGTTTTCTTAACCATTTCAAAAGCTATTCGTGTGAAGTTATGAGCGGCATGGGCGTAATCGAGGCGAATTGGTTTTTTGGCAGACACGTTTAGCTCGTGGGAAATCTCAACTTGTCAATGGATCAGATTTTGCTCCGCACAGCCCAATAATTTTGCTTTAGAAAGACGAAAAATATTTCCCGTGGACCGACTCTTTGAACTGGTCGTTCAATCCTTTGGGAAACACGGTTGTAGAAAGACGTCAATGAGCGACCTAAGAATAGGTCATACACTCGTACACATTGATGGTAGAAGCCAAAAAAATGCTATGATAATAACGTACATGTCTTACCTAATAGCTGCAAATTTTCTATGAAAATCATGTGTTCAA
Organism: Otatea glauca; assembly: GCA_036346275.1. NCBI lineage: Eukaryota > Viridiplantae > Streptophyta > Magnoliopsida > Poales > Poaceae > Otatea > Otatea glauca. The sequence goes on from CM070728.1 coordinate 12,412,717, forward strand.
CACATGCTTTGGAGTATCTTCTACTGGGAAAGTGATTCCATGCAGTTGGAATGTAAGCGGCCCTCAGTTTTTAGCGCCGACCAATTGAGGCAACGAATAGTTCATGTTACAATAGTCCTTTATTACAGTAAAAATCGACGCGGGTCGTTTCAACCAGTATTCTCGGACGATCTGAACCATCACGTTTTGATCCAACAGTCCACGTACAACTGATTAAATTGCAGTCCCACTGGGACCACATTGGATCTCAATTCCTTCTATTGTAGGTGAAATCATGTGATCGATTTCTATTAATAACAACACCAATACAATTTATTTTACAAAGATCTTCTGATTTTTATTAATAAGACAAGATGAAAGTACATAATTGCATAACTTATTAGCTTTCTATAAAAGTTTGGTATTACATGTTTCTAAAAAAAATCAAAATCCTTGAGTCAATATAGACTTCTTTGTTTTCCTCAATGGAGAATAAGAATCTTGCGGTAACGTCATAATTGTTGACTATCATCGTGACATGGAAATTAGATTACCAAGAATCACCGTGAATGTATAGGATCTGCACCTTGATATAGTCATGTGTCTTAGTTAGGGTCTGTTTGTTTCAGCTTTGGATTCTCTAAAAGCTGATTCTGAATTGTGGTTTTTGAGAAGCTGATTCTCCAAAAGCTAGAATCCAAAAGCACATATGAAGTGGATTGTGGATTCTAGTGTATATGAGTGGGGTGGATTGTCAGAATTGAATTCTAGAATCAGGTTGTTTGTTTCTGATTCTGCTTTTGGGGCCAGAATCCAGAATCAAAAGCTAAAACAAACAGGCCCTTAGGATTGATCCTTAGCGCTTAGCCGCTTAGCATTTTTCACCTTCAAGCAAAATCAAGTATGGCCTACTTGGATTCCTTTGAGCACCAAAAGCACATCACCTTATAACGAAAAGCACATCGATCAGTCAGGTCTTTCAGGCAATTATAACTACTCCATTTTCAGCAACACGTTTACCTTTCTCTTTTTCGACGGCCGCGAAAGACGAATGATATTTTATCTTTTGCTACTATGTCTAAGCAATTCCCACTTAGCTTACACAAATTCGACCATTTTCTGCAGATGAAGCAGGTAAACAAAAACTGCCAAGAAAGGCAAGAAGAACCCAACAGCAGCAACGACACGGCTGCTCATGCAGCGAGCAACGTGTCCCCTAGACCAAGACCTGACTTCTGAATCTTCAGTTTTATATGAACAAAAGCCTTGAACACATCATGATGCAGAGCAAATTTAACATGGCTATGTATATGATAATAATAAAAATATGGCTAGATTTTAGAGTTCCCGATATTCTAGGCCATGTTCTTTTGCTGCATACTCATGTGAGGCTTGAGAACAGTCACATGAACCTGGGATGTTGGGTTAGGTTAGGTTCGGTTAGGTTCTTGCAAATTGGAATGCAAACTTCAGCAGTGTGCGGGGGCGCCTCATGTCATCATGTGTTCCTTCTTCAGAGATTGCTGTTGCTGGGAGCAGCAGTTGGCGGCAGTGCATGAGGACCATGGCTGAAATGCAGATATGAAATGCAAATGGCCGAATTGGTCGGTGCAGCCGGCCGCGGCCAGCCAGCCGGTGGCAGCACGAGGGCAGCCATGATCCATCTCCCTGCATTCAATTCTGAATGTGTCCATTGGTTGGACTACCAAATCATGACTTCATGAGCAGCTCTGTGCCTGACAGTTGTGGAAAAAGGCCGAACACGTCGGCTTATTAGTTAGTTGTGCGCATCGCCGTTATATGATAATAAGTGGTGCACATCGGCATTATCTGGTAGCTCAGCCGTTAAGACTACATGTTATGACATGAAATGTTACATAAGTACAATTCTCATTGGACAGCCTTTTGATTAGATGGTTAAGGTGAGCATGTGTGTGAGAATTTAGTTGGACAACATAACCGGTAAAGTACCGACGTCAGTGTCAGACAACTAACTAATGCATGGTTTATGTTAGGTAGAAGGATCATGTTGCTAATCAATCCTCGTTTCCCCTACCTTGGACGTACAGTTCTTGACTGTGTTGCCTGAGTAAATTCGTGTTCGTGCAGTACGTGCAGAAAATATAAAATCTGAGAGACCCACTTGTGAGCAATATGACCAACTTTAGTTACTGATTTTCTTTCCTACCTAAGCGTGGAAGTCAAGCAAATTTCAGGTGCATCAGTATCAAGCATGAACACGTTGCAATTCTAAATACCTAAGCATGGAAGTGTCATCAGCCCCTTGCAATTGCAATCACATATTCTTGTGTGTCAAGCAGCTGAAAGGAGACCTAAAGAGCAAAACTAGTGCTGATTTGAAGTTCTGAACTGTAAGTCAGGCGTGCAAATGCAGTAAAAATATATGCAATGTCTTGAAAACATGGATGGAACAATATATAACAGTACAAACAAACAGATACAGGTACTGACAACTGATCTAGATTTCCCCCAAAAGGTTATTTTCTCAACTGGAAACTGAAAGTGTTTGAAACATATAATCTGAAATCTGAATAATTTACTACGTACGGTCTCAGGTTCTCCTTACAAAATATCCAGGCTCAGGTTCTCCTTACAAAATATCCAGGTAGGAGTAGGACATCTGCAACTATGCAGGCCCTCTGGGTTATTTATTTAAGAAGAAAGCTCAGAGCTTCACTTGTTCTGCAACATTAACACCACTGCTGGCCTTGTCAGTAGCAAGTAAATTCTCCATCTTGAAGTGAAACCATATCAATAGGCAGCACAACAGATGAACTCTGCTTGTCTGGAAAAGCTTTATATGAGTGGATCACTTAACACCTTTGAACTGGCACAAAGCATTGAACTCATAATTGGAATTTGGGACATGAAAGTAACAGAATGCAACGAGCATTGCGTTTCTTAAGCATGGAACTATAACATTTAGCAGCAGAAGTCTAATCTAACATGGCGACCCGTATAATTAGCCCAGGATAACAACAGTAACACTGTCACCACACCGGAATAATTACGTGAATCTCATCATACTAGCTAATCAAAACATCGAGCGTACTCGACATTTTATCAGTTAGTACGCTGTGTTTGGAGTGTTGCAACAGAACAATAATTAGAGACTGAATGTAAATATATTACAAACCAAGCTACGCAGGACTATATGTCCAGTACAATAGTTATACATCAGATCCAAATACAACAAAAGCGTATAACATAGTTACAAATTACACCAAAAGACTGACAAAGTCGATGCACGGCTACTCATCCCTTCTATCCCTCCTGATAGAACTCAGCCGCCTCGTCAACCCATCCAGAAAATTGAGCACTGGGGCCATTTTCTAGAAAAGGAGGATGTAGCAAGAGTGAGTACAAAAGTACTCAACAAGCATAATTTAGCAAATGCAGTAAATGATTTTCTCTCAATCCAACCAACTCCAAATACTAATCACCTTCCCTCAACATCAACTTTTAAGGAAATTAGGTTTTGGTTTTCTTTAAGGGTGGTTTATTTTAAATTTTCAAAATCAGCTACTAGCACTCGTATATGAGGTAGACTCAGCTTTCGTAACCTCCAATCCAGAAGATAGGTATGAATTCATGATTTGACTCTGCGCAGGTTTGTACCACTTTACCCATAGTGACACCCACAAGAGATGCCCCAGAACGTTTATCACTACTCGAGCATTAGATCTCCAACCCTGCACTCGAGTTGGGAACACCTCTCAGGCTGCCCCACAACTCGCAGATACAGTTATATCATGCTACCGCAGCAGCACTGATACTCAACCCAAAGCTTTATACCATATATAGCCTAAAAGAATCAACCGCAGCTGATTTTCTGTGTCCTTCGTTGGGATTCCCGACATACCTAGCTTCACACCCCCTAGTTATCTACGCTTACCCAATGTGGAGATTCTAATACCTTCATAGGACAACCTTTTCTGACCAATTTCACACACCATGGTTGATCCTGGTTTTACGGCTCATTGCCCAAGTGTTGGTTGATTGACCTTATATTATAACCTATGTAGAGGACCCCGCCGGCTATTCCCTTCTCATTGGCGCCCTCTACCAACCATAATAAACATAAGCCACTGCCTTTTTCTCCCCTCAACAATTCCCAACATTGCTACAACATTCCATCAACCTACCAATTCAACAATCCAACACCATACCTTCTTACCAATCGTAACCGGTTTAGAGTTTCAATTCTGAAAACAGTTTTTCCCATGCATCGATATACTACATAGATATGAACACATTTAAAAGCAGTTTAATAAATATGATGAAAAGAGACTTGCTATTAGGATTGATATATTCGGCATCACCTGTATTTGGAAAATGGCCTTCTGCTGGATTCAATTGATCCTGAAATCATTGAGTATTAAATCTATGACAATTAATTGAATATCCTTTATGGCGTTCAACCATTTTCTGATCTGTCGTACTATTTTATCTTGGCAATATTTAATTAATACCAGTTGTCGATTTTTACGCGATCCGCAAGTTGATCAACAAAATCAACGCGATCCGCGACACGAATAATTTTTCTACCCTTTTCCCTTCACTTTTTTCTTTTCTTTTCTCTTTCCCCATTTTCTCTTTTTCCTCTCCTTGTCCTTTCTTTCCCTTTCCTTCCCTTTTCTTTCTTTCCTCCTCTCTTTTTCTTTCTTTCACTGGCCAATTCCTTTCTTTCCTTTTCACTGGCTGAAGTCGCTCATTCCCTCGGCTGCCTCACCCACTCACCCGCCCGACTACTCCTCCCCTGCTCCTCCTCCCTCCTCTCCTGCGACTCGACGCCGGTCGAAGCCCTCCCTTGCGGCCTCTCCTCACACTGCTCCGGCCCGATGGCTCCACCTGCGCCTCCTTCCGCATAGCCTGCTCCCCGGGTTGGTCAGCTCCAGCCCGCATTGCAGCTGCGTGCAGGCACCGGCTTCTCCCTCCCTTCTTCGGCCGAGCTTCCTCCTCCCTCTACCCAGCTCGGTGTCGGCCGAAGCTCCACCGGCTCAGGCACCGCCCCGATCCCAACCTCGCAGCCCTATTCCGACGTCCTGGCGCATGCGGTTCTAACCGCTGCCCCACCGGTGCTGCCAGTGCCGACTCGACGGCTACCTTACTCCGGCCGCACTTCCCTCTCCTGTCCACCTCTTCCTCTCAAGACTACACTGTCCTGGTTCTAGGGTTTACTGCTACCACTACCCCTCTTCGTTTTCATGATTTTGCTTTGATACTTTTACTGATTACTGAAAATGATGCTATATGGGGGTGGGTTTGCTCAGGCTCAAGGAAGGAAGGAGACGACAATGGCTTACCCACACACCGGGGTAGTCTGAGGTGAGCTAGGACACCCTTCATTGCCTTAAAGGCTACCCCAACTACTGAGACCACGAGGGTACAGCCTGATCTACGAACTACCCTACCCCATTGGCTCACTACTGCCCTCATCTATCCTCTGTGCATACTACTCGGCACTGAAGCTACTACTAGCACTACTGGCATTGTGCACCTGAGGTTTGGTTGGAGCTAGCTAGCTGTTGATGAGGTTGAAATCGGTGAAGAGGAAGCAGTGCATGTCTTCTTGCTTTAGGCTGCTTCCTCCTTGCCCTTCTGGACTCCCTCTTCTTCTGGCTTCTAGATGGCCTCCTCTTCTCTTCTGGATGGCCTTTTCTTATGGTTGGCCTCCCCTTCTTCTGGACTCTCTCTTGGCTTCCTTAAGCTGGAAGCTTGCTTTTGCTGTGTTCTTGTGTTGGCTCTCTCCTGGCTTGTGTGTGAGGCAATGGCAGTGAAGTGAGCTGGCTGTGAATAGCCTCTCGGCTGTGAATGGGCTGGCTTTATTTATTACTATTGATACCCTTTTACCTCTTTTACCTTGGCCTTCACTACTCCTAATTTATAAGGACAAAATGGTCATATCTCGCTCTTTTACTAATAGTACCCGCAATCGTACCAGGTAAGCTACTAAACGCCGAATGATGAACCCCGGTCTAGCGATAGGTGCCAGTCTGGCCCCCGAACAGGTCCGGTACCTCGATAAACGATACCTTCACTGCGGGACTGACGGCAATTCTCAAATCCCTTACATTTTAATTATCTTGCCAAATCACTTTTATTGCTTGCTTAGTTGATTAATGCTTTTTATTAACCCTAATAACCCCCGGGTTATCACATCTAAACACTTGTTGAGCAATGCCCCGCAAAAGGTTATTTACTAAAAAGCTGGAAAGTGAGGGAGTGTTTGAAACACACTACTCTCAACAATATAATAGCTTAAGTTTCCCTTACTAGTGATCCATAAAGGAGGAATGCAAATACTCACGCCCCCTGGATCTTTTATTTAAGATAAAGCTTCAAGCTTAGATCACCATGGGCTTCACTTGTTCTGCAACATTGACACTGCTGCCTTGTCAGTGAACCAGGTGAATTCTCCATCTTGAAGTATAGCCATCTCAACAGGCAGTAAATCAGACGAAGTCTGCTTGTCTGAAAGTGCTTTCTGCACTGCACCAGCTTTCCCAGCTCCAGTGACCACCATTGCGACATATGCAGATGAGTTGATCACAGGAAATGTAAATGTAATTCTCTCTGGTGGCGGCTTTGGAGAATCCTTGATGTAGGTAACCCACCTCTGGTTCTCATTAACAAGAGGGTGGCCTGGGAACAGAGAGGCAATATGGCCATCAGGGCCCATTCCCAGAAGCATGAGATCAAACCTGGGAAACCCAGTAGCTTGTGACATTGCGATCACGCCATTCTTAACAAGTTGCTTCAAGCAAGTTTCATAGTCATCTGCTGCTCCCTCAGCTGACAAGGCGTCATTTATAGCATAAACTTGGCCAGTAGGAATTGGCACCTACAAAGTTGAAAGACAGCACCCAGTAAGTACTTTTGAATACATAACAAATTACACAGACCTGACAAGTGAAACCTCATGATAATGGAATAACTAGACATGAGAATGCATCTCTGATCACAATTTCAACAAAGTCTTACCTAAATATGTACACTTTTATTGATGTTATCGCCCTTTTCTCTAGCAACACCAATATAGTAGATAAGATCATTTTATGGTGCATTTTAAGAGCTTGGCACATATTTGAGCATAAATACATCTAAGTGGACTATAGAAACCCAGTGTTGAATAAAATGTATCATCTTTGCTGATTTGCATATGCTTCCCTAGAGTGGTTTTACCACACATACATGGATGTCCATGTACATCCTCCTCCGTTGGGTTCAGCTTCGAGATTCACGCCTCCCTCCCTCCCTCCCTCTCTCTCTCTCTCTCTCTCTCTCTCTCTCTGTGTGTGTGCCTCTCCATCTCCGAGATGCACCGCTCGCCTCCTATCCTCTGTGTCGCCTCCTCCAGACATGCCGTGGGAGACCATGCCTCCCTCCTCCTTCACTCCCTCTTTGCAGAGCCACGCCGCCGTAGACTGAGCCGCCCACAGCCGAGCTGCGCCGGAGCCAGCGCCGCATCCGATAGTTCACCCGCGTTGGAGCTGGAAGAAAAGGACTGCGTCCGGGGGACATGGGCATCCATGTACATGTGGTTTTGCTTTCCCATGCTTCTCTACCACAAATACCATATACTGCTACTTCACAGAGCACAAGGGGAACAACAAAGGTTTCGTAAACTGGGATGACAAGCACCAAACAAAACATAAAAATTTATTGCAGTCACTTTCCATATGCCTGAAAATCTGAATCTATTTTTCGCATATCATTTTGAGAAACTGTTACCGTAGATTCAAGTTTCATGGTCCACGGTATCCAAAGAAATCTAACAAAATTAGTTGCAAAAATAGAGAATTTTCACTTGATCCTCAAAAGCTACTTCAGACTAAGAGGGGTGATAAACCAAAAAAAAAAGTTTAACAACAAGTCATGTGATTCATATGCAAGCTCATATTTTTCCAGAATCATATGTTATTTGCGTAGATGATTTCGAACTGTAGTTTAAAATAAATATGACATGATGCCATATATGCAAATGATTTTGAGTAGCACTGTAATTTGTATGATAAATTAATAAGTTGAGTTTAATTACTAGAGTATATCTAAACACGTCTGTTGCACAGGATTATAATAGCATTCATCGAGTACAAGACAAAGGAGAGAGGGAGAAACATCATATGCTTTCTCAAATACTCACAAAATTTCTTACAAGACATGAAGACACTCAGACAGCTCCAATTTTATTCAAAAGATATCATAGCAAAGCTAAATAACCCATTACCAAATGTTCATAATGATTGGACACCGCGAATTAAATATCCTAGCATCCAAGAAGCCAAAACTTTTGTCATTGCAATCTGCAGACGCGCATAATTTACAAAAGTAGTTCTTCGCTTCCATTTTCCATCAATCCAAGTTTTACCAGAATCCAATTCCTGAATAACTTCCCATCACTCTAAAGCACAAACTTCTTTCTTCCAATAACCCGAACAGATCATGGAGAAGGCCTAAATGAATCGGACCAGCCGTTGCAGAAAGAACAATAAATACAGGAACTTGTGGAGAATACCTTGGAAAGCAACCCATCCAAGGCGAGCTTGTAGTTGCTATCCTCATGGTCCTTGGGCACGACCCTCTCGTCCACCCAGAATACGTGCCACTTGCTCCAGTCGACCGCCTCCAGGTACGGTGGCTCCGCCAGCTTCCTGCGAGATCACAGACGAGAGATCTTTACGCGATCCAGGAACCTCGGAGGAATCAGGAAATGCGCGATCTTTGGGGAGGATTCCCGGCCAAGAACCTGAGGGCATCGATGAGGGATCCGCCGGAGAGCACGACGGTGAAGGCGCCCCTCTCGGCCGCGAACTTCTCGGACAGATCCGCCGTGTACTTCGCCAGAGACACCGCGAGGTCCTCCATGGAGTCGAATATGAGCAGCTTCTTCTTGGACCCGGCCCCGGAGGCGGCAGGCGTGGCGCCGTCGGTGGCCATGGCAGCAGCGGCAGGGAGAATGGGGGAGGGGGCGAAGGAGAAGAGATGGGGCTTGAAGCGGAGTTTTCCGAAGTGGCTTATTGCCGGGACCCTAGATGCCGGCGGCGAGCGGCGGCGGGCGGCGGGTGGGAGGGAGGAGGAGGAGGCGGCGGAGACGGAGACGGTGGTGGACATGGTGGAGGCCAGTGTGTTATTATTGCCTTATAGGGGGATGTGGGGCTAGTTGTAGAAGTGACAGGTGGATGGCGAGGCACGCCACGTTTTGTGCCGTTCAGATCGAGATAGACGGCCGATATGCGGAGTCCTCGAGGCAAAGTGCGCCGAGAATTGCTGTGCTCCTGAAATGTGTTTCCTACGAAACTAGATAAAAATGGAATTTCCAGCAATGATAATAGGTTGGGATGTACTAGTAGCGCCCATGGAGCTTTCCTATCGTAGTTTATAAATCGGAACATTGTCAAGTATTATACATTTAATCTCATTTTCAGTGACACAAAACAAACACTAATGCACGCAACATTTTCTATCGGAAGCTCCTCCCTTTCCCTTTAATCCATGGTTTGATGTGGGCGGACCAGGAGGAGAAGGATGCAAAAGCAGGCATGCTGCCTTGCTCCTCCGGTAGCTGGTTCGACGACCGCAACACCCTACCATTATCCGTCTTGAGAGAGAAGAGCAGGAGCAAAATCGTTGCTGGTTCTAGTCGTCGGAGACTGGCAAGCCACCAGAGGGAGAGGATATGAGATTGTGAGAACGGCCCGGAAGGTGTAGGCTTGGTGGTTGAATGCATGACAATAAGACAACTAATTTGATCTGGTCTAAGAAAAAAATCAAAAGCATAATAATTAGTTCATATGATTGCAACAAAATCTTTGTTCTAAATACAACAAACACAAAATCAACGGAAAAACTTATGCAACAAGTTTGAACTATTGGGACAACAAATACAAGAACCTATTGCAATAAAAATTAAAACTTGTTGCCACAACAAAGAAAACATTGAACATCTGCAATATTTGATGTTTTATGCTGTAATACTCGAAAACAACTGTTGCAACAACTCGACTTACCAATGTCATCATTTTCAAAATGAGCATAAAGGAGGAAGGGGATGAGGTTGGCCCACACCACCATCCCCATCCCCGCTTGCTTGAATCCATCACCGGCGAGTACATGACGCAGATGAGGCCCACAACACCCTCAATCGGTGTGTCTTCCACTCATCATCAGCAGCCTGTCTCCTCCAGATCCGACGGGCTCCCGCCATGGCATCAATAAATCACATGAGCTCAGGCCACTCCTCGTAAAGAGGAGACCTCCTCTGAGCTTCGGCCATGGCGGAAGGCCTCCCTTGAGCACGAATGGACTACTCATGTAGCAGTTTGATCGGAGCTCACTATAGCCAATGTGGGGAGAGAGAGGGGGGAGGTCCCATGAGTGAGGGGTGGGACTTCGGCTGACGAGTCACCAGAGGGCATGAGGGAGAGTTGTGAGGAGTTAGGGTGTAAGTGTGGGGAGGTGTTGAGGGTAATGGGGAAGAAGAAGATGTGAGAGAGAAAGAACTATATGGAGCAGGGATGAGGAGATGTGCGGTTTAGGGTGTCAATGCCAAACGCATCTATCGACTTATGTGTGGTATTATTTTCCTAATAGGTTTCTTGTTTGAAAAAGAAAGAATTGAAATCATCCTCGGTTCACTAATAATTTTTGGAAAGTTCATCCAGTTTGTGTTAGTAGCACAAGGTTAAAGTACATAAGCGCCTGACTTTTACATTGTTGACCGAAAAAAGCATGTTACCATCAAGTCCTTCAAGTCTATGAACATTTTGGACTTCTTAGTTTCCTCACCAAAGCCTCCCGATCTAGCATGATTGTCCATGATCATAATAACCGGAAGTAGATTGTCGAGGATTTTCGTGGATGTGCGGTACTGAAGGAAATTTATTTACATCTAACTCAGCCCAATGGCACATCTCCAACGAGATGTCACCGTCCATGCAAGTAGGTATGAAAATAGAAAACGACCGATAAATATCTGTTCGGTTATCGTTTCCATATTTTTTACCGGTAACGAAACGAAATCGGAAACCTCGGAAACAGATAGTGACGAAAACGGATGCAAAATGGAGCAGATATGGAAACGAAAGCGAAAAATTCTATCCAAGTATGTTCTAAGTTGTAACACCCTAAAAATTTGCAAATTCTTTAATTGAGCATTTAATTCGGATTTCATGATTTTTTTTCCTGAATTTTTAGCATTTAATTAATGATTTTTGCTACTTTTTAGATTTTAAATAAATAATTTATTTGAGAAAAACAAAACCAAAATCTTCCTGGAAATAATTTTCCTAAGTTCAATATTTTATAAAATATTTTTGAGAAGTTTTATAGAATTTTTTAGCTCTATTTGATATTTTCTATAGAGCAATATATATTTTCTGGTATTATTTAAATTAAAAAATAAATTTAAAATCTCTATTTTTATTATGGGCCGAAACCCACTTTTCTTTCTCCTTGGCCTACTCTACTTCCTCAAGATTTTTCGGTTTCATTTATATGGAATTTTCGATTGCATTTATACGAAATTTCCGTTTTGTTTCTATATCCATCGAAACTGGCTCTCTCATTTCTGCCAAAAAAATTCCGTTTTCATTTTCGTACCGATATTTTCCATTTCCGTTTTTCTTCAAAACGGTTGGAAACTTTCCGTTCCGTTTTTAACCCAACATGTAAGTGAGTCCATTAAAACCAACCATGGCTACTTTTGTTTCGGTGTAAGGCTCCGCTTGAAATATAGGGATTTCGCAGAAATAAGAGAATTGAAAATAAAATTTCAGTGTTCCAAATGGCCAGGCCCCGCCCAACAACGGTGAGATGTAATTGGACTCCTACCTGGCTCAGCCTTAACTTAGCTCAAGTCTACTTTACACATTTCGTGGTATCCTTCCAACCAATAGCGATCATATATAGTCCTACACTAGTTAGATCTAAATTAGAAGCAAAGAGCCGTATCCGTTGATCTGAACCGATTTTTAGAGAACTACGTAATCGAAGATGCTATTGCCATTGAGAGGCCGATTTGCACATAAACATAAGCATTTTGTGACTCAGTTGTTGACTAGTTTGTGACAGAAGCAGTTTTGCTTTAGAGAAGCACACAAGTAGCAGTCACCTCCTCTCACTGAACTGTTTGGACATTATAGTGGAAGCACAGTGCTAATATCACAATCAACGAAAGCTTAAAGAGGACAACAGTGAGCTATAAGCTGCCTGTCGTGTGTTAGGAAACGAGACACGTGACTACGTGAGTAAGGGCGAACGCTGACCATTTCACAGGACGTTGTCCACGAGAGAGTTAACATGAGGATACATATAGGTTCGGGCGCTAAGTTAAACACCCTACTCCTCTTGGTGTGCCCCTCGAGCGGGGAGTAGAGGGTACATATCTTTTTTGTTCGGGTTTTCTAAGGACACACTAGTTGTACGTCTTTTGTATTTAACGAGAGTTTTTGTATAAGTAGGAGTTACAACAAGTTTTTATAAACATTCAGCCTAATACATAAAGACCATCCCACCCTTTTCAGGGTGATTTAAACGTGTATCTTGGTCATTCCTTTTGGAAGATAGTGGATCCTACGTCATCACTTCTTTAACATCGAGGTTCCACAAGGACGCTGAGGTTTGGATCCTCCTTTAGGGATCGCCCACAGGACGCCCAAAAATTAAAGACCTCATTCATTAGTCAACACCGAGCGGGGCCAAAGTGCCCCCTCCGACTCAGTTGGCGCTCCTAGGAGTGCCCTAAAGAACTGGAGCCAAGCCAGACACTTCGTAGACGGAAAAGGATTTTTTTTAAATAATACATTTTTTAATTGAAATTGTAAAAATATATTACGAAATAAAAAAGTTTCAAAAATATACAACTGTCGCCCTTTGGTTGGGCGACAGAAGGGTGTCGCCCTCTGGTTCGGCGACGCAGTAGATGTCACCCATTGATTGGGCGACATGTGCCACGTCAGCCAGTCGTTGGCTGTGTCGCTCGTTGGGAGGGCGACAGCCCAAAAATCGAGCAACGGTTGGGCGACAGGCGCGCGCGCGGTCTCCTGTCGCCCAACCAGAGGGTGACTTGGTGATGGTTTTGTTCGGTCGGCCGGCAGAAGAAGAAAGAGTTCGGCCGAGAGAAGAAGAAAGGGAGGGAGAAGAGAAGAGAAGAGGAAGGAAGAAGAGAGAAAAGAGAAGGAGGAAAAGAAGAAAAGAAAAGCAGCGGCTGCACGTAGGTAATTTTTTACCGTTAATTTTACTTAGTGTTTAGGGTTAGATGTAGTTATTTTTGTGGTTTAATTTGTTTAGTGTTTAGGGTTAGGGTTAGATCTAATTATTTTCGCGATTTATTTTGTTTAGTGTTTAGGGTTTGATCTAGTTATTTTCGGATCGTGGTTTATTTTGTTTAGTGTTTAGGGTTAGGGTTAGATCTAGTAGTGGTAGTGTTTAGCAACAAAATATAGTTAAATCTAGTTATATTTTTAGTCGGTTTGTGGAAATGCATGTAGATAGATATGTTTTTTTTACATATAGAAGTGCACACATATATATTGTTAGGGTTGTAAATGTTTTTTAGAAATACAAGTATAGAGATGAATATTTTTAGTAATGTAGATATTTTTCGGATAGTTTTCAGAATCTAGTTTTGTTCCATAATAATATACATGCTAATTGAACAACTTGAAAATTTCAGGGCGTAATAGTTTTTGCATCAGAAATGGGCACACTTAGTTTCCAAGTAATGATATTTGTAGGAATGTAGATGTTTTTTAGAAATAAAGTAGAGAGATGTATATTTTTAGGAATGTAGATAGATATATATTTCTCCGAGTGTAGATGTACATACGTAAAAAAATTAGCAAATAGATATAGTACTTTTTACGAAGAGTAATTAATTCGTGTGTTAATGAATAGGTTCGCAGATATGTCAGAACGAGTTCCATTTAGAATCTTTTATGGAGAAGGGGTTGTCATGTATGGTTCGGAGGGTGCGGATCTGAGTAATTTTCAGTATGTGGACAGAAGTTTAAGTAGGGTCGAAGAGCGTACATTTGCTTCTGTGTTGAATTGGTTGTATTATACGTTTCGGATGGAACCAGAGAAGTGCCAGCTCAAGTTATCCTGCCTTTGTACCATGCGAGATGATACTGTTTATTAGGAGTTAGTTGAGCTGAAGGGAACTGCATCTTGGAGGTCATATGTGAGGGGGGGAGCAATGTGGATGGTATCGGGTGCTTTTAGTGCAGGCGTATGAAAGGGTTGTTGCCTCGCAGCAGCTGCTGGACACCGGTGAGTGTAGTGAGGCTCAAAATGAGTTCACTTATGGTGACACTGAAATTGGGGAATCTAGCCGGGAGGAGCATGTTCAGGGATGCAATGAGGATAACATTTGCTAGAGTGGTGAGCAAGTTGAGATTGGGGAGGATGATGGAAACATCGAGCAAGATGCGCGGGGTCAAGTAGACGAAGGTGAGGAAATTGAGAAAGTAATAGCACATATGGAAGAGGAAGACCTTGAATATCAACAAATAGAAGTGGAAGACGACGATAACTCGGATGAGGAAGATGAAGATGCTGAACCGCTTGTGCCAGCAGATTGGAGCACGCATCAATTTAATAATCTAGTTGTAAATGAAGGCAATGATACACCTTGGCAGTATAGCGACAATAAGGTGAGGCCTAACAGCATTTACCCCACAAAAGAGGTAGTGCAGGATGCTATTAAAGATTAGGTCTTATCACTAAGAAGAACTTTTAGGGTTAAGAAGTCCACCCCAACCTGCTACGACGTGGTTTGCGAGATGCAAGGGTGCCCCTGGAGAGTGCACACGTACAAGCCCAAATGGGGCACCCATTGGCTATGTTCGAAGGTTGAACAAAGATAGTTGTATGGTGAGAAATCCCGTGGCTCACAGAACTGTCGTCCGGGTATATCGCGAGTGTCATGTACCCAGAGATAGTTGAGAACCTGAATTTTGAGCCCGTGCTATTATCCGAGCAATTGAGAACAGATATCAGTACACAATTAGCTACAGGAAGGCATGGAGGGTGAAGCAGAAAGCCTTAGAAATGATATTTGGGAAATTTAAAGACTCGTACCATAATATGCCCGCACTGCTCAGTTGCATTCAGGGAAGAAATCCTGGTACTTATTATGTTTATCAGGACTGTCCGTCAAGCAAGTGGCCGAACAAGAGACATCTGAAGAGAGTTTTCTTTGCATTCGGAGCTTGCATTAGGGCGTTCTATCACTGCTGTCCATTGTTGTGTGTGGACAGTACATTCCTGACCGGAAAATACAAAGGACAAATAATGACAGCTGTGGGTGTCGACGCAAACAACCAGATTCTGTCTGTTGCCTTTGTGTTTGTGGAAAGTGAGAACTATGAGAGTTGGCTGTGGTTCCTACGAAATTTGAAGATCGGGGTGGTGAAAACTCGTCAACATGTGTGCATACTGCATGACAGGCATGCTGGTCTGCTTAGTGCCATCAGACAGTTGCAAACAGGGGAAGAGGAGCCATTTCCCTGGACTGACTTGCAGAGCCGATGGTGCATAAGGCATTTGGGTGCGAACTTCTATAAGCAATTTAAGAACAAGGAACTGATGAACATGTTCAAGAGGCTATGTAAGCATAACCAAGATAGCAAGTTCCGTACTCTTTCGAAGAATCTTGATGAGCTAACAAAAAAACACAAAGAGACTACTAGCAGTGTAACACAGGAGCAGGCAGAGCCTTTATTCCCTCTGGCAACAGAAGATGAGGCGACGAATCGTCGTCGAAGGCAAAGGCCGATCAAATGTTTCTCGGATTGGATAAAGCACGAGCCCAAAGAGAAGTGGTCATTGTTACATGACACACATGGTGCTAGATACGGTGTCATGATGACCAACTTGGCGGAGGTGTACAACTGGGTAATGAGAGGGATGAGGCGTCTCTCGTTGATAGGAATTGTTGAGGAAGTGCTGCGAGGTACAACCAAGTATTTTGTGGATAGGCATAAAGCTGCTAAAGTAGTAATGAGAGATGAGAATGCCTTGTACTCAAGCGTGATAAATAAATACATGGATGAGAAGAGTAAGAAGACGAGCAAGCATAGAGCTATGAAAGTAGGTTCACGAACATTGCGCTTTGAGGTGATATGCAGGGATAAAAGACGGAGGGGAACAAACCAGAAGTTTATCACTCAAGAGTGCATCTTACAGGCTAAATGTCAATGATCGTGTAACAAACCCCTTCTTTTGCATAGGTCATGTTCTCATGTGATAGCTCATGTGCATTATTTGGAATGCGATCCGGTACATATCTATCTGAATATTTTACAAAGAAAAAGGTGATGGCAACTTGGAGCGAGGAGCTTTATGGTTATGGTGTTGTCGGTTCTTTCACCACAACCCCTAGTGTCGATGAAAGGTTCTGAGTCCCTGATTTTGATGCAAGATCATACAAAGGAGGACGTCGCAAAATAAGGCATATCAGGAATGACATGGATGAGTCCGAAACTGGTAAGCGCGTGAAGAAATGTTCGTTGTGCAAGCGAACAGGACACACGTTCAAGAACTGCCAGCCACATAACGAAGAGGATGAAGGAGGAGATGGCAACCCGACGGCGAGGGAGGGATCGTCGTCTGCAAGGCATGGTGGACGACGTCATCGTACTACCGGAGAAGCTATTTGATATTTTGTTGATGTAATGTGTGTTGTAATCTGTTTGAATATATTTTGCTGATGTAATGTGCGTTGTAATCTGTTTGAATATATTTTGTTGATGCTTGTGTATTTATTTGTACGCATTTGGTTCTATGTGTTGTTCTGATGCTTATGTATTTATTTGAACGCATTTGGTTCTATGTATTGTTCTGATGCTTGCGTATTTATTTGTACATATTTCGTTCTATGTATTGTTCTGATGCTTGTATAGTTCTCTATATATAACTTTCCTTTTTGTAATTTGCAGGTATGGCTCATCAGGATGGAAATGACGACTGGCCCTTTGAGTTGTTTGATCCGGTCGTTGATCGTCGTCACCGTGCCCACTTCGCCACTGCTTTTCCAGAGGAGGGACAAGATCCTCTGGAGCTCTGCGTACTACGGCCGAGGCCACCGCGGGAGCTCTGGACCCTCGATCCTCGTTGCATCCCCAGGTAACGTATTTATCTTTTAATTTCAAAATATGCCCAATGCAGTATCATAATTTGTTTTAATTACCTAGTTCGGTACTCATATTAATTTAATATTTCTTTTTCGTAGACTTCGAGCAGCAGGATTGCTGCCACTAGCACGAATGGTGGAGGCGCATGGAGATGCGCAAGGGCGGGACGCGAGCCACCGGTTACCGTTTGACAGGTCCCTTCTCACCGCTCTGGTGGATCGGTGGAGACCGGAGACGCACACCTTCCATCTACCTGTTGGGGAGATGGCGATCACTTTGGAGGACGTCTTGTACCTCCTCGGTCTCCCGATTGCCGGTGACCCTGTGGTGCCCCAGGACGTCCACGCGATGTGGTGAGTGGAGGTACTTGCGCGATTCCATGGTGTGTTACCACCTGCTGCGTACCGACCCTTCACCAGCACGCATGATCCGACACACAGGTGGCTTCAACAGTTCGTGGTAAGCAACCAACCTTTCAGACTTAACTTCGCATATATTGGCTAGACTAACAAGAAAACTTAAATTTACAGGCGGAACACATCGTTGAGCCTACGGACGAGCAGAGGGTGAGCCGCCACCTTGAGGCGTACCTGCTCTGGCTGTTTGGCTGGTGCATGTTCACGAGCTCCCACGGGGATAGTGTGGGCGAGCACTTCATCCGGTCGCGAGGTGATCGCGGGCGCACCTTGACGACGTGCGCGCAGTACTCACGAGGTCGGTCACCGTCCCCGCACGACGTACTGTGGGCTCTGCGACGGTTGTGGGCGGATCCCCGACGGGTCGATCCTCACCGGATGTCCACTGCTTCTGCAGCTTTGGGCATACGAGAGGTTCTAGATCAGGCGGCCCAACATTGACACACGTCCTGTTGTACACGCTGGCGACAATGACGTTGACGCGCCGACTATGGGTACCATCTGGTGCCACCGATGGGTAAGACATTGCAAACCACAATTGTGAAACTTACGCTTTAACATTTGTCAGTACTAATGCTAATGTTCTACGCTGATTTTTCTGTCGTCACTGCAGCCTAGGTGGGCACACAGCACGGTGCGGCTTAGCTACCCACAGTTCTTCACTGCGTTCGACCACCTCACCGAGGACCGCGTACGCTGGACGCAGTACACAGCGGGAGAGGTCGAGCTACGTGTGACGGGTGGGTTGTCCACCCTATGCACACGCGACGCGGCGTACTGGCGTACACGTCGGTTCCTCATGTTCGACGTCCTGGTCGAGGGCTACGCTGTCCATCGAGTGATGAGGCGATTCGGTCTCTGACAGAGTTCCGGTCCGTGTCGGTCGGTAGGTCCCACATGGCGTCCACACGTAAGTTCCCTACATCGATGCTCTCTAATCTCTACGGTGTAATGACATGTAATAATGTTATATTTTTCTTATCCGCAGCGAGTAGGAGGCGGGCATGGGGCGCCCATGGCACATCGTATGGCGTCATGGGTCGAGGAGTGGGAGGAGCCTTGGGCGACGTCCATGCCGAGGATCGCCGTCGACCGCAGACGCGTACGAGGTACCAACGGTGGTACACTTCCCGTACCCGTCTGCGTTTGGTACGTGTCGACCCCGATCCTCCTAGACACATCCCCAGGGTGACGGACACGTATCCCGGCCATACGGACTCGGCTCTACACGGTGCGGTAAGTTTTGTCTAATGTTCGATGTATTTTCGTATTGTATTTTCCGGATTAACGTGTTAGGCTAATTCGTAATGTATTTTTCAGACTGATGTGCTAGCCCAGTACTACGAGGAGTTAGGGAGCTTCCTTTCTCGTCTATCTCGTGGGGTAGACGTGACCAGAGACGATGTGACCTCCTTCTTCGCGAGGTTCAGGGAGAGCGCGAGACACATCCTCGAGTTGGCAGGATGCCGCGCGCCTCGCGATGTGGCTCACGGCGTGCCGCTTAGTGGAGTGAGGAGTGCTCCAGGTACATCTTCACACGCCACGGCCTCTCGTCCCACCGTCATGCCGAGCTATGCGACAGGGCGAGCTGCTGGACACGCTGGTCTAGCCCCTCACGTCGGAGGTGAGTACTTCATCACACTTTGTATGTTTTCCAAATATTTTCTGAATGATACCAACAATTCTTCATTTCTTACAGGCTCACAGGCGCGGTGGTTCTCCTTTGCAGCTTCACCTGCCCTAACGACTACGAGGGGCATTTTGATGATCCAGCCCATGCGGAGTTCGACCTCGACGATGGTGGGGTGTCGAGATACTTCGCTGATCTGGATAAGCCTAGATCATCGTAGTTGCAGGGAGCATCACCACCGACACAGCCTTCTCAGCTGGAGTATGCTATACCTCCAGCTAGACCACAGAGGACCCACCACGCACCGACGCAGCTGACCTACTCGCGAGGCGGCCGCGAGAGGCTGCCAGTACCGCGAGGAGACGCCGAAACGGGGCGCCGATGGTTGTTTATGTCATTTTAGCTTATGTATTTAGTTATTCCGTTGTGATATAGTTTTCATCTTATGTATTTAGTTACATACGATATATTTTTGTTATGATAATAACCTATTACTTTTGGTTATGAAATATTGTTATTCTTTGTTATAGTAGGCCTGCTTTCAAGCATGAAGAGTCAATTAGTTAAAAATGGTTATAACATCCCGTAATAATATCTCAAAAATGGTTGACATATCGCATACGGTGCAGTCACAAACTTACAAACAAAACTGGACTGCAATCGTGCAAAGCGAATGGTCACTTAAGCCTTTTTGGCAGCCCGCAAAATAACACGTTTAGAAGAGAAATTATGGAGGAATAGCCTCCAAACACCCTATGACACTTGTACTACCGTAATATGCAAAATAATCCTATTTAAAACTTGGTTTGCATCCCAATTTTGCCAAACCAAACACCCTAAACGATCACTACAAGCACATTCCAAAAAAATTAAACAGTTGTTGCGAATGACGGCCGTGCAGTAGCTTTTCAGGGCGAATAGCCTACTCACGAGCATGCAGCCTTGTAAGGCCAATTAGACATTTCACATGCATCAGTTTTGTCAGCATGAGCTACCAAAAAAGAAACGTCGTGCAGCTTTTGACAGAGTGTGACACGTCGTGCAGCCTTTGACAGAGGTTGACAGGTCGTGCAGCTTTTCTCAAAGGGTGACAAGTCGTGCAACTTTTCTCAGAAGGTGACAGGTCGTGCAGCTTTGATGATGGGTGACACGTCGTGCAGCTTTGATGATGGGTGACAAGTCATGTAGCTTTTCTCAGAAGGTTACAGGTCGTGCAGCTTTGATGATGGGTGACACGTCATGCAGCTTTTCACAGAGGATGCTAGGCCGTCAAAATGCACAAGTGTTGTAGTTGTGTGGGGTAACCCCTCACCACCACTATAAAACCACCCCAGGGGTAGACATCCAACATCGCCAAACCAGCAATAAACGTGAGCAGAATCTACCCAAATTAGGGCAAGATGTCGTTCGACCGTCGCCACAAAGAAGCGAACTTACCCCGCCGAATACCGGATGCGATGGCGTTGGCGCCCGATTCTGCGGAGTTGCCCCAACCCAAATGCGACTGCAACCTTCCGGCGAAGATGATGCAATCTATCCACGGAGAGACGGCCGCCCGCGCTCACTACTGTTGTGCCCGCCCCTACCGGGTAAACCTACTAGTGTTCATACAATACAGGGTAACAGTACCATTTCATGCATCGTTATTTCTTTTCTTAGCACAATGACCGGTGTTGCTTCTTTCAATGGATCGACGGGCCGGAACGACGTGATATCGAATTTATCAACAACTGTCATGACGCCTACCACGCTTCGCCCGATAACTTCACCCTGTGGGAGAGGCCGCCAGGATATGTCCCCGTTCTAGATCGAGCAGAGTTCAGGGCCGGTGGGCAAGGGGCCAACCAGTCGGTGAGTTTCATGCGACATACTCATGTTTCACTCACAAAGTAGTAATTCTAAACCAGTCCATCGCATACAGGAGTTCAAAAAGAAAATTGCGAAATTGCTCAAGTCAAAGGAGAAACCTCCCCAAGGGCCACCTGAAAGCCCCGACTTTTGCGAACACGGCCTGCAGGCAGCGGTTGATACCTGCCACGATGATCTAGCGGACCGAAGATTCTACCAGTGCCCCTTAGTCGAAGATGAATGGTGCGGCTACTTCAACTGGGTAGACCCGGAGACGTATTACTCACATCTCAAACTTCTTGTTTGGGATAACTGGGGGAGCAACCCTCTCCGTGGTGGTACTACTGCCCAGAAAAGCCAGATCACGAGTACGCCTACGGTATTATTCAACGACCTCAGCGAGCATACTGCATTGACTGTAGAGCACGCTTCCGGTTGTACAAGGATAAGCCCAACACACACCTCCTGCACCATATAGTGGAGTGCGCCCCGAAACAGAGCAGGCGTCTTGGCAAGTCTCCGCCAACGGCCAACCAACCAGAAGTGCAAGAGGGTACCTCCTCTCGAAGAGGAAGGGACAAGGGGAAGCAGCCGGCCGAGGTCCGCACCACGCAACAAATCCTTGACGCGTTACGCAGATCACCTGGGAACCCGGGTGGTAATAACATAGGGGACGCCGGGAATCGGGGCGACATGCCCATATGGGAGGGCAGAAATCCACATACAAAAGACCAAACAATTATGTCTTATACACCCGAGACGTACAACATAGGCCACACAATCGGCAACAGCTGGGAGCACTGCAGATCCCCGTGGAATTCTTTCATAGTAGGGATTGAGTGGTGTCCGAGAACAAATCGCGAAATTTACACGGGTGATGTAATATGCAGAAAATGTCGGATATCATTCCCGCTCTACCCAGATAGGCGGAACGATCACTTGTTCCACCATGATAAATAGTGTTTTCGTTAATTAGTTCGTCAAGCAATTTCGACACTATTGTAATGCCCTTGTAATATAATCTAATCTATTGCTTATTTTATCACCTGAACTTTCGGTGTATGTGCCTTTATGTATGTTCAACAAATAATTTAAGTGCTTCGTGGGAACTATTTATAACATGAGTTGTTATCGACTATGATACTTAGGGTTATTGCACTAGTGGAAATTACATGAAAAGCAAAGTGTAAGTTACATATTTTTCTAGAATATGGTAGTACATATATGAAAGATCAAATATGGTCCATTGTTCATAAAAATTCTATTTAGAAATGATATTTTACGGGCCGCCGAAAAGGCTAAAAAACATGACGTGAGTTGTTGTCGACTATAATACTTAGGGTTATTGCACTTGTGGAAATTACATGCAAAGCAAAGTGTAAGTTACATATTTTTCCAAAATATGGTAGTGCATATATGAAAGATCAAATGTGGTCTATTGCTCATAAAAATTCCATTTAGACATGATATTTTACGGATCACCGAAAAGGCTAAAAAACATGACGTGAGTTGTTGTCGACTATAATACTTAGGGTTATTGCACTAGTGAAAATTAGATGCAAAGCAAGGTGTAAGTTACATATTTTTGCATAATATGGTAGTGCATATATTAAAGAGCAAATTTGATCCATTCTTCCTAAAAATTACATTTAGACATGATATTTTACGGGTCGCCGAAAAAGCTACAAAAATCACACTCTCCTTAATCTCAGAATCGCACTCTCTCTGATCTCCCTCTCCCACCATCGTTTTGCAATTTCTAAGTTCAATGACAGTTGCCCAGCCACTTCCTCCAAAAGAAGTGTTCTAAATATCTTTACAAATTTGGATTGAAATTGTTCACATGTAATAACGCGATTTTGTTAATCAATTAGTATCGTCATACTAATTATAATTTTACTAACACCGTCGTACTAAGCATAAAGGAAATTGCCTTTCCCATTTTGTACTTGTTCTCCTTGAATTTTGATAATTATTTTAAATTTCTCTAGAGCCTCAAAATATTTTACATGGATCCTAAATGATGTACACTGTCTCTCCAAATATTTTCATCCTTTTTGAAGTCTCTCCAAAAATTTTTTAATTTCTAAATTTCCTGGCCGACTAGACCCCATGTTGCCCTATGGTTGGTCGATTTATCCACATGTCGCCCTATGGTTGGACGATTTATTCATGTCACCCTATGGTGGGGCGACTTCTCCCTGTCACCCAATCGTTGCTCGATTACTTCTGTCGCCCTATCCACCTCACTGTTGAGTCAGCACTCTCCCTCATGTCGCCCAACCAACGGGCGACAGGGGTATATTTTTGATTTTTTTTTATTTCGTGATATATTTTTGCAATTTCAATTTAAAAATATATTATTTAAAAAAAATCGACGAAAAGTGGCGAATAGCTTCAGAGAGCCGGGAGCTTCCCCTCGTGCCCCTTTGAACAGAGCACCTAGCCGGCCCGTGAATCCTATCTCCGAGCTACGTGCGAAGCTCCCGGTCCGCCGGGTATGTGGATTGGGGGGGCCTCCCCTCCAAGAAGCGGAGAGATTTCCTTCAATACGTATGCTTTGCAGACGGGGTCACGACGAGGCACCCTAGGAGACTGGGGCACTTGACCAAGACTCCGCCCGAGCCTCCGGGACCGCGGGTATCCACTGCTACGGTGCGTGGCATGGAAAAAGTCCCCGAGAAAAGAGACCGTCCTCCAACACTGCCGTAGACTCCAGTGCTTCGTACTGCAAGATTTATAAGCCCCAGTGACAAGACTCCATTAGTGGCAGTGCTTGCCAGTGTACTACAGTCGAAGCACTGCGAGCTCTCACGAGAGACGGCACGGCAGCCACTGAATCAAAGCGAGGCCGGCAGTGACGGAGACGGAGAGGGAGAATAACAAGCACTTACACCAAATTATAAATGCGTTGCGATGAGGTTCAGATCCGACATCATAAGGGCGCTGAATGCGAAGGCACGTATATCC
Source organism: Otatea glauca (assembly GCA_036346275.1). NCBI lineage: Eukaryota > Viridiplantae > Streptophyta > Magnoliopsida > Poales > Poaceae > Otatea > Otatea glauca. The sequence continues at coordinate 12,436,716 of CM070728.1, forward strand.
ACAGGGTGTTAATGGGGCGCACTGCTGCTAATGATATCGATGAGCCCACGTTTCGGAAGGTTTTTTTTTTTCAAAAATAGTTTCCATACCATCACAATTATAAATATAATCTTTTCTTAATTATGAAAACATTGAAAAATAACACATATCACCAACCACGATAGGAGATAATGAATTAGGATAGTTCGATGGAAAGCACCCCCGACCTACATTGTCGCCCTGCCAAGTCACCCTTCCGCTGCTAGAGCCCTGCCAAGCCACTCTTTGGCGGCAGACAGGAAGGATCAAAATTTTATCGAAAACTGGCGAACCACCACGAAATCCAAATTACCAGCTGAATTAAAAAAATTGAAAAAAAATAAATTGCTACAGTATTTTCATTTTTACGTCGAAATTTCGTCTAAACCGATAGAAATTTCGGGATTTGAAACTGGATTTTGCTAGTTTATGTCCAGATTTGGTCCAATAAACCCTAAGAAAGTCATCTTCTATGAAAATTTGTTGAAAAACTAAATTTTTGAGACATTTTAAAATTTCGGCAGAAACACTGTCAGATTTTTATAACATTGTACAAACTTGATAATGATATAAAAAAATTTATGGTACTATCTTTAGTAGTGTATGATAATACATAAAATTTTCAAAATAATTGAACTTCATTTGTTATCTTTAAAAAATCAAAACCAAAATGAATATAATTAGGACAATAACCTTGTCAGAATTTTATAAATTTGGTCGAGTGTGATCATGATCCAAAATTTTTATGAGAGCTTAAGAATTGCCTTAGTACCATTCTATAAAATGTAAAAAAAATTCAAATTCTTTTGTTTGCTCAATCAAATCTATGTATGCATTGAACTTCATTTGTTATATTTCAAAAATCAAAAAGAGAAAGAATAAATGATACAGTTCTTTGTAAGAATTTTATAAATTCACTAGAGTGTGATCATGATTCAAAGATTTTATGAGATCTTAAGAATTTCCTTAGCACTCTTCTGTAAAATTTTCAAAATTCTAAACCTTTTTTATTGTTAAAGCAAATCTATGTATTGATCATAAAGCTTTTATTAGGATGTAGCACTGTCAGAATTTTTGAACATTCTTGAAGCTTGATCATCATCTAAAAAAATTATTTAAACATTAATGATACATCAGGACCATCCACAAAAAAAATTAAAATTTTCTAACGTGGTTTGAATTATTCTTCATTTTGTTTAAGTTTGCTGGTAAGGCTTTTAACAGGACAGTAGCACTGGCCGAATTTTAAAAATTCAAAAAGTTTGATCATCATCTAAAAATTTTATGAGAATATTATGGATGTGTCAGGACCATCCACAAAAAATTTCAAAATTTTCTAACCTCGTTTGTTCTAATTTTCATTCGGTTCAAACTTGACGGGCAGCGGTTTATCATGACAGTAGCAATGTTTGAATTTTTAAAACTTCCTCAGATTTGATAATCATCAGAAATTTGTATGGGAACATCACTGATGTGTCAGGACTCTCCATAAAAAATTTCAAAATTTTTCATCATTGTTTGACCTATTTTTTAGCCGGTGCAAAACCACCGAAATTTCGGGAAAACCGGCCGAAATTCGGGTTTTTTTCGATTGCAAATGGATCAGATTTGAATTTTAATTTTTGAATTCCAGCCTAGATTTGTCCGAAATATTGAGGTTTCGAAAAAATTTCGGATTCCAAGATTGCAGGCAGCCCTGAGCGAAAGCACACCTTCCCTTCCCTCCTCCTTTGCTTCCGCCCATCGCGAGATGGAAAAATAGACGTGCGGACGCGAGAGGTTCACGCGCCAATGCTGGCCTATCAGCTTACAATCATCAGCTGCCATGCCGCCACCGTTTTGGCTTCTTCGCCTTGGTTGCATCGGAAGACATGAAGGGACATAGCTAGCTAGCCAGCGATGAGACAGGCAGGGATAAAATCTCATAAAATAAATGAGTGGACAGTTGATGACGCGACATCACCTTCGTGCGTCCAAGGACAAGCGATTGTGCATATTCAAATGGATAAATAGGATAAAGGCTTATTAATTTCGACATATCACGACGGCGAGACAGCACGGCACGGACAGTAGAAGAACATCAATCTTACAAGAGACCTGGACTGTAGATTTACATGCAAATATAGGCAGGCTATTCTTCATCACTGGCGAGCAAACAGGCAACAAAAGAACTGAACATCGTCGACGTTATGGTTGGCTGTTTCTCTCGAGCAAGGAATCCGGAGCATAGGGATCCAAGGAATCCTGCAAATGTAAAATGGAGTTCTGTTAGTTCCTGATCAGGACATAATGGTGGCCAAAACTGCGTTGTTTTGTGAGCAACTAATTACTCAACCAGCTCAACTTGGTTTACAACTTTGCATGTTCCTCCTGCCAGATTATATATAACTTTAACTGTGATGACATGTCACGATAGAGAACAAGATCCAAAAGACATTTATATATGGTGAAAAGTCTGCTTTGGTTTGGTCCATCAAGGTTTCAGCCCACAATAATACAGGAGCGAGAAGAGTTTGCTTACCTAGCCATTGTTGGGACCGAATCCACATCAACTTGTTGAGATTTCAAGGAACGAATGGTTTCAGGACAGATTCATCGAAAGATTATTAGTCGCCTGTCTGCTAGCTTGTTTCAGCACATGCTCGTCGTGTTGCAGTTGCACTGTTGCAGCGCTTGGTGCACGCAACTGTACAACACCATGTGCTCATTTTGCTTCTAAGGAAGCTCTGCGACATGGCTGAGGGGGAGTCCGACCCCATGCTTTCTAGTTCCTAGGTCTTCAACTCGTGTCACTCTTCCCACCATAGGCAGTTTACTCTAAAGGACATAGTCTGACCACTGGCATTTTATTCCCTAAGCATTCAAACTCACATCATTCTTTCTACTTATACTGTCATCAGTTTCATCATAGGATTTTCTGAAAAAAAAGGGACTAAGAGATACCAAAAGAAATACCAAAAAGAAAAAGACAAAGGGGATATTTTAGGAGACTTTTTACCATCTTTGAGAGGTACCAAAATTTATATTGAGGTAGTACTAAGAGATACCAAAAATTTAAAAGTTGTAGGTACTAAAATTTACATTGAGCTAGTACTAAGAGACACAAAAAATTTAAAGTGTGGATGTACCAACAACTACTATGTCAATGTAAATTTGAGTACCATTATAGTAGAAAGTATCATATTTTAGATGTTGAACCATAGTTTGTGACACAAACAGCAACGTACTGTGTTGTGAGATCCCAATAAGTGGAGGCAAACAGTGATAATTTTTTCTTTTTTCGAGTACTGTGTTGTCTGCAGTGCAAGCGGCATCTTGTGAGCTCCAAATAAATGGAGGCAATAGGTAATAAAATATCCCTTTTTCAGATTATTGCTTCTTTTTATGAGACTGTAAACAACTTGATACAGGAGACGACTTTTCTGTACTCACTTCTTTTGCATTCACGTTACTGAAGCTGACAAAATTCACATGTTATATTCCAAGTAAATGTTCCCACAAGAGTCAGTTTCTTAATTGCAATTGTGATTCGTAGGTCATGTCTAGTTGTAGGATCCATGAACAAATCTAGATTTGAAGACCCATTCTATGCTAAAAACTACCGCAGAAAATAAACATAATTTTATTAGGAACACTGTGATCCAAGGAAGAAAAGCCAAGAAACCCTCAAACTGAACATAACCGTCCACAAGACACTTAGGCATGTTGATTTGATAACCACCAGGGCCTTGAGCAGGGTTCAGCATTGCTATATAACTCAAAGGACAGCTGGAAAAAAAAACTCCAGGTAGTAGATTACCAGATAGAGAAAGCAAACTTGTCCACGGGCCTAGGCATCATGCAGTGAGAGGGCTGCGTCCATTGAACTGCTCTGGGTGGATCTTCTTCCCCAACATCTTCCTCATGACCTACTTATTTTCACAGATGACCAATACCAACAGATGCATGACAGGTTAGTGATCGACTTTATTATCAAGATAGGCTAGATGCATAATTCTTATTTAATCTAATTGTAGCTATCTGGAAAAACATATAAATAATATATGGAGCACTGTCCATGGAATAAAGTCTGATAAATTTGAACCACTTCCAAGCTAGTAAGAGACATGGTTTCCAATTTGTTTTTAATTTTTGTTGGCACCCACTGAAAACACCGAATTTTGGGACAGCATGGTTGCCCAAAAATTTGAATTTTTTGAAAAAAAAGGACCGAAATTTGATATTTTGGACAAATTTTGACCAAAATTTGAATTTTTAGACAAAATACAAATGAACCCACCAAAATGTAACTGGAATAAATGTATTTAGGGACCCACCGAAAGGACCAATTTCGTTGAAATTTCAGCGAAATGTAAAACCCTGGTAAGAGATAGCGTAACACACTACACGAGGCGGTAACGTGGCTTTACCGGTTCAGGACTTATTACACAACCTATAGGGGTATAACAGAGTTCTTCTCATGAGTTGGGAACCGACTAATGTCTACAATCTGTTGCCATATGAGGGGCTTCTCACTCTTATGTCTGTTGAACCTGGAGTACATCAGATTGGTGTCCGGTCGGTGTTGATTAAGTTGGCAATTGGAGCAGAAAGATTTTCGTCAATGTTTCTAATGAGCATAGTTGCAACATATAAGATAGAGACGAAGAAAGCCGTACTCGACTTAATTTCCGTGTAGCCTTCAGTGGCTTTGGTGTTGGCTTTGTTGGCTTCTTTTGATGCATCTTTTCCATGCACGACATAGGCTTTGAAGTGGATGCCCCAGCAACAATGATGATCTTCTGGTAATTCTTCTCCTCTGTATCATTTGATGAGAATGCTTCTGCCGCAAATAGATCAGCAAGTGTAGTTCTCACTTTCTCCACCTTCTCTACCATCAGAAGTGGTCGTTCCTGGATTTTAGCGACATCATCCACTTCAGCTTCACGCATCAAGATTTCTTCCTTTACGAAACACGTGAAGTAGTCTTCTTTCATCGATGATGAATGCATCTTGGCAGGCTCAACAGCAGGTGCTTGTTTACTTGGTGATGTAGTCAACCTGTCTTCTTTGGCCTCACTCTTTTCCTCTTCGTACTTTTCTTCCTCCACTTTCTCTTCATCCATGATGACAAACTCATCTTGTTCAATACAGGCCTCAGGACAAAGGGAGCTTACGTTGTGACCAAGTGTGCCAATCGCAAGTATACCGTTAAGAAGCACATCACAGAGCAGCAGGGCTTCAGTGTCTTGCTCAGCCACACTCTCACGCACAGAGTCTTCCTTCTCCTCCATGGCTGTTCCATTCAGAAAAAAAAAAGAAAAAAAATTGACAACATAAGAACAAAGAAATGTATGATCACATAAAAGAAAAGGTAGCCTGACATGATTACCCTTGTTTTCATGAATGGTGCAGTACTCGACATTAGAATGCATCTTCCGATTCAGCCAATTGAACATCTGGAAATGCCATAAGAACACGTAGATCATTAGCAATATCACCGAACACAAGAACATTGACTTGAATCTCAAACACCGGTTTAAGAGAGACGGAAACTGCAAAGACCTGTACTTTGCAGCATACACCGACAAATGGTGTATCAGCGTGAGCTAACTGTATACCTTTAGGGCCATCTCTCTAGGACCAATCTGAAAGCAGAAGTGAAAGCCAGACGGTAGCTCAGATTCTGAAATGCATGGCATGGTTTTATATAAAGATACTAGTCTTATAATTGAATGGTCCAGGAGACAAGAATGGACTTTTGGTTGCAACTGCCTTGGCCTGACTCAACTGAAGTAAATTCTTTCACTGAGGTAGATATGCACTTGTTGTTGGAAATATTAGGAATTTTCTCAATATTTTAATCCACAGAATTACGTAAATCATGATTAAACAAAGATGCATTTTTTGTTCAAAGCCAAAGGTACTAGATAACAAATTATCTATCTCATACGCAAAGACTAATGAACAAGAAATCAGCATGAATAAAACACGGTATAAGTTAATATACCCTTGAGCCGGTGCCACCGTTGGCACAGGCGCAGGCAGAACATTCTCGTTCGCCATGACGGTCGAAGTAGACGATCACAGGTTGTCGCGATGAAGCGTTAGTGCGATGAAGAGGTTGATGCAGTCGAGAGCGCGTTGCGGTGCGAATGCGCTTCGGAACACCTTCGGCGATCGCGTGGTCGCTCCCAAAACCTTATCGGCCTTCTATCTCGAGCAAGATCTCAAGAAGGCGAGGTTCCGAGGCTGCTCCCTCTGCTACTTTTGCGCGCAAAAGCAGGCGGGAATGCAAAGGACAATGAGAACAAAGGATGAATGGAGTCTGCGTGGGAGAGTTCTGCGGCGAAGAAAAGCACGGTAGTGGCTCTCCTTATATAGCCTCGCGACATGCAGCGGGCGGGCCGGCCATTACCGACCATCAACTCGGTGGCGTTACGATGGCAAGCGACCATTATGCGACCATCAACCACGTCCGTTACGGTGGCGGCGGCGATTCTGGTCACATTAATCACTGCGATTCTTGGTCATATTGACTCATCAAGCGGCAAAACAAACCGCTCCGCCAAGCACATCACGTCCGGGCGGCTGCGCTGCTGCGTGCGTGCACGTCACGTCACGTCACGTCACGTCTCGTCTCGTCTCGTCTCGACTCGACTCGACTCGACTCGACTCGACTCGACTCGCACTCGCACTCGCACTCGCACACGCACACGCACACGCCACACCTCGCCTCGCCTCGGCTCGGCGCGCGCGCGCGTGTGGCACAACCTTTACCCTTTTCCACCTTGCTAATTGAGAGACACACAACTCAACTATTTAAGTTGGTCAAACCTTCTCTCAATTACCCATATGGTACTAAACCAATTTCATGACTCCTAGTATTCTAATGGGCCTTTTGGAATTTCTATTAAATTAATTATGGGCCATCCCATAATAATCTAACAATCCCCACCAAATTTCAAAGACACATTTGAAATACTCTCAGTTCCAATGTAGTTTGATATACCAGTTTTTCGATGGAGACTGTTAAGTTGAACTTCCATCTAGAACAAAAGTTACACTCATCCACAATCCGAACAATGGACTATGCCTTGAATTGTGAGTTTTGTGCGAACAAGTTTCACCAAAGTCCTTTATCGATACTAGGTCGCTAAATGCATCCCCTCGGTTTGGAGCTTATAAGTCATACTCCTTAGCCTTTCATGAGCCTCTAGAGATCACCCAATCTCATAGATCGTGACTAGCACTCGAACTCGTATAGGTGTATTCCTCATAAGATGTTACGTAGGACAACATCTCTCCTTATCAAAGCCACTCGGAATACATTAAGGTATAACCAACCTGCCATACTGAGAATAGGAGAGTTATTACATCTCAAGCGGAGTGGGCTAAATGCAGATGTACTCTCCTCTCGGCCATCACTAGCTTGTCTCAACATCCTAATTCACGGGATCTCCGATCAAATAGGATGAGTTACCACTAAGACATGACTTTATGTGGGTCTCAAGCCCATCTCCTCGATGCTTCATCTATCACATTCCGTGATAGTCCCTTTGTAAAAGGATCGCCAAGTTTTTAGCCGTCGGACATAGTCCAACGCTATAACTCTGAGTTTCTCATTTTCTGACAGACTTCAACCGCCTCTTAACGTGCCTTGATGACTTCATGTTATCCTTAGAATCTATTCACCTTGACAATCACCGTCGATTGTCACGGTTCAAAAGAATAGCGAGCACCGGTTTCTCAACCACCGGTAAGTCCTTCACAAGTTCACGCAGACGGTCGGCTTCCACGAGGCGGTATCTAATCTTGTGAGTTACGCTTCCATTGTAGACCTCGTTAAGATGGTGCGCTTGCAAGACTTCGAAACACTCCACCACCCAATGTGAACACATATCCACTTGTGACTTTTATTTCATCGACATCGGATATCGGTTTGAATCACTATAACCCTCAAGTACCTAGGGTACCGGTGTAGTGAATTCCATAACTTGATGTCCCTTTTAGATAGCGCATTACTCTCTCAAGAGCATGCCAATGATTATCTCCGGGTTTGAGACAAACCGGCTTAGTTTGCTCACGACAAGCGAGATATCGAGCCTTGTTGCACTAGCTAAATACATCAATGAACCAATGATTTGGGAATATCTCAATTGATCCTTTGCTATTCGTTGGTTCTTTCGTAATAGCACACTTGGATCATACGGCGTTGGAGCGGGTTTGCAATCGCTATAGCCAAAGCGACTCAACACCTTTTCCACATAATGGGATGCTCAAGAGTAATCCCACCGTCACCTTCTCTTAACAATTTAATGTTTAAGATGACATCCGCTACTCCCAAATCTTTCATTTCAAAGTTTTGGACAAGAAGTCCTTGACTTCCTTAATCACATTAAGATTCGTCCCAAAGATCGGTATGTCATCAACATACGGACACATAATCACTCCTTCACCCCCACCATAGCGGTAATACACATTTGTCGACTTCATTCACAACAAAGCGGCGGATGTTAAAGTTCTGTCGAACTTCTCGTGCCCTTTGCTTAGGTGCTTGCTTAAGGCCATACAAAGACTTCAACAACCTACACACTTTTCCTTCATGACCCTTTACTACAAATCCATCAGTGATCCATATAGATTTCCTCTTCCAACTCTCCATTAAGGAAAGCCGTCTTTACATCCATCGATGAATGATCGGACCGTAGGAGGCGACCAAAGACAGTAGTACTCTAATAGTAGTCAATCCGCAACAGTGAGTAAGTATCAAAGAAGTCCTCGCCTTCTTTACAGGTATAACCCTTGGCCACAAGCCTTGCCTTGTACTTTTCAATCGTACCATCGGGCCTTAGCTTTTCTTGAACACCCACTTACATCCTCTGGGTTTACACCCATATGGACGTTCAACAACTTCCCAAGTTCCATTGCTCAAGATGGAATTCATCTCACTCTGGACCGCTTCCTTCCAATAGTCAGCATCCTGCGATGAATAAGCCTCCTCAATGGTTCTTGGAGTATCATCCACTAGATATACAATGAAGTCATCACCAAAAGACTTTGTAGTCCTTAGTCTCTTACTCTTACGAGTTACTTCATTGCCCTCATCTATTGGATTTTCCTCAAAAATGGGCTCAATTTGTATAGGAGTGGAAGGTTTAGGAGAGAAGATAGATTCTTGGCCAGATGAGCTAAGTGTCTCTTTCATAGGAAATAAGTCCTCAAAGAATGTGGCATCATTGGACTCAAAAATTGTACCTTCATTCATATCGGTACTCAGTTTCACTATTAAGAATCTATATCCTCTGTTGTGAAAAGCATAACCAATGAAGACACAATCAACGGTTTTTGGTCCAAGTTTACGCTTCTTTGGGATAGGCACATTCACTTTAGCCAAACAGCCCCAAGTGCGTAAATAAGAGAAATTTAATCTTTTCCTCTCCCATTTCTCGAATGGTGTGATTTCTTTATTCTTTGTAGGAACCTGTTTAGGACATGACAAGCGATCAATATAGCCTCACCCCACCATTCCTTGGAAAGTCCCATTGTTTCTAACATGGCGTTAACCATCTCGATTAGAGTCACGGTTCTTTCTTTCGGCAACCCCATTTGATTGGGGCGAATAGGGGCGTCCTCTCATGGATTATTCCATGTTCCTCACAGAATAAATTAAACTCATTAGAAAAGTATTCTCCACCACGATCGACCTAACCCGTTTGATTTTTCTCTCAAGTTGGTTCTCGACTTGACTTTATAGATCTTAAAATAGTGAAAAGCCTCATCTTTTGACTTTAATAAATACACATAGCAATATCTAGTAGAATCATCAATCAAAGTCATGAAATACCTCTTACCACCCTTTGTCAACTCCCCGTTCATCTCGCATAAATCGGTATGAACTAGTTCTAACGGTGCCAAATTTCTCGCCTCTGCTGCTTTGTGAGGCTTGCGAGGTTGCTTAGATTGCACACATACTTGACACTTAGAACCTTTGACTTGGGTGAATTTTGGGATTAAATTCATACTGGCTAACCGCATAATGCAACCAAGATTAATATGACAAAGTCGTGAATGCCAAACATCAGTCTCATGATTACAAACATGATTCACAATTTTATTCATGTCCGTCAAAGACAAGCGGAACAAGCCTCCGCTCTCGTAGCCTTTTCCAATAAAGGTTCCAATTTTAGAAACAACACATTTATTGGATTCAAAAACTAGCTTAAAACCATCTCTACACAATAGAGACCCGCTGACAAGGTTTTTATTTATCGCAGGCACGTGATGCACGTTCCTCAGTCGCACGACTTTTCCTGAAGTAAACTTCAAGTCAACTGTGCCGACTCCACGTACAAATGCCTGCGACCCATTCCCCATCAACACGGAGGTAGCCCCTGCGACCTGGTAAGAAGAGAATAAGGATCTGTCAGCACAAACATGTATATTGGCCCCCGTGTCAATCCACCAATCGGTGAGCGACATCTTGATAGAGCGGTAGGTATTGAAACATACCGGATGTTCCCTCCTCGATATTGCCAATAACAACGTTAGCGGACTTTTACGCTTATTGTCTTTGCGATCGGGGCAATCCTTTGCCCAATGATCGATACCATTCTGAACAAAGCGGTTTCCCTTTCCTTTATTCTTCTTCTTCTTGAAGCTAGTAGTTTGAGCGGCCTTGTTCTTGTTCTCGGGCTTTTGGACTTATTTTTATTCTTCTTGTTGAATTGAAAGATTTTCTTTTGTACCACATTGGCACTAGAACTTTCTTTCCCACGTATATCTTTTGCCCTCGCTTTCTCCTCAACATTTAGAGACCCAATGAGACCAAAGAACGCTGAACTCTTGTCTCTTGTGTTTTAGAGTAGTGGCAAAATCCCTCCAAGAAGGTGGCGGCTTAGCTATGATGCATCCATACAAACTTGTCGGGTAATGCACATGTAAAATTCTCAAGTTCTTTCATAAAGCTTGAACCTCATGAGCTGTTCTACTACTGAGTGGTCATCAACCATCTTGTAGTCATGAAGCTGCTCCATGACATAGAGTTCACCGCCGCGTCGGAGACTCGAATTTTGCCTCAAGTGCATCCCACATTTCTTTACCACTTGGCAAAATCATGTACACATCAACAAGATTTTCTCCAAGAACACTTATCACGGCGCCTCTGAACAAGTTATCCGCGGTAGTGAAGGCACTCTCTGCTCGGGAGAGAGCCCACCAGCGGTATGGTTTGCCTTGCGCAGCGTGATACACGTTCATGGCAGTCAACCACAAAATCATCTTGGCGCGCCAACGCTTGTAATTTGCACCGTCAAATATAGTTGGCTTAAGCGCGGCAGCGAAACCAGTAGTTGTAAAATTCCTAGTATAAGGTTTTTGGATTGTTGGAAATATTAGGAATTTTCTCAATATTTTAATCCACGAATTACGTAAATCATGATTAAACAAAGATGCATTTTTGTTCAAAGCCAAAGGTACTAGATAACAAATTATCTATCTCATACGCAAAGACTAATGAACAAGAAATCAACATGAATAAAACACGGTATAAGTTAATATACCCTTGAGCCGGTGCCACCGTTGCACAAAGCGCGCGTAACATTCTCGTTCGCCATGGCGGTGAAGTAGACGATCACGAGTTGTCGCGATGAAGCGTTAGTGCGATGAAGAGGTTGATGCGGTCGCGAGGCGCGTTGTAGTGCGATCGCTTCGGGAACACCTTCGGCGATCGCGTGGTCGCTCCCAAAAACCTTATCGGCCTTCTATCTCGAGCAAGATCTCAAGAAGGCGAGGTTCGGAGGCTGCTCCTCTCGCTACTTGTGCGCGCAAAAAGCAGGCGGGAATGCAAGGGCAATGAGAACAAAGGATGAATGGAGTCTGCGTGGGAGAGTTCTGCGGCGAAGAAAAGCACGGTAGTGGCTCTCCTTATATAGCCTCGCGACATGCAGCGGGCGGAGCCGGCCATTACGACCATCAACTCGGTGGCCGTTACGATGGCGAGCGACCATTATGCGACCATCAACCACGTCCGTTACGGTGGCGGCGGCGATTCTGGTCACATTAATCACTGCGGTTACTGGTCATATTGACTTCACGTCTCGACTCGCACACGCACACGCCTCGGCTCGGCGCGCGCGCGCGCGTGTGGCACAGCCTTTACCCTTTTCTACCTTGCTAATTGAGAGACACACAACTCAACTATTTAAGTTGGTCAAACCTTCTCTCAATTACCCATATGGTACTAAACCAATTTCATGACTCCTAGTATTCTAATGGACCTTTTGGAATTTCTATTAAATTAATTATGGGCCATCCCATAATAATCTAACACTTGTGACAGTCTCATGCTACATTCAGTTCAAAGTCAGCAAAGGTCAGTTTCACTAATCACGACAGGTAAGGAATGATTCAGAAAGACTCCAAACACCAAACTGCGGTACACTGCATGTGCATGTTGGGGCCCCATTGACAGAATGGATCAAAGCCTAATTGGTGCCTGATATCGTGCAAACTTCTAACAAAGTAGTCATCTCAGGGTCATAGCATGGAATAAGTAGGTGAGCTTTTCTCGCAGACAGGGCTAGACCAAGTATAGTCTTTAACAGCTGACGAATTCCAGAGTAAGCAGGTGTCAAGAGTGGGAGTTAAATTGAAATTCATTAGTTCATCAGATACTTGACATCTGTACAAAATGTTCATCATTCCAGCTTCTCAAAGAGATGTAATTTTCATCTGGCAGTATGTTCTTATTGTCAATATTCTTGAAAATTGCAGCACCAAGTATATCATTTAACAGTAACCTGCACATGCTTTCACTTGGTTTTTGATGTATGGTGTGCTTGTGAATTGTCCATAGCACACATCCATTGACAAAGGGCTGCGACGGCACTGGCAAGTAGCGGTTGGCAACAGGCAGAACCTGCAAATTAGCAATCGACAGTAACCTATTACGACATCCGATGGCATAGACAAGTAGTGACTCGAGGTGAACTTGAGCAACTATTGTCTGGCAGAGGCGCCAGCATGCAATTTGTAGTGGCAAAAGTTCAGTCGCAGGTTCCCTGTATTGTGTTTGCATTATTAATAAAGGGAATAAATCCATTTTACACCCCTGAATTATGAAAAAGTCCAAATAACCCTCCAAATTATAAAACCGGTTATTTAACACCCTCAACTATCAATACCAGATCAAATCACAATCTAGGGCGGTTTTCCTTGGCTATTTTGCATCTCCTATATATAATTAAGGCAAAAAGTGATTCAATATTTTTGAAATTTTTTTTTGTATGATCCTAAGGAAATACTTATAGTCCCATAAAAATTTGAGACCATGATCACACTCGTACAATTTTATAAAATTCTGACAAGGTCACTGTCTCAATTAATAGTTTTCTGATTTTGTTTTTTCTAAGATACCAAATTATGTTCAATTTATTTGTGAATTTTTCTGTGTGATTCTAGGTATTTAACTATGACACCATAAAAATTTCAGATGATGACCAAGTCTGTACATTTTTATAAAAAAACTGACAGTGTTATTGTTGTTTTTAAATTGCTACTATTTTTTATTTTCTAAATATATTAAATGTTTTCAAATTTCTCTGATTCTTTTTGGTAACATTATGGAGGTGAATTAAAGTTTAACTAATTTTTCTATAAATCTTGTTCTTGCATGATTTTGAACTTCAGAGATTACAAATCAAAGCTTTTATTTGATGAAAATTTCATTTGTAACATCTGAAGTTCAAAATCATGCAAGAAAAAAATTAGATAAAATTTAATTAAACCCTAATCCACCTACATAATGTTCCCAAAAAGTCTCAGGGAAATTTTAAAGCATTTAATACATTTAGAAAATAAAAAATAGCAGCAATTTAAAAACAACAATAACACTGTTAGATTTTTATAAAACTATACAGGTTTGATAATAATCTAAAAATTTTATGGTGTCATCTTTAAACCCCTAGGATCACACAAAAAAATCCAAAATGAATTTAAAATAGTTTGATATCTCATAAAAATTAAAATCATAAAACCCTTAATTGAGACAGTGACATTGTCATAATTTTATAAAATTGTACAAGTGTGATCATAGTCTAATTTTTTTATGGGAGTATAAGTGTTTCCTTAGTGTCATACAAACAAAGTTTCAAAAATTCTGAATCACTTTTTACCTTAAATATATATAAGAGATGCAAAACAGCCAAGGAAAACCGCCCTAGAGTGTGATTTGATCTGATATTGATAGTTGAGAATGTTAAATAACCGGTTTTATAGTTTGAGGGGTTATTTGAACTTTTTTCATAGTTTAGGGGTGTAAAATAGACTTATTCCTTAATAAAGTAGGGGCTCCACCTTACGTCTTAAAAAAAAGCAGATAGCTAATATCCATTTTTTAAGACTTTTTATCATCCTTGAAAGGTACTAAAATATACATTATACTAGTACCAAAAGGTACCAAAAGTTTAAAGAGTGAAGGTACCAAGAGATACAAAAGTTAAAGGGTAATTTGGTGGTACCTCATAGTACCTTCCAAGGATGATAAAAACTCTAGCATTTTTTTAGACGACAATACCATTTTATCCTATTTTATTTGTTATAAATTTCTCACTTGATTAATTTGTATCAATTTTGCACTCTATTTGGATGATACAAGAGTAAGAATGACCCCTCATGCTTCTCTCTAGACTAATTAGTTCTCATAATTTGTTGATGTTTTGGGGGTCTTCTTCACAATCTGTTTGTCAGGCCAGGGATTACAATCTTGTTTTATGAACTGAGATGTTCAATCTTGCATTCTTTCTTGGGAGAAGGAGGAAGAGTTGCAGGAGTCGTACCCGCATCTCTTTAGGTAAGGTGGATTTCGAGGACGAAATCCTTTTTAAGGGGGGTAGGTTGTGATAACTTGGGGGGTTATCAGTTTAATAAAGAATTAATTAAAGCAATAAAAGTGATTAGGCAAAGATAAATAAAATGTAAGGATTAGAGAGTGCCGTCAGTCCCGCAGTGAATGTGTCGCTCATCAAGGCACCTGACCTGTCCGGGACCCAAACAGGTACCTCTCGCTAGTTCGGGGATCATCATTCGGCGCTTTAGAACTTACCTGGTGCGGTATGCGGGTACCGCTAGTGAAATGAGCGAGTTATGACCGTAATGCCCTTTAGACCAATAGCCAACAGTGAAAACCTAAGGGCAAAAGGGTCATGTGCCTTTTTCCCAGCTCAATAAAGCCAGCTTGCTCCAGCCAACCATAGAGGCCAGCTCAATTGCCTCTATCTCCCATTCGCACGCAAGCCGAGAGTCACAAGCAGCACAAACCGAGCAGCACAAGCCAAAGTAGCCAGTGCTTCCCCATTCCCAGCCAAGAACACCAGCCATCAGTGAGCCAACCGAAGGAAGCCAGAAGGGTGAGGAGGCATTCCAGAAGAGAAGGGAGAAGATCATCCAAAAGCCATCAAGAAGGACGTTATCCAGAAGCAACCCGAAGAAGAAGGAGGAGGCATCCTGAAGCAGGAAGCCAGCTTCAACCTCTCCTTCACCACCATCAGCAGCTAGCTTCATCACCCAACCGATCAAACCAAGGTGCAAATACCAGTAGTACTCGAGTAGCGACAGTGCGGGTTTGTATATGCAGTGGGTAGATCGGGAGTTTGGCTAGCAAATGGGGTAAGGTAGGGGGTAGATCGGGTCATCCCCGGGGTTCTCAGTAGGTTGGGTCACCATAAGTGTAGTATCTGTTCTTGTTCTTCTTTCATAGATTAGCTCAAGCCACCCCAACCATCATCATAAACCCCCACATTTGTAGTATAAGCAGCAAGCAAGCAAAGCAAAATCATCAAGAAAATGAAATGTGGGTAGAAACCCTAGAACCGGTAGAGCCGTGAGTAGCCGAGAGGGAGGCGAGCAGGAGGCTCGGCTGCAGGGGATGGAGCTGGCCAGAGGAGGCGACCGGGTAGGGCTGGCACCGTGTGCGAGGAGGAGCCGCCGGGCCAACTCCGGGTCGGAGGTCTGCGCAGACGGCGAGTCTGCGTCTTGGTCGAGCCAGCGAGGGCGGCCAGCCGAGGTGAGGCCGGGCCGGCACCGTGCGCGGGAGGAGTAGCCGACTGCCGGAGTGAGGAAGGGTGGGGTCGACAGAGGCGGCGCCATGGCAGAGAGGAGAGAAGGAGGCGTGTGGGAGTAGCTCGGTCCAGAGAAGGAGGCAGGAGGCGCAGAGCCGAATGGCTCTCGGCCAGTTCGGCCAGGACCGAAGAAAGAAAAGAGGAAAGGCAGGGAAAGAAAAAAGAAGAAAGAAAGAAAAGAAGAGAAGAAAAAGAGGGGAAAAGGAAAGAAGAGAGAAGAAGGAAAAGAGAAAAGAGAGGTAGAAAAATAAGTCGTGTTGCGGACCGCGTCGATTTCTGTGATCGACTCGCGGATCGCCTAAAAATTGTCAAAATGTATTTCTTTAATTGGCGCCAATATAAAATCTGAACGGTAGATTAAAAATCGGTTGGACACCAATATAAAATAATCCAAGTGCAATGGCCTTAGTGTATATGTTCTGTTTTCAAGGTTCGACCTGAATCGTCCCGCCAACCAGAACCCACCTTCGAGCAAGGTCGATCCGTCAAATATTATTCCAGGCAAGATTTCCTTGAGCATCTTTGTGAAATGCTTTTATATATTTAGTCATACCATCACTGCATGAAAATTAAATTTTGGTATGGAAATGTGGAGATGAAATTGAATGGAGAAATTGTTGTGAATGAATGGTGGGAATGGTAATGTGATGAACGGAAGGAAATGGTACGTGATCTTGGTATTGGAATGGAATGGGTTATGCGGTTTTGGTAAATGCTAAATGAGATATGGTTGTGGTGAAGGAAGTGGTGTGTGTTGTTTAGATATCCACGAATGGAGTCGTGGATAATATATTAGAGTTAATTATGGTGGGTAGAGGGTGCAGGGGAAAGATGGCGTGGTAATGCCTGGGTGTGGTGATACCCGCTGCCGGTGGACCCTCTACATAGGCTATAATACATAAGGTCAAACACTTACACTCGGGCAATGAGCCGTATTTTTAGTACCAATCATAGCGAGATAAATCGCTGTCAGAAAATGTTGTCCTAAGAAAGTGTTATGATCTCCACACTGGGTAAGAGTAGCTACTAGAGCCAAAGTCTGGGTATACCGGAATGCCCAGATGAGAAAGTTGTTAATGTGTATATATATATTAAGCCACGGAGGAGTTACTCCGGTTGGATATCGGAGTACAACTGTATGGCGAGTGGTGAATCGCCTGGGATAGGGATTCCCCTCGACTACAGGGTTGGAGATCTAATACTGGATTAGTGCTAAACGTTCTGGAGCCTGTTGGGGCTGTTATGGGTAAAGTGGTACGAACCTGCGCAGGGTCAAAATCTTGAATTCAAGCCTGTCTCCTGGATCGGAGACTACGGAAGCTAAGTCTGTCTCATATACGGGTGCTAGTAGTTGAATTTCAATAATTAAAATTTGCCAACTTTTAAAGAAAACCAAAAAACCTAATTTCTGTAAAAGATGAGTTGGAGGGAAGGAAATGGTGCTGTTGGAGGGAGAAATTCATTTTGCATCTTGTGATATAATGCTTGCTGAGTACTTTGTACTCACTCTTGTATATCCCTCCTCTTTCTAGAAGGAGAGCCTGATGGATCCGCGTTTGAGGCCGGCGAGGAGGCCTATTCTCAGGCTTAGTTCCAGGGTTATCAGGATGATTCGCATGAGGGCTACTACTACTCCGACTACTACCAAGAGAGCTAGGAGATTCTATAGGCATATTATGCTCGTAGGAGGTATTTAGTATGTGAAGGCAGTGTCTTTATCTTTTGCTGTATCCAGGGATCGCTGTAATATTATTATGTAATGGACATATAGCCCTGCGTGGCTTGGAATGAATATATTAATATTCAGTCTCTAATTATTGTTCTGCTGCAACTCTCTGAACACGGCATAGTAGCCGATAAAGCATCGAACTTTCTGATATTTTGCCGGTGACTGTGCCGAGATTCGTGTAATTAATCTAGGGAGGTGGCAGTGTTACTGTCGCAACCCTAGGCTAATTATACGGGTCGCCACAGCAAGATCGAATTTGCAACGATGATATACGTGATAGGGTTAGAGTAGCACCAATTGAAGGAAAGTTTGTTCAACATCGTTTGCCTCCTGAGACACCAGTGCATATTGGAATTATATCTTCTCAAAAATATAAGAAGATGCAGAGGTCGACCGAGACTAGCATGGGAAGAAGCAATTAAAAGAGACTTGGGGGATTAGAATTTATTCACAGAGTTAGCGTTGGATAGGAGTGCATTAAAGTCAGCAATCCACGTACTAGAACCATGACTTACAATCGAAGGTTTATAGGTCTTATTAACTTTGATTAGATTTCACTCCTAGCCTACCCAACTTGTTTGGGACAAAAGGCTCTTTGTTATTTGGTAAAGAAGGCTGGCTGAATCAGGTTAGAGATTTCAGGGGTCGGCTTTGGAGCAAAATTTCAGACATACAAGTGGTTTTCATTAGTTCTCTCATCTCTAGTTACCTTCCCACATACAATGTATCCAAAGATGTTCTTATAACAGACCTCGTGCGGCAGTTTGCTCCAAAACTAAAGCACCAGTCAACACTAATCAATGTAGTGGGTATGAGCAAGATAATACTACGTTGATCGGGTAAACATCGAAATAAAAATGCAAGGCAATATGAGAAGGTAACCTTGTCCCCTGCCCTGCATAATCCCACCCAACCGGCCCTCCCCCAGGTGCATGCCACCGAGGCTCACAAGAGCAGAAATGCCTGTTCTGCATCCATCTGTCTACAGTGGCAACCTTCCTGCGGACCCATATTTGTGATGCAATGATATGTCGCCCAGTTCCATCCGGCTTGGCGCTTTATGAAGGACCAGAATAATACTGTATCAGGTTGCAGCACAGTTCAGCAGCTAGTGGCTTCACATCAACTGCGAAACAAATGGAGGAACACTAGTAGACAAGCACAGTTCAGCAAACATTAATCGATGTAGATGACTGATAAAACATACCCAAGAAAGCTATTATACAATGTTCTGCACCAGAAAATAGAAATAGTGGATGATCATAAGGAGTAGGGAATTATCTTTGCACAAGGATGAGGACCAATGGAAGGACAGACCAGGTTGTGCAGCATTTCACCAAAAGCTGGTACGAAACCCATGTGAAACAGACATTCCGAAGCATTGATTCAAGTGAACATCAAAATTTTCCCTGAGGGTGAACATCAATGATACAGGAGAAACGCAAACACGTAAGTACATCTGTGCCTGACCTTTTAAAGAAGGACACCGGATAAGGAAGCGAAATTCAAGCACACAGTGACGTTACGAGTTATCTATCTCACATAAGATCTGAGGAAACAGGATAAGATCCAGCTGTTAAATAGAACAATTTATTTGACAAACTTGAGAAAACTTTGATAGCACGGGGATATATTTGTCATAACTCATAATGAATCTAAGAAATCAGCAGTATTACATATGATCATCAGAGTAACCCATATCATTATTGACCTTACAGATTATTCACAGATTATTGTTTTCTTGTTGGGAATGGACTCAAAAATCTCGTCTTAAAACAATAGTCCAGTGCAACAGCAGCAGGCAGAAGTATAAAAATGTTCTCAACCACACTAACTGCACCATCAAGAGCGAGTGATACGGCATCAGTGCTCAGCTCAAAGGGCCTCCCAGATTCCAGCATAGCAAGACCTGCAAACAATTTAGTTCTGATAAACAAAATAACCGTGCTCAGGAATATTTGCTGAGAAAGTTTATAGAAATGACGTCATCTGGTTTTACCTCTAACAAAAGCAAATGTGGCAGCAGCCCCCATTTTCTGTAGGATATTATCCAGATCTCTTCTAATGGCATACCTGAACGTGACTCCAAACAAAGCACAACTTATGAAAACAACTGATGACTGAACAAATAGTTGTGGCAAACTGTGGACTTCATAGAAAGACATGGGCAAACTAGCCAGAACACTGACGATAGAGAAAACTGCTGCGACTTTTACAGATCCTAGTATCCCACTATCTTCATCGATATCTCCACCTGACATATCTCCAAAGCTTTGATTCTCAACACTAGAAGCCAAGGAACATTGTGCTTCTCTCATATCTCTTGCCTGTAGCAATTCCCGCTGGGACTCTGCAATCTTGTTTATGTAATGCAGCATTGTAAACACATTGTTGAGAAGAAATAGCCGACGGGAAGAACCAAGCTACAAATAACTCGCGTCTTTCCCATGTCTATTGAAGGAAAGATATTTTGACAATTACAGAACTTTATTATCATAGAATGTTGATATCACAACTAAAAATCATTCTGCCTTCATAGTCATGGGACCACATGAAAATGATACATGCTACTAGTACTTTATGTTTGCTCAAAATACATGGAATCATCTCATTTTCTTAGTTTGCCAGACCAATCAACATGTTTGCAAAGAGCTATGTTTTTACAATGCATCTCAAACTGGATATGCATAACAGATCATGATGAAGCAAGCAGACAAGATGTAAATTCCAATTTACCAACAGTATGGATCCCATGCTTAGCACTTTTATCCAAAGAAACACCCAAACGGCGTCTTGGATATGGGTGGGCATCTGTGCACAGAAACCGAATTACCGAACCGAACCGAATTAACCGATTAATTTGATTCTTTCGGTTTTCAGGCTTCGGTTCGGGTTTTATTTTAGTGCTATTTGCTTTTAACTCCCATAAACCGAATAGCAGAACAAATCGATATACTCCCTCCGTCTAGCGGTGTGGGCCAAAACCATCGTCTCCTCTCCTGCTACACACCAGCAGATGGCCGCACAGCGCTCGACCGCGGAAGATGACACTCTCTAAGCCTCTCTCAGCGCGCCGCCTTGTGCCGGCCCTCTTCCCGCTCGCCCACATGGACCCTGCCTCGGTCGCGGCCTCCCACCGCACGCGGCGCCGCGACTCCCCCCACGCCGCCGCTCTCCCCTAGCGATGTGTGCCTCGCGAAGCCGCTCCCCTTGCTCGCACCCTCTCACCTCACGCTCCACAACCGCATCCTCGCGCTCTTGAGCTCAGGGGCGGAGCTAGGCCTCGGGCCACTGGGGCCTGGGCCCGAGGCCTAGCCCAAGTAACAGTGTAACTTTACTGTTCACACTTATTTGGGCTCGAGGCCTGGTAGGCATCCCGACCCAATCAAGCCACTAGAGGAGCACAGCCTCAGGAGAGCAAGCGCCCTAGCCATCCACCGATCCACGCCACCTAGTCGCGCCTGAGCCGACGAGCAGAGCCAGAGGTCGCGCCGCCGTCGCTCCCGCCCGACGGCCCGAGCCGAGTCCGCCGCCGCCGCTCTCACCGCTGACCCGCCATCCGATCGTCACCGCCGCCACCGCCCTTGGCGTGGAGATCCAGGGACTCATCGGTGAGTTTCTTCTCGAGCGATGCTGCTGCTGCGGCGCAGGGCGGTTCGAAGCCCGTGGCGGCGGCGGGGCCGGTTCGGATGGCGGCAGCGAAGGGGTCGGGCAGTCTGGGAGGTCGGAGCAAGCGGACGACGGGAAGCCTGTCCGAGGAGGGGTGAGCTGTTTCATATGCCTTTTTCCCATACATGTTTTGTGATGTGTGCCGAGTAGTGATGTTCTGAAATAAGTGCCAGAAATGGGTGAATTGAGTGTATGAAACTATGTGACGACTGAGAGTGATTCTCAGATTGATTCTTTTCCTTACTTGCAGCCCGTCTCGTGGTTGAGTTTTCTTCTGCTTCTTGTGACTGGAGGAGGAATCCTAGTGTACTATGATAAGGAACAGAAGCGTCACATTGAAGGTAGATTACTATGGTGAGTTAGTGTTTTTTTTTGTGTGTGTGGATATTTCATATATGTGTTTTGTGATCATGTTACAACTCGCCCTATTGTTTTATTAGCAGTAGTAAGAGAAATTCTGTTGCCTTTCTTGTCATACCAATTCAAATAGGGCGATGGAAACTTGGAATCTATAACATTTACATATGTTTGGACAAGATATGGATAATCCCAGTCAGATCAGGGTGACTAACTTCGAGAGGAATTTAAACAATGATATATGACAGCAATATATCAACTAGGGGTATGTTATTTTTTGTAATAGTATTGCCTTTTGCTTCTTTGAGCAAAATGTGAAAAGAAAAACTGACAAAGCAACCGTTTCTTTTAGTGCTTTATATGCAGATGAATCAATTTTGTTTTGGTTGGCTTTCAGTATGTTCTTTCTGCCATTACATGAGAATCAATATTTGTGGTTGCAATGGACACTGCTATATTGGTGGTCCATTCACTCTTCTAAATCATGATGGGAAACCTGTCACTGAAAATGATTTCTTGGGTAAATGGACACTGCTATATTTTGGGTTCACACACTGCCCTGACATTTGTCCAGATGAACCCCAGAAGATGGCTGCTGCTATTGATAAAATCAATAAGTCAATCTAATCTTGCTTTGAGTACAACTGTTGTGTACCGAGTTGTTCATAAACCATGCTATATCTGTTTCTCATCAGGCTGATGGAATGTTCAATGAAGCAACAAAATCATTCAAACAATGCTCCACAATTTCCAATCCCAAAGGTAATTTTCTTTGATATTAAGACTGCTCTCGGTGGTGATAGAAAGTTTAACAAAAATGGATGATTTGAACAACTTATACGTTTCATGATTAATTGATTGGACTCAATTTGATGTTATAGAAATACATGATGAAGAGATTGAAGACATTGTCATTTTATTTTGTGTCCGATGGATTCGGTGGATGCAAGACTTGCACAAGTGGTTCATCGACTGCGTGAATCAGCTCGGCGGCACAGATAGTGAGTATTCTTGATCCAAAAACCTTTTTTCTTGATACTGATATATTAGTTTGATTTTGGCTTCATTAGTTAAGCACAATGTTCTCGACCCAATAACCCTGACATTGAATAATTAGTTTGTTCAGTAATTGGCAATAATTAGCTAGTTGATTCCATGTTTTTCCAACATTGATAGTAAGAGATAAGCATCGATTCTAGGTTTCTAAATTTAGGAGGATCTCGATTCTTTTGTTCGATGTCTTGCTTTTTGTTGTACTTCGGTGTGGATAATATTTGGCGTTAGTTATTACCGCTTAGTTTTCGGCCCGAGGCTTAGCAGAATTTTGGCTCCGCCACTGCTTGAGCCCCGAGCAGCCCGACCTCACCGAGGCTAAGCTGCTCACCCGCCATGCGCTCCACTCCAACTGCCGCCCCTCCTCCTTCACCTGCTCCGCTGTCCTCGCGGCACTCCTCCGCGTGCGCCGCCTCAACGACTTCTTCGCGCTGCACCGGTTCGCCCTCCAGACCACCGTCCTGCACACCGCCGCCACCCACACGCTCTACCTCTGTGCCCTCGCCAAGCACCGACACCCTGACGCCGTGCTCCACCACATCCGCCTCATCACCCGCCCTAGCTCCCCCGTGTGCCCCCTCCTCGATCGCCCACCGTGTCGTCATCAAGTCACTCGTTGCTGACCACGGCCTCCTCGCAGATGCCGTCGAGCTCAAGGACTAGAAGGTTGGAAGATGCACTAAAGTTGTTCGACATAATGCTCGGGGAGCATAATCCTCCACTGAACTATCTCAGTTAACTGAAAAACCAAATTAACCGAACCGAAATATTTCGGTTAATTTGGTTCGGTTTTTCATTTTGGCCAGAGAAATTCGGCATACAGTTTCCAAAAACCGAATTATTTAAAAGCTGAGTAAACCGAACCGAAAAAACTGAAAAGATCGAATGCCCACCCTCTTGGAGACTTAACCCAAAAAGGGTGGAAAAGTCAGTCCAAATGATGTCTATCAGGTTTGATCTAACTTTCTAGTCGGCAGACTTTTGAGTGTTTCAAAAATAGCATCTCTTTTGCCTGCAAGCACATACTGCTCAAGCACTAACAAGCTTTGGCAATATAGTAGTTAGCTATAGCTTTTCACGTTCTCTTCCACTAGTCTCTCTATCGGCGTTTCACTGTTTGAGCGCATTACCTTTCTAAATCGCTTGCACCCATGGCCTGCTTCCATTGTTTGGCTAATCAAAGAGCATTGTTCCTTAAGGTCGTCGGCACCACATTAGCTCAAACACAAGGGTGGCAGTCACCACAACCACAGTAGCATAGCATCGCACCAGAACTAAGCAGCAGCACACTGGTGGTGCCGGTTCATGCTACGTCTTAGCCACCGGGCGCGCGTAGCAGGGTGGGGCGGGACGCACGTACAGTACAGGGAATTTTTTTTTTCTTTAATATTTTTTTTAATCTTTTTTTCAAAACTAGGCGTCGGGGCAAAAAAATTACAAAATTGGGCGCCGGTCGCCCGTATATGGGGCGATCGCCCCATATACGGGCGATCGTCCCACATACGGGCGATTAGTACTGCTTTAAACGCGCGATTTTTACTCTATCTGCTGTTAATTTCTAAAAAAAATCATAACTTTTTCATATGATGTCGGATGGAGATAAACTTTATATGAAAATTGTAGCTCTCGACGGGATCTACAACTTTTGTATACAAACTTTTTCAATTTGAGTCCATTTAGATAGCAAAAAACGGGATAGAATGTTCAGATCCAAAAATAGATCGTTTTTAGATCTGAACATTCTATCCCGTTTTTGGCTATCTAAATGGACTCAAATTGAAAAAGTTTGTATACAAAGTTGTAGATCCCGTCGAGAGCTACAATTTTATATAAAGTTTATCTCCATCCGACATCATATGAAAAAGTTATGATTTTTTAAAATTAACCGTAAATGATGAAAATCGCGCGTTTAAAGTAAGATTAATCGCCGTATGTGATGCGCGATCGCCAGATATAGGCGATCGCCCCATATACGGGCGACCGACGCCTAATTTTGTAATTTTTTTATACCGACGCTTAGTTTTGAAAAAAAAGATTAAAAAAAATATTAAAGGGAAAAAAGGCAGGTCACGCCAGGTCGCTCCCCCATTAGTGGCCCACTCGCTCGCACCAGGGGCATCGTCCGTTGAGCCGAGCAGGAAAAACATCGAACAGGTTACAGGCAGCAGCATGTCGTGGTGATATACTATATCTCGTCGCGGCGCGTCTCCAGGCGGCGGACCTCCGCGCTGGCGAGGCGCGCGGCGAGCGCGGAGCGGGCGCGCTCCACGTGGCGCTCGGGGGCCTCGACCCCCTCGAGCAGCGCCCGGTTCTCCTCGCGCCGCAGCAGCTCGTCCACCTTATCCCCCAGACCCCCACCGCCGAGCTCAGCCACGTCGCGGTGCCCTCCTCGCCACCCGAGCCCTCCCCGGGGGCGCATCTCACGCGGACGCCTGGGCTGCGGCGCCGGCAGCGCGCAGCGAGGGGATTCGTGGGGAGGAGAGGGAGCTGGGGCCAGGGCGGAGCAGGCGGAGGAGCGCGGGGAGTTGCATTATGTGTGTCCGCGGAGGACGCGTGCTCTACGGTCGGTCTGGAACTCTGGATTGGAAGAGCCGAAGAGGACGGTGGGGAGTTGGAGGCGGCTAATGAGTGGAGTTTGACACTTTGACTCACTGCATGCGGGCTCCACAGTAGTTCACCACTCACTGCACGCGGGCCCCACATCAGGTTAGTGGGCCATTAGACCAAGAATACGCCAACGTCCAGCAGTATTACAGTAACTCAGTAAGAACTAACAATCCAATACCAAATCGGACTAAAGTGTTTCAGGCAAAGGCACGGACATCGAAGACAGTGACGTATACAAATAACAACTATCAGCTGTTGAGTTTTTAATTTTGATGCGGCTGTTTATACATTATGCATAAATTTATGTGAAGACAGAATGTTTATCATACATTTCTGAAGTGATAACAAACCGTAAAGTTGACAAATAAATTATTATAAATACATAATTAGTATCCTATTATTCTAGCAAGAAAAACTCTAAACCATCTTTTACTATACCGATGCTTAGTATGTAAGTATTGATGGTTGTATAGTATGAATTTTCATATAAAATACTCAATATTGGTCTTGATTCAATACACACATGGTGATGATCACAAGTTCACAAAAACATAAATGAATGGTTGGTAGATGAGTTAAGAAAAAAGTTTGTATAAGTGATGAAAGAACAAAGTATTTTATCTATCAATTGTACACTGCCACATGATTGGTAGCTAAGTAGAGAAAAAATTTAGCAACCTTAAGGCAGGAACGTAATTATTATCTAAGTCATGTAAGTATTATCAAATTACATCAAAGTTCAATTGCATTGTAATATCTACGAGCAAGGGTACATCTAGATTTTTCAAAAATCTTGGCCGTGCCGTGCACGGCACCCCAGCTGGTTCCGCCCTTGATCACAGAAACATCCAATCACGCTTAGATTTAAAATTAACAGGGCATTAACATTTAACACTTCAACAGAGAAGAGCATTTGTTGATTAAGCATCGCTGCGCGCTAAATTTCGACTTCTGAATGCTATCCATAAAGCAGAGCAGGCAAGATTTCATTAAATGAAACCTGGGGTTTCTCCCATCTGGTTCGGAATAAAAGGGTCAGAACATGAAACCTATGCACAAGTCAGATGTCCAAATATATTGAAGCACATCAAGTTACGAATGGCAAGTACCCAGACACAAGTGCTTCTCTATACTAGCAAAATCAAATGTCAGGCAACTTAGCGCAACATAAGCTTGAGGTACATATCTATAGTGAATCATGTATCTAGATTTGAACATGTTTAAATCCCTCTTATCTCACTAATAAGACAACGAGAGTAGTTAATCATGTAACTAAATTTGAACTTGTTCGAATCCTCTTATCAATGAGAGTTATACTGGACTGGCTTGGAAAGGTCAGTCTAAGTTTACTTGTATTTCTACAAGGAATATA
Organism: Otatea glauca; assembly: GCA_036346275.1. Classification (NCBI taxonomy): domain Eukaryota; kingdom Viridiplantae; phylum Streptophyta; class Magnoliopsida; order Poales; family Poaceae; genus Otatea; species Otatea glauca. The sequence goes on from CM070728.1 coordinate 12,463,618, forward strand.
AGTCCTAGTTTTAGAAGTACAAATCATATATATAGACAGTTAAGTTTATGCCAATGATATAATCCTGGTATTATTCTCATTGTCACAGAACTAACTGTAAGAACTCTCCAGAATTTGCAGTATTATATACATTAATAAAAGAACAAGTTAATAAAGCCACTAGTCTAACATGAAAATAAGCAATTAGTAAAGGGCCAACATTTATTTCCTGCAATATAATCGCCTGCTCTTATATTTCTTTGATGCAATATGACTTTACTCATTGTTGCTGCAGTCTCAAAGCAATATGGCAAGAACAAAGCAATAAGAAGCTTGAGGCAGGTCTCAAGAAATTGCATAACACAAAAAATAACTGCTATAGTTCTATCCGCATTTACGGCATGACCAAATTATCGATTCTGGTCAAATTTAACAAACGTGTTCTCCATCTCAAAGAAAATAACCATTAACTAGTGGTAATGATTGATAATGAATATCTTGTTTACAGAAACAGCATGGTAAGATTCAGCAACAGCAAGTTCAGAGATCATGCATATACCATCCTTAATTTTATGTCAACCTCGGTAGTTATACAACAATCTGGGGTAAGCCTTCTCAGGATTGCATCAACAGAAGCTGGGAAAGACCCAAACCGGAGGCCTGATAGGCGAATTGTTGTTCAGGGGTGGTGCACCTGGATACTCGGCGTAGCAGACATCACGAGTTCCATCAACCAAGGAATATTCATACCATTCGCCCAAGCGCCGCCCAGCTGCATATAAGCAATCCCCTCGAATCCCTGGGCAATCTGGACCAATGCAGGCTGCAAATCCATTGAAACCAAGAAACAGTGTCCGCCCGCCCAAGCTTGTGATTGTAGCCCATTTTCCCTCCCCAGACACCCACCGGAAAACACGGTACACCGCCATCTCCTCGTGCTCCTCACTGATGAGCAGCACCTCGCCCTCGCACTCCCCGAGCATGAACCGCTCCCCCAGTGGCCTGCTCTCGTCATCATACTCTCCTCCAAGAAATGACAACTCCAGTGAACTTCCTGATAGCTCGAGTACGGCAAGACGGAGACCAACCAGCGCATAGAGGGTGCCGTCGACAGATATCATATCGTCGAACACGTGGGGCGCATCGGCGGCGGCCACGCGCCAGAGCGCATCCCCGGGGTGGCAGTGCTGGACGGTCGACTTGCCGGGCAAGAAGAGGACGGCGAGGAGGTCGTCCGAGAGGATGACGCGGGAAAACGGGGCGGGGACCTTGGGGAGGCGGAGCTGCTCGCCGGTGAAGAGGTGGAGGAGAAGGAGCCTCGGGGGGTACTGGGTGGACGCGGTGGTGGCGGTGACGAGGAAGCCGTGAGCGTAGAAGAGGGTGTGGCGGGAGGGGGGCAGGTGGTGGCCCCAGGGGAGGCGGAAGCGGTGGAGGCGGCGGAGGAGGGGGTGGAAGAGCGCCTCGGAGAAGGAGGGGAAGAGGGTGACGAGCAGCAGCGGGGCCTGGGAGGCGAGGAGGGGGCGCGACGGTGGGAGGAGGGTGCGGTAGGAGCGGGAGGAGGCGCGCAGGGAGAAGAAGTCCTCGAGGGAGGTCAGGCGGCGGGCGATGTCCGGGAGGAGATCCGGCGGGGGGGAAGGCGAGTGGGCAGAGGCGGCGGGTGTCGACGACGAGGAGGCGCCACCGGGCGCCGCCCCGGGTGAATTGTGGCGTCGGCGCTTCTCGGTCGCCATTTTCCCCGTCTAATTTCTGGGTTTTTTTCCCTTTTTCTTTTTCCCTGGTTTGGAGCAAAAACTGCCTGATGCTGCGACGGATAGAAAATAGCCAAGACTAGTCAACGACCCGGACCTCCCAGTGATCATGGGATCACGGCCCATAGGCCATGGCATTCCATTTCGTGTTAATATTGCTGGATTTTACTTTATTTTTCGATTACAAAGGAGGCTCGCAGGCACGCACAAACCACACGCAGGAAGTGCGTTCATTTATCACACCTATAAAAAATATGGAGATGAGAGATAAATCTAGGAGTGGGTATTCGGTTTAAAAATTGGTTATCGAATTTTTCGGTTCAAATTCAAAAACCAAACCGAATTAACCGAATTGAATTCGGTTCGGTTAATTCGGTTTTTCGGTAAACCGAATTTCCTTAGCAAGGTTATATGCTTACACATAAAAAATGATACCATATATACCACACCAAAACTGATACCATAAATACCAATCTTAGCAAAATGCATGTAATACCAGCATACTACAAATATATAATCACAGCAAACAAGTTCCTAATGCTTGATGAAACACTCATCACAAATCACAGCAAACAATTGAATAATCATAATGGGATTTGAGAACAGTACTTACAGGGGGGGCGACGGTGAGTCGGCAACGGCTCGGGGGTTGGTAGACAACGACTGCTGGTGACAACGGCTCGGGAAATGGGAGGACGGCGACGGCTCGGGGAGTGGTGGACGGACAACTTGAGAGGTGGTAGACACTGACGGCTCGGGGAATGGTGAACGTCGACTACTGGCGGCAACTTCGGGGATGGGAGGATAGCTCGATGGCAGCTTGGGGGACGGTGGCGATGATTGGGGCCGCGACGGCAGGTGGCGACGCCGTTGATTCGCGAGTTGCGACCTTGGGGTAGGGTTGGAACTAACAAGGAAATGGGGAATGGAATGGGGTGACAATTAGATTTCGAACTTGAATGTGAATTCTCTAGAGACTGGAGCAAGCGCTCGGTTTATTCGTTTTTGAAATTACAAAATGAATCGAAACCCGAATAGTATCTAAATAAAAACCGAATCATAAATCGAAAAACGAAAAAACTGATATATTTTTTTTGTTAATTCGGTTTGATATTTCGGTTTCGGTTAAAAATTACCCACCCCTAGATAAATCTAGGGCTTCACAAAGTTTTTACTAAGACGAAGTTAGAGATGGCCAAATGGGCTTGCCTAATGGGCCGGCCCGAGGCACACCATTGTAGGCCCGGCCCGGCCCGACCGTAAATGGGTCGTGTCGGCACGGCCCGCGAGCATGTGTCGTGCTTGGGTCGGCACCCCGTCACGGCGGGTCGGCATGGCCCGGCACGACCTGATTAGTCCGTTTAGTTTTTTCTAATTTTTAGAATTTATCTCATATTTTAGCTTTTTCTTAATGTGTATATTTTTTTTAAAAAAAATCTACCTACTTCCAGTTTTTCTAATTATTCTAATTCTTTCTGGTTTTTTTTATTTTTTTGACGCTAACAGATTACCGGGTCGACTCAGCCCGTTAGACCCGCGAAGGACCGAACAAGCACGACACGGCCCGTGAGGCCAACGGACTATGACTGGACCGCTAACCCAACACGTGAGCCAGCATGATACGACTCGTTTAGTAGCCGGGACTAAAAAATCGTGCCGTGCCGGCCATTTGGCCTTCTCTGCTCGCACCCCGTCCATATACCATGCTCCCCCGGGCGCCACCGGCCTCGGCAGTCGCAGATCCCCCAACACCAAACCGTCACCAAGCTTCCCTCCGCCGATCGGCCTCACTCCCCATCACCATGGTCGCCTCCGCCGCCGTCACATCCCTCTCCCACCTCCTCCCCACGCCCAAATCCAAACCCAGAACCCCACCCCGTCCCTCCTCCCACCTCTCCCTCCGCCGCAAGCCCTCCTCCACTGCCATCTCCGCCGCCACCTCCTCCTCCGACCTCCTCTCCCCCGCCCCCTCCCTCAAGTCCCGGCTCGCTGCCGGCGACACCCTCTACGGCCTCTTCCTCCTCTCCTTCTCCCCCACCCTCGCCGAGCTCGCCGCCCTCGCCGGCTACGACTACGTCGTCGTCGACATGGAGCACGGCCCGGGCGGCATCCCCGAAGCGCTTGCATGCCTCCGCGCCCTCGACGCCGCCCGCACCCCCGCCATCCTCCGCCTCCCCGAGGCCTGCCCCGTGTGGGCCAAGAAGGCGCTCGACCTCGGCCCCGCGGGCCTCATGCTCCCCGCCGTCGAGTCCCCCGCCGCCGCTGCAGCCGCAGTCTCCCACTGCCGCTACCCGCCCCGTGGCGTCCGCGGTGCCGCCCACCCCATCGTCCGCGCCTCTGCCTACGGCCTCGACGACTCCTACCTCTCCCGCTGCGAGGACGAAACTCTCATGATTTGCCAGGTCGAGACAGCCGCCGGCATTGCGGAGGTCGACGCCATTGCGGCCATTGACGGCGTCGACGTCGTCCAGATGGGCCCGCTCGACCTGTCAGCCAGCATGGGGTACCTGTGGGACCCCGGGAACCGTAAGGTGCGAGCCACGCTGAGGGAGGCCGAGAGGAAGGTGTTGGAAGCCTGGAAGAAGAAGGCGGCAGCTTCGGATGGCAATGTGGCTTATTTGGGCGGATTCGCGATGCCGAATGACCCACCTGAGCAGCTCAAGCTGAGGGGGTACCATATGGTGTCCGGTGCAGTGGACATTGGGTTGTTCCGGAAGGCAGCACTTGACGATGTCAAGCGGTTCAAGGAGGCAGTGATGGACATTGGCGAGGAGGGAGAGGATGAGAAGAAGGGGAAGGAAGATGATGGGTACTGGAGTGAGTGAGCAGAGCTCAGCTGAAGAAGAGCAAGGAAATGGTGATGGTGTCTTCTGTTTGTGTTCTGAATTGAGACTTGAGAGGTCTAAGTGATCTTAAGAGGCTCCATTTTCTGGCTTTTGGTGTACTCTTGTTTAGTTATTGATTTGATTTTCAGGAAGCAGTCTGTTTGGGCATCTTTGTATTCCCATTTGTAGGTGGTAACTGGTGATTACCAAAATAATGAAGTTGGATTTTACTGAAATGATGTTCTATCCTTTTCTTTCAATTTATTTTGCACATTCAGAAAAAGCTAGACATTTTTCTGAGTCAAACTCTAGGAATTATGTCATGGGAAGAGAAATGCAGTGGTAAGTATTTTTTTTTTTAGATTGTTGGTGGTGTGGAGCCAGGCCAAGCTACATGTCCACAATCTAGATTGTCAGTCTCACTACCTGCTCAACCTCCACCACCAGTTCAGATAATGCAGGCACATCCCATCCAAAACCATTGGGTCCTTTCCACATCCAAAAAAATCTCCTTCCGGACTCCAGCAAACAGGATGCAGCCTTAGGAGTTAGGAGCTAAGCCCTCTTCTAAATTTCTCGAGTCTTCCAAAGTTTTTGCTGCTCTTTTAATCATGACCACAATGCTCGCAGCTAGCTCCATAGTGAACACCAACCTTACTTGCTCTTCAATGATATCCTCCTGCTCAGACTTCACATCTGGTCATTCTTGGCGTCCAGTAGAGGCTGCAAAGCTCTACCCGACGCGTGCTGTGCACTTGCTGCGGATAACCTGTACTGCCACTAAGCCTGCAAAATCTCCAGGTAATGTGAATATGCTCTTCTTTTTCTTGCTATGGAGCTGTTAGTTATTCTGTTTGGCATGATGTTATTTTACTCTGATCCTCTCTTTTTTTACAGCTGAAGAAGATTGGAAGACCAAGCGGCAAGTCCTACTAGAAAATCGGGTAATTACCATCAATTCTAACTACTAACTATTTTATCATTAAATATATTTGAAGTTTTTTACGAATTCTTAACCTTTAGTTCAATGAAGGGGATTTGAATAACACATGTATGGGTAGAAAAATTATGGATTCCATGTGAAATAGGCCCTATTTTGACATCTATAGGAACTTATCTACCCTACGTCTGTTGATTCATGTGTTAATTTGCTGTTGACTCATGGTGAGCCTTTTATGCTTAGCAATTGTCAATTTACATTAGAGGTGTTGCTGTTGTTTGCTTCTGCAGGTACGTAGTGTTGATGTGAAGGAAGCATTGCGCCTTCAAAAGGAAAATAACTTTGTAATTCTTGATGTCAGACCAGAAGCGGAGTTTAAAGAGGTATCCTGTAATTGTTGTCTCCAGTTGTTGTACCACAATTTAGTTCTGGTTTGAGGCAATAACTTATGTTTACAGTACCGCATAATTGCAATTCTTTGTGCCATTCCTTTGTCAGAAACACTAGCTTTAGCCCAAAAAAATTGGCCTGAATTTTAGCAAATTTGATGTGTGTTAGAGATCATATAATGATTCAACATTGCTAATTAAATACAATTATGTAATAACTGAAGACAAGAACATAGGTTGCAATAGACGAACATAAATTAATTTTTTCAGATTGGGAGAATCTAACAGGCTAAAAGTAATCAAATCATTTCTAATGATTTCTGAAAAATTGTCAAACTTTGTTCTGGTATACTATGTGCCTTCATATCATGGAATTTTGTATTTCATTACTCAAGGTTCATTAAATTTTGGTGGCACTAGCATCATAGTTATGTAGTTTATTCTTATACAGGCTCATCCACCTGGTGCCATCAATGTACAAATATATAGATTAATAAAGGAATGGACAGCATGGGATATTGCAAGACGTGCAGCATTTGCGTTCTTTGGCATATTTGCCGGAACAGAAGAGAATCCTGAGTTCTTAGAAAGTATGGTAGCAAGTTCTGTTCGCTTATCCTTGATTACTTGTATATGAATCGGCAATCAGCGGCATATGTTATCTTTGTGCAGGTGTTGAAGCAAAACTTGGTAAAGATGCAAAGATAATTGTGGCATGTTCGACGGGAGGAACAATGAAGCCAACACAGAATCTACCTGATGGGAAGCAATCTAGGTATGTTATGTTTCCCAAGTATTATTTATCGCTAAACTTGATTCCTTTCCTACAGATTGATGTTCCTGTTCTAACTGACTTGAAAGTGCTGATTCAGTTTATTAATGTGATTGGCTTAAGGGAACGTTCTTTCCATCTTTCATGAAATGAGAAATGTAAAAAACACAAGGCTTCCCTACTAAACCAGTACACTACAGCTCACTTTACAACCAGGGCGGGTCTCGTTGTGCCTGTTCACTATCACTTTGTTATTCTAACCCGGTTTCCATAAAATGCTTTCTATGTTGTCAGGATCCTTTGTTAGTTGATGTTTATTTTGCAATTTGAGCATCTTTTCTTTCTTTGTACCGGGGGTTATGTTTCAACGACACTGCAGGCTTGGCATGTTCTAGCATTATCATGTGGTGGTCATAAATGATTTTCAATACTAAGAGATATTATCCTGTCAAGAAGATAAAGATTCTTATAGAGATCAAGGTACATGATATTTGCAACCATAACAAGTAGAATTGCTTAAGCAATTAAATTAGCCAACTTTTGAAGAATGCTTTTTATGGATGTATGTTAACAACATTCTAACTGTTCTGTAAAATCTTTTGTATATGCGTAATAGAAGTGGATCAAACTCAATACTGTGCATGTGATAACAGTGAACATACTCACTCGGTTGAAAACCAGATACAATTTGCAATTCTTATCATATTGGACATCCATATGCAGCAAAGTAGAAGGGGTTGTAGTTGAATATAGTTGCCAGTTTATCTTCTTTCCCTCAATTTATGGATAGTGTCTTCATGATGTGTACTGCTGAGCTTTAGCTGTTGAATTTACAGGTTCTGCAAGGTAAATCATAGTTGAGAACCAACAGTTTTAGTTTTTTTTCTTCATGTGCAAAGTTGCCAACTTAATAACTTCTAATAAAGCATGTGAATTCATGATAGAACTTAGAGAACTTACATGCAGGCATACAGCATTCACTTCTATAGTTCGAAAATGGAAATGACATCCTCAGATCGTTTAGTAGTTATGTAATTGCATCTTTAAGAAAATAAAATATGTAGAAACTGCGTTACAATGAACTATCTGCAAGATGTACTTGTTCCAGGCTATCAATTGGGAAGCTACTTAGTTTGCTATGAAGTAAGATCATCTATGTCTTACATACATCTATTTGTTCTTTCTCCTGACCTTTTCAGAAGTTTGTATTATGTTCCTAAGGAAATTATAAATCCACTTCTGAGCTCATTGATTATTTTTTACTTTGGCAGGTCTCTGATAGCAGCATACCTATTGGTCCTAAATGGTTACAAGAATGTGTTCCATCTGGATGGAGGACTTTACACATGGTTCAAGGAAGGCCTACCAGCTGTTGAAGCAGAAGAATGAGCAAGAAGGACCGGTTACTTCATGTTACGACATCATTGTTCATATACTGGAGTTGTGATGAGTTGTAATGATGTGCTTCACGGATAAATTTGTTCACTAGTTTTAAAATTTTAATCTACTCCCGCCGGTCACAAATACATATTGTTTTGAGATATGTGCAGTCAAATTTTCAAAAATTTGGCTATCAATTTCTTTTAAAATATTAGATTGAACGTATGAAAATCATATGTATAGATTTGTCTCGAAAAGTATTTTCATAATATTATAATTTTATTGGGTGTTATAACTATATTACAATAGAAATTAGTGATTCAAATTATGTTTTGAGAACTGTGTTAATATTCAAAATGATATTTATTTTTCGACTGGAGGGAGTATTTTTTCGATGGAGATGTGTGCTACATTTCTTGTGATCTTTCTGTCGTCGACTTGTGGGTGTATGATACTTGGGTATGGCAATATGATGACTATGAGTTTGACAAAGAGAAGTTGGCAGAAGCCTCATTTCTCTTGCACCTCTTAGAATGGACCTTTGTTTATGGCAAAGGCCGCCGAAAATAATCAAAGGAAACAAAATGGTAGCTTTGCAGACAGTTTTGCATGGAGTCAACTAGCTTTTCGGGGTTTCATTTGACACTAGCCAGGGTCACGCGCTACTTGCGTCGTGCGAATTTTCGGCGCATGGCGTTGCGCAGTACGAAATTTGGGAAATTCGGTCGCACGACGCTGCGTTGCGTAAAATTTGGTCTAACGGATATTTCTATTTTTTTTTGCGTAATTTCAGTTTTTTTTGTTTTTTTTAAATGGGATGCTAGGAATCGCCAGCGAATCTATGGATTGTTAGGAGCCATTTGCGAATCTGTTGAATTTTTTGGGATAACCAATGGGTCGCTAGGACCCGCGGCGAATCTGTGGACTGCTATAAACCGTCGGCAAATATGTGGTTTTTTTAGAGAAAACCGTGGATTTTGCGTAATTTCGGTTTTCTTGTTTTTTTTAAAAAAAATGGGTCGCTAGGATCTATCGGTGAATCTGTGGACTGCAATAAACCATTGGCGAATCTGTGGTTTTTTTTGGAGAAAACCGTGGATTTTGCATAATTTCGATTTTCTTGTTTTTTTAAAAAAAATGGGTTGCTAGGATGTATCGGCGAATCTATAGACTGCTATAAACCGTCAACGAATCTCTATTTTTTTTTGAAAAAACCGCGGACCTAAACGCAATTTTGTTTTTTGAGTCCATTCTGATAGAAACCGCCAGGAGGACCTGAATGTAAACCGCAGAGGGACTAAACGTAATTTCATTTTTTTTGTTTTCTTTCTGTTAAAAAACCGATCAAAGGACCTAAACGTAATTTCGAATTTTCCAGAGAACTTTTTCGTGAAGATGCTGACGTGGTACGCTTGGCTGCTCACAAAATCTCTCCGCTATATATATATACAGGTTCTTTCTGTTAAAAAACTGATCAAAGGACCTAAACGTAATTTCAAATTTTTCAGAGGACTTTTTCACAAAGATGCTTATGTGGCACCTTGGCTGCTGACAAAATCTCTCCACTATATATATAACTAGATAGAATCTCGCGCTACGCTGCTCCGTGCGAAAGTTGGTTTTTTATTCTTTTTGGAAAAAACAATAGGAGGATTTGTACGTAATTTCTGTTTTCTGGGGGGTTTGTAAAAAAAAATGGGCTGGCTAGGAGCCGACGGTGAATTTGCGTTACCACGGGCTTTTTTGTTTTTGCAAAAACAGTAGTTGGAGGGTCCATTCGCGAATATACAGAACCACGGGGTCTTTACTGTAAAATTCCGGTAGAAGGAGCTAGATGTAATTTCTATTTTTTGCAAAACTAATCAGTGGAGGACCTGATCGCGAATATGCGGAACAACGGGTCCTTTTTCTCAAAACAACCAGTAGAAGGACCTAAACGTAATTTTGAAATTTGCAGAAGGCCTTTTCGCAAAAAAAATCACCACGTAGATCGGCTGACTGCTCGCCAATCTCTCCGGTTTTAATAGATAAGTTATACATTATTGGAGTATGTTTACTAGTAGGTTGGTAGACCCTTTGGACGATATTTTAGTGTGTACATGTAATATGATACTAGACAATCGAGCGCGGCGTGCCACGCCGCGACCGCTGCTCCCCACGCGAGTAAATCGAGAAAACGTGCGACTATCGCTCCCTACGTGAGTAAATCGAGAAAATACGGGAGACGATTGAAAGGATATAATCTGCGATTTCGCTGGAACGGAAGGTTCGCCTCGAAAAAAACGGAAAACAGAAAAAAGAACCTAAACTTTTTTTCAGAAAAGGACCTAAACAAAAAAAAATTCGAAAAAGGGCTTAAACGTAATGCTAAAAAAATGCAAAAATGACCTAAATGGAATGTATTTTTTTCAAAAAAAAGAACCCGAACGTATTTTTTCCCTAAAAAGGATCTAAACGTAATTTTGATTTTATAAAAAAGGACCCGAGCGCAATGCCTAAAAACGTATAAAGGACTTAAATTTAATATATATTCTTTTTCTTGAATAAAAGGATCTAATCGTATTTTTTTTCTCGAAAAAGGACCTAAATGTAATTTTGTTTTTCGGAAAAAAGACCTAAACGTAAAAAAAAATCGCGGCTCGGCTTGAGCCGCGCGTCGAGCCGGCTCAAATCGTTGTGGTGAGTAGGATCACGTCATCGAGCACTCATGTCAATTTCACTTCCCCGGTACAGGACTTTTTTTTATAGATGTTATATTATCTATTAATTAAATATATTTATATACATATAAATACCTGCTAAGCATTGGTGCCTATTTAAGCATCAATGCTATAACATAAGCACTTATGACTTATCTGCCCATGTGACAAGAAAATTAATTTTTATTTGCTAACCACCTATATTGTATGCTCTTATAGGAATCTGTCCTATGTTAATGTGATTTTCAATGTTTTAGCTTTATTTAGATGTTATAACAAATAGAGCATCTGTATTTTTGTGTTCCTTCAAGGGAATCTCTTGGAGTTGCATCGAAAGTGGTAGAAAGAAAGGTGGTGACGAAATCAGTGAACCAGAAGGAAGGAATTTCACGCGCTTCACAGAGAGAGAGAGAGAGAGAGAGAGAGAAGGGGGGGGGGGTTTGAGTTTGATACAGGTAAAAAAACACGGACATTCCCTTATTTTTAAAAAAATAATAATACATTTTTAATAATTTATAAAAATAATACCCTATTTTTTAAAATAAAAATACATCTTTATCGCCAATTCAATCGGCGATAGAAGCTAAAATGACAACAGAAGATTTATCGTTAATTCATTTGGCGATAGAATGCCTATTGCCATTCATTTGGCAACGGCAATAAAAGTATATTTTTGTAAAAAAAAAGGTACTTTTTGTAAAATTATTAAAAATGTATTATTTTAAAAAACAATTCGTCATTCTCTTCTATACACCAACGAACTAAAAAATTATGATCGATGATAGATGGATCAAATACAACCGTATATGAAGAATTAAACCATTTCTTGTCACATATACAATGTTTTACATGTCTGAACTACTCTATATTCGAAATGCAAGTTGTGAAGTTAAAAAAGAAAAACTCTTACGTCTCACAGCGCCATCAAGAAGACAAGAACCTAGTCGTGCCAATCACGAGCAAGCGCACTGCGAGCTCTTCTTCATGGCGCTGGTCTCCATGATGGAGCCCACGTCCACCTTGGTCCCCTTCAGCAACTGCACCTCACCTCTGTCGCCACCATTGCCGCCGCCGTTGCGCATCCGCCGTGCCTCGTTGAGCTCGAGCGCCCTGCGTGAGACAACGGCGAAGATCTCCTCGAGGAGCGTGAGGAAGGCGCGCTCTACGTTGTCCCCCGTGAGCGCGGACGTCTCGGAGAAGAAGAGCCCCTGCTCCTCCGCGAAGCGCGCAGCCTCGTCGGTGGGCACCTCGCGGCGGTGCGCCGGCATGTCGGCCTTGTTCCCGATGAGCGCCACGACAGTGGAGCCGTTGGCGTGCGCGCGCAGCTCCTCCACCCACCGGGCCACGTGCTCGAACGTCCGGCGGCGGGTGACGTCGTACACCACCATGGCGCCCAGCGCGCCGCGGTAGTACGCGCTCGTCACCGCGCGGTACCTGCAAACACACGCACAGTCCAAATGCCAATTAAACTGGATAAATTTTAGAGTGCATTATATTGGTATTATATAATTGTTGGTAGAATTCAGATGTAGTTATTAATTTGTTGAGAAAATTCTACTACTCTACTATCAGATAAAATATAAATAAATATGGGCTAATCTATTGGTAGTTTATAATAGTTAGTATAAATCAGATTCATTAGATCGAAAAGAATGAACGGACTATATTAAATTTAGTGTACAGTAAAGAAGCTCTTAAACTAAGTGAAGAAATCTTTTGGCCTTCCGTATACAAACGTTCATTTGGAACACTGAAATCTCACACCAATTATGTAGAAGTTGTTTTGTATATTCCAAAACTCCTGCGTCCACGATAAGCTGTCGCTAGGCGCCAACAAGGAACTCTCTTAGGACGTAATGGACTGACAAGGTTGCGTACTCACGCATAACCGAGTTTAGAGCATCCCTTCTATCTTAATACAAAATGCGGGAGAAGTCTTTATCTCTTCATACCATTGTCATTGAAACCCAACCGGCTAATCCAAATGCGACTTGGGCATGTAAGATTGCTCCCCTATGTGATGGTTTTTTAGTTTCTTTCCTGCAAAGGAAAAGGTCTTCCTTTAAGGGATCACTTTCAGTGGTCGGCATGCTTGGGTGGCAATAGCATCCAATTGTCTCATTGTTAACATGGGTATAGCTTTCACATGGCTTCATGAAAACTGCCTACCATTCTGCATTCTTATCTTCTCATCCTCTTACAATTTAATTTCTTTTAGGAGTCCTGGTACTCATCCAAACGGTGATCAACTTAAAAAAAATTTGAAGTCGGTTGACTGACATCATCATTAGAGTTTCAAATTTTGGCGAAATAAATACTATCTCCCGAAATATATTTATCCCAGTTACATTTCGGCAGGTTCATTTGAATTTTGTACCCAAAATCAAATTTTGATCAAAATTTATCCAAAAAATCAAATTTCAGTCAAAATTTGTAAAAAAAAATTCAAAAAATTGGACCACTATTTCGTCCCGAAATTACCGAATTTCAGTGGTTCCGATTTTTCTTTTTTAAACGAAATTCGTAACCTTGGTCATCATCCCCTCCTCCGGAAGCAAGAGCTCCTTATTATAAACGTACTTGGCAGTATAAACCAATCATGTGGGAAAACAGCAAAATCAGGTGGAATAACTTGAAGGCAGCATTAACAGGCTACAGGGAAGCATCATATCTTTAGCTGGTATCACACATACAACTCCTAACGAAAACGACCGCTTTTCTATACCGTGATCATTCATCGGAATTGTGTACGGTGCAGGAAGCGGTTCGCCGGAAACGATCGATCGGGGTTGAAATTGAATTGAACGAAGTGGACGCGCACACGTACCTCTCCTGGCCGGCGGTGTCCCAGATCTGCGCTTTGACGCGCTTGCGGTGGAGCGTGAGCGTGCGCGTCTGGAACTCGACGCCGATGGTGGACTTGGAGTCGAGGAAGAACTCGTCCTTGGTGAACCGCCCCAGCAGCTGCGTCTTCCCCACCGCCGCGTCGCCCACCACCACCACCTTGAACATGTAGTCGATCTCCGCCTCCTTCTCCCCCTCCCACCCAGCCGCCGCCGCCTCCTCCTCCTCCTCCTCCCCCCATCTCGCCACCATCCTCCCTAGTCCCTACCCTTTGCAGCTAGCTGAGCTACTTCCCTCCTTCCCTTCCTTCTCCGAATCAATCAAAGACTTCCCTTTTCGTTCCTTTTCTTGATCACCTCACACCTCTTTTTATCTACCGATGCTTCTTGATTATTAATTGATACGATGTGTGAACTGTGCGAAGCAAAGAATATGTATCTATATGGCTAGCTATCTAGGCTGTGGTGTGGGATGCAAGAACAGGACAGGACAGGGCAGGGCATGGCAACATGGCATAGCATGCAGCGCTTTTGAGGTTGAATTGTGCTGGTGTCTACTCCAGTGCCTGCCTAGTGCCTAGTGCGGGGGGGTTGTGCTGTGTGTGTCCTGCTTTTGGAGAGAAAGGATTGCTGCACAAAAGGGAGGCCGCAGCTATTGTCCTGGCTTTGCTGTCTTGTCCATGTTGATTTGAAGACCACATAGTCTTGGATCTTGGTGTCTTGCTCCTTTTTTTTTTGCATCTTTTTTTGTGTGCTGCCTTCTACTTTTCTTGCAGAGTTTGAAAGCGAGGAAAGCTTTGCTTAAAACCTGCAAATATTCGTATCCACGGCTCATCACTAATCAGCCGTATACATTGATGATGCAGGACAGCACAAGTTGCTTCCTGGCTAATAAGAGTATGCCTTGTAGGCCTTTCTCTTGCAGCGAGACAGTGAAAATACGGTTCCAGCTATAAGCATACAGGAGTGGGATGCATTTAGTCATGAGCAAAACCCAGAAATCCTGTAGCTTGTACTGCGGCTAACCTCTTTTAATTTGCCTTTAATATGTTCAACAGAAAGTTTATATACTATACTGTGTTTTCTGTTCATGAAATAAGCAGCTTGGGTACATATAATAAACCGATAGAAAAAGTGAAGGAACAGTGCGACATGAATACCTTTTGTTACGATTAAAAGAAATGTTCGAGACATGAGCGGACTTAGTATAGTGGTTGGTCATCTTCTCAGGCTTCATCAATTCGCAGCTCATGTCACACTCACACGGCTAGATCAGAATTCAGAAAATCGGCAGCAAGTTGCAGGAGCTGTGCATTTGCAGTCCAGAAGAAACCAGGAAAATCCAGGTCCAAGCATCAGTCCATTTTCCGGATATATGTAACCGATAAGGACATCACGACCCTCTGGGCAATTGCGTCCCGGCTAAGGCTTCTCTGGGCATGCAGAAAATCGATCCTCTTTGGCCACAGGCTTGCAAGCACTTGGATTTCTCTTTCTATCGTGCGGTCGTGCCGTCCCTGTCGTCGCTTTGGCTCCGTATGTCACGTAACCGCAAGAACACACTGTAATCATGCATGCCATACGGTATTTCCGTATTTTCAAGCAAAATGACGGGACCAAGCTACGAGATCCCACTGAAAAAGCTGGTGCTTTTTAGCATGTTGGTACGTGTAGGTGAGATGGCAGGTGTAAGGTGTTGGTACGAAGATGCGCGGCTCTTATACGTATTTACGTATACTGAGAAGAAAAAAAGACGATATGTGTGAGGTACCGAGGTGTTTGCAGGTTACTGGGTTTTTCTTTCAGAGGCTAGGAGGATAAGTTTTTTCATCCTCCTTTCTGAACAATTCGAGGAGAACATGAATGCATTGTCATGATAGGGCACTTCGGAATTTCAGTATCACAATAACTTTTGTGAAAGGTCAGCCTGATGCACCTAATAGAAGCCCTTGATGTACAAGCAGGACTAGCTGGCTACTGTCGTTTTAGAAAAGATAACGCTAGGACCAGCAGGCTGCAGTATTGAGAAGGGAATACAGAGCAAGCTCATCATCCATTATCCAATGTCCATACACGTATATGTGCAGTGCGCAGGCAAATCAATGCCCATTAAGCTCACCATCCTAGCTAGCTATCACGCTGATAGAATCATAGAATGGCTCCGCTATTATTAGAACATCAACTTCATCTATTTCTGATAGTTAAGTCACTGTTCGGATACGCTTGAGGATACATGTTCTGAATTCTGATCAACAAGAAGCACACGAAATTAGCAAAGACTTAATTTGTGCGAGGATCAACTAGAACAAACAAGATTGAATTAGTACAAGAAAAGAAAATCTCTGTACGATCGATGATGCCTTGTACGTGCAAGCCTTTTGCATCGGAGCTGTCCATGAAGAGCATTTCTTCAATCAATAACAACCAGGACAATCATTCACTTTAGCTTTCTTCACATGAAGAGAACTATGCTTACCGTAGACGACACTAAGTCAATGGTTCAATGCCCATGTATCAGTTGAATAAATCCCACAGTGTAACTTCAGTGGAATATTGATCGTTAATCACAATTCATCATGAAAATGAAGTCATCACCCGTCACCATTTTTCAAAGAATTTGATATCTTTCACAACAAAGTAGTAATCACAACTGGATTGACACATTCCAGAGAGGAGAATAGTTACATAGTCACGTTAAGAAATGCATGCAAGAAAATGAAAGTGCAGCTGTGGCCAGCAATGTGTTACAAAATACAGCTACACAGGAGCCTTGACTAATTGTTCTGAGACTCTTGAGTGCATGCTCAAATTTTTCATACATACAGCTTATCCATCTAAAAATAAAAATACAGATTATGGATTATTTGTTGTTGGTGCGAGGTTTTTCAGTGTGGATTATTTCTTTTTCATGATGAATTGTACGTATGAAATGTTGCACCAGCGATTAATTGACATGCGGCCCAAGCAACTTAGTATCTACCATGAGGCCCACCATCTGACCTTGTGCCAGGAGAGAGAATTGTAGGCGCAAATTGGCAGAGTGACTATCTCACTATCATATATGTTCATCAAATTTATAGCCTGCAAAATGAATTGGCATAGTTTCAGAGCCACAGTCAAACTCATAACCTCAACAAATATTCGAAGATCTAAGTTTATTCTCCTTCAATCAAATGTGTATCACGCTGTAAAGCTGATGTACATACAGATATTAGATATGATATGACACACATAGTAATCTGGTTTCAAAAAGACACACATAGGAAAAAGGAGAAATGCTGATATTCCAAACTAATGTTGAGCTATTCTTAGTTTTTAGTTATCTACGCTCTATACTGTTCAGCGCGTCAATTTGCCAAGCTAAGCTAAAAAATGTCTTTTAAAAAAAAGCTAAAAAATGTCATATCCACATAAATTTACTGCATTGCTACATCCACTTATCATTAAGTGGTAATCATAGATCTTATTTTCAGTGTTCTGCAAATCATTTGGTCAAGTTAAGCTCAAAAGGAAGACTTCCACAATATAATGGTTTCATCAAAACATGTGACAAAATATTCACCAAGGTGGCTGGCTGCACACAGATTAATCTAAAATAAAATAAGGTTAACCAGACCAAACAACAGAAAGGACAGAAAATCAATAACTTGTCACAAACTTCTGATCACAGCTATTTGTCAGCTGCTGGCTCTCCAATCCACGAATAAATGTAATGAGCCACGTTAAATAAACACACATGATACAACCTACTGGAAGTGAAACAACGGGAAAATATACAAATAAATAAACAGATTCTGCATAAGATCCATAGCACATGAACTTAGTAAAAAGCAAGAAGCTGGCAAACACACTAGTCAACAAAACATGGCAACATAAGTAGAATTTATTTGGATGCAGGCAATCATAGATTTCATAGCTAGAAATGATGTCATAATTACCTTGCAGAGTCTCCAGAGCAACAAGAGCTTGGACAGGAGTGGCAAAATCAACGAAACATAAGACATGATACCGTCCAGGTTGTAGGGAGAAAAGTCCACATATAAGATTTAATTTTGGCTTCACAAATAAAAGCAAAATTATATTAGTACACAGCATTTAACTTACATGTCTGGACTCCTTGTCGACCAACCTCACCTCACAAAAACCAGAAAAAGGGCGAAAAACATCTGAAGAAGCAAGAGTTAAGGGGCAAAAGCACCTAACTGGTGAAATATGAGGCACATCACAAAAGATGCATGGATACATAGATTGATAATGCGTAAATGTCAAAATCAAACGTAGTTTACAAGCGAAGAAAAGGGCAAAAGACCCAGCATTGCAAGTCATTTTTCCTATAGTGGCAGAATACGATGCATAGATTTATGTGTTCAGAGCTCTCACGTGAATTGAAGAAGATATTCCTGGGAATCAAGATGTATGAAGCATGCAGCAAAATGGTAATTGGAACATTATGGATGTATGGATACGGGAAACCTCCCTCCTCATGCAGTTAGAAGGGAGACCTTCCACGTACAATGTGTTAGATATGTCATAACGAAGAGTAGGATCAGTCCTTGCAGAGCCCATGTTTCTACTGTCCCACCCCATAACACCGATCATTTGGTGACTATAAATTGGATATGTAGCCATCCCACCGAGTGGCCTAGCAGTTTGGCCAGCACCAACATAAGGCATCCACAAACACATGCAACGGTACAAAGTTACTATTTTGGTAAGAAAACTGTTAGCCTTAAACTAAGAAACTTCTTATTGCTACACTACCTCATTGTTTAAGTGATGACCACAGGAGGCTCCCATTGCTTCATGAAAGCCAGCGCCTTCTTGTCCAGAAGGCATGCCTGCAAAACAAATGTGTAAAATGCTTAAATATTGAGAAATTTTATATTGGATAACATAGCTAGTAAGTAGTGGTGATAGAAATCAAATCTAACCATCTATTCTTCATGGGTATTTTAGACTTTTCCAATCCATTCATCATGAGTATTTTAGATTTTTCCTAATTCGTTCACAGTTTTGGATTCACCGAATATCTGGTGATCTTCAGAGGCTTCTTATCTATTTATCAGGATCACATGACGTGTTTTACCGTAGAGGACAAATAGTATGACATAATTTTTTACCCTTTTATCCCTCTCTAAATTTTATTACCAATACTACAGGTGGTAGTATAGCTAGATCTAAATTAATTTTAACTATTAGATTCAAAGGAATGGACGGCTTATATTGATTTTAATCCACTCTAAAGCTCTAAATATTCAGATGTACGTCTCACTTTGCATACACTTCTAAAAGTCATTCAGCAGAAAGTATAGTATGACCTCCTCAAGTTGTTATTTTATTCCTTCCATTGAAGAAGCAAGTCGCAACAAAATGGAAATACGCACAATAGAAACACACACGTGAAAAGCAAATGAGGCGCAACAACTACAAAAGTGTCTTACCTATTAAGAGTCTCACAACTGATGCGCAAGTGGCAATCCATAATGCTGTTTCAAATTTGAGCTAGGTGTGCATAGCAGGCCTGGGAAGTACTTCTATGTATCATTTCTTGAAAGTTGTACAAGTACTAGGTAGGGTTGCGCGCTATGCCACGCCGTGCAAAATTTAGTCCAGGGTCTTTTTTGCAAAAAAAAGTAGGAGGATCTAAGCGTAATTTTGGTTTTCTTGGGGTTTTTTCAAAAAGGGCTGGTTAGGAGCCGTCGGCGAATTTGCAAAACCACGAGGTCTTTTTTCAAAAAAAAGGTGGAAGACCTGTGTTGAATTTGTGGAACCCTACCTTTTACAAAAAAAAAATCATCAGAAGGGTTTAAGCGTAATTTTGGTTTTCTCGAGAGGATTTTTAAAAAATGGGTTGATTAAAAGCAGTTGGCGAATTTATGAAACCACGGGGTCCCGCAGCGTGGTGATGCCCCGAGTGCTGCAACACAGGCGCGGGGCGCGGCCATCCCCGCCGCCGCCGAGGCCTGCTGGCTCGGGTCGACGGCGTAATTCCAGAAGCTCTCGGCGGTCATCTCTCGTGAGGAGGAGGGGAGTCGGTTCGCGTGCTGGACCTTGTCCGTGCCGGCCTGGTGGGCTAGCTGCTATGTACTTACGTAAGAATGTGCGCGTTTTAGGCGTTCGTTCCGCACGCGGAGTGGGTCGGGTCGGGCCGTGCGGCGCGGCTGTGATGGAGTGGGAGGAGGATGGTGCGTCTCGGCGGCGCTCTGTGCCGAGGCCCAGCAGGGCGCGTGGCTTTCCGACGTGCCGCGCGTTTCCGGGTTTCCCTCCTCAACACACAGTGCGTTGTGGATGGTGCGTTCTCCAAGCACTACACGATCCATATATAGTCGTGTTATAAAGTCACCGTGTCGATCACCGAGAAAAGCGAGAAGAATCCCACCGTCATCCAGATTCTCACCCTTGCAGTGGCAACAAGTTAGGCACGGTAGAAAACAAACTGGTCAGGGATCACACACGATCCGAGGTCGCCTCGTCTTCCGCGGCCGAATTTTAATGCTGCGAGCCTGCAACGTGCCGATCCCACTTCACCTACCTCACCAGCATGTGAGTTTGACGTGATTTGAGCGTGCTTTTGCCTTTCTTCTCATCATTTTCCTTTTGTTTTCTCGTCGCCTCGAGCCGGCGGAAGCCCCACGACCGAGGGTGGCTCGGCTCGATGGCGCGGTTGGTGGTGCCTTGTACGTCGTGACAGCGACATTCTTTACCTTGCCTTCTCCCCAAAGACGACCCCCGCCCGGCAGCCAACCCCGTCCTCGTCGCCGCGAATATTCGTCGTCCCCGGCCTCAGTAGTAATTACCTGCCTCCACTCCACCTCGGTTCGGCCTCCTCTCCTTATATAGCCTAGCCCACTCCATTCACCACCCGCTTACTCGCTCCCATGGGCGGGTAGAACCACAGTGCCGCACCGACACGCGGTGAGTGACAGAGTGATTGCGTTGCGCTTGGGGGCGGCGGCGGCGATGGGGCTGCTGTCGAATAGGGTGGAGCGGTCGGAGATCAGGGCCGGCGACCACATCTACACCTGGAGGGCCGTCTACGCCTACTCCCACCACGGTACGCCGGGCCCCTCCCCTCATCCTCCTCCGTCTCCTCTGATGCGATGCAATTGCGCCGGTTCTTGGGGTCCTCGTCGCTTGAATTGTCGCCAATGGGGACGCGCTTCGTTTCTTTATTCTCCTGCTGGGTTGGGGACAGATCCGGTTGCTCTGCCGGCGCTGTGAATTGTCGCGCGCGAGTGGTATTCGATCAAAAGCTGTTGATTTGACCCGGAATTCTGGCCCGTGCCAGGTCAATGGGGAGCATTTTGCTATGGAATTCTGATTGTGCTTGGTTGGTTGGTCAGTGTAGTGATTAGGGCGGGAGTTCATGTCTGTGTGTTTCGTCTCAATTGGGCAGTCTGTGGATTTCCTCTACCTCCTGCTTTCCTGCGCGATGTTATTCTCATAGCAAAGTCCTCTGCTTGAAGCAGCGATCGCTTTATCGGTAGGAGGTGTGCATCAACCATCAAACATCTGGTTTGCCAGCTTTGCAGGCGAAGTTACCCGATTACAAGTTTAGAAATTGGAACTGCTCAGCTGTGACACAGCGATTAGTGTACTACAGTTATACTCTCTTCCATTTGAGTTAATCTGTAAGATTGCCACAGCATTAGATTGGTGGAAGGATGGGTGACTGTAACCGCGGAAAATTGGGGTGACATACATGATAAAGATTGATGCCATGTTTCTACTCCATCTCTGTTGGTTAGGCGTAGAATTGAGGGAAGCTCCCAAACTCTGTCCCTAAATCCTTCAAGATGGCTGTGATGTCGCATGTTGCGTTTCTTGCTTTACATGTAGAACAACGGACACTTATTGCTGCTCACCCACTGCTAACCAACTTGTCTGTCTGTATCTATGATCTGTTGGTTTCTTGTGGAGTAGACTTCCTATTGTTAATTCGAGGCTGCCAACAAGAAAGAAGCACTGTAAGGTTAGCCCATAGTGGACTGAACCGCGTAACTAACTAGTTTATAGTAATGTTTTAGTTATGGTAAACTCATACCACCAAAGTATCCTATGATAATTACTTTGATTGGTCGAGAACTTGATATCAAAATTTCCCCCTTTATCTTTGACCTTTACCTCTGGCTCTCGCTGTATTCACCGCAGTTCTTTGACTTTGCATCTCTTTTACTTCCATACAACACAGATCTTTGATATCCATGTAGGAAGCGTAAAGTGCACTTCTACATCGTGTCACTATGCGCTATCTAGACAGTGTGTCACCACGATCAGTGCTTTTTATTGGCTGATTATATCTATTGTGATGGTCCTTCGTGGGCATTCGATCAGGACCACATATTTGGGGAGGACACGGTGTAGATTTTGCACATGACTACCTGCATGGAAAAGCTGCAATATTCGTGAAAACCATCTTGTCCATTCCCCCTTCCATTTATCTGTTTTTCCTGCATTCTATTCCTTGTCTGGCTGTGGATTATGTCTAGGGTGGTGTATTTTTCATGTTTCAGCAAGGTAGTCACTACGAAGCAATTCCTTTCGCAAGTGAAGTTTATTATTCACCTTCATTTTTATTATTCCATTAGCCAGATCTTCTGTTCAATGCTTCTATAAAAATTGGTCTCCTGTTGGGCATGTTCTTATTCAGCTACCACTAATGGTGTGTTCAGGTATTTATGTTGGAGGAAGCAAAGTGGTCCATTTTACGCGAAAGAAAGTATCTGAATCTGGTTCAGATTCATCCGACTCCACCTCCAGCCTGATCTCAGAGGCTTCATCAGAGTGCCCAATATTCCCAGACTGTGGTTTTCAGCTACCCAACAGTGGCGTCGTGCTCACCTGCTTGGATTGCTTCCTTCGCAATGGCTCCCTCTACTGCTTCGAGTACGGAGTGCCATCCGCCGTTTTCCTTGCAAAGCTGCGTGGGGGAACCTGCACCATTGCCCAATCAGACCCACCGGAGGTTGTGGTCCGCAGAGCTATGTACTTGCTTCAAAATGGGTTTGGAAACTATGACATATTTGAGAACAATTGCGAGGACTTTGCACTCTACTGCAAGACCGGGCTTCTACCTGTTGAGGAACCTGGCATTGGGACGAGTGGGCAAGCATCTTCAGCCATCGGTGTGCCATTGGCAACTCTGTTGTCCACTCCGTTTAAGCTTTTTGCCGCTGGTCCACTTGGAATGGCCACTGTTACAGCTGGGATGTACTGTGCTGGTAGATATATCACTGACATTGGAGTACGAAAGGATGTGGTCAAAATCGAAGTGGAGAACTTATCGTCGCACCTTGGTTGGCGCCAGATTGGAGATGAAGAATCGGTGGACAAAAGCTCAGATAAAGTGAAAACCTTGCTCCCTATGAAGAGAAAACGTGAGAGGTGACGGCGACAATACAGTTTGCGAGTATGAACTTATCTGCCCTTCGTCGCTAACTGGTTCAGAGCTGTGGATAACTTATAGTCTATATTTCGCTATAATAAGTTTGGTATAGATATGTACCCGGGAAGCGTGCTCTGATGTGGTTAAGTGCACTGCGCACTTCACATAATTAATTGAACTACTTTCCAAAGTGGATATGTGACGGAAATTGGACAATTGGATCATTAAAATCAACCAGATTTTTACTGTTCTACGAATATGATAGCTCGCATTCAAGTTGTCTGTTCTTTTTCTTCAGCTGCTAATTAACAGCAATTCTTTTCTTGCTTGTGGCATCAAGATGGTTTTCAATCATGGTTAAGACTTAAGCTGTAATGGGTTGTTTTTTTATGATGAACTTCAAATCCGAGCACTAAACTATCAAGAGACCAGGCTCAGAGCAAACTGTCGGCATTGTTTGTTCACTTTCCATCAGGTAGGAGTATAATGTATGATGTATCAGTACATCTTTCGTCCAGACTTGATGATTGAACATGACAACTTGTCTGGATTCTACCAGATGTAGCCACAGGGGAAACTTCAGTACCTTTCTGCATGTGTAAGAAGATCTGTAAGAACAGGGGTTACAGGGCAAAGATGCTGCTTGTTTCCTTTGAAAATTACCTGCATAGCCTCTTCCTTTTACCTTTATCTTTGTGTTATACTTTTAATCATTGATCTGGGAGACCCCTCAGGTCTTTTTTCCTTTGTTTTCCATTAACACTGCCATGGTCTTGGGTGTTTTTTTATGAGATTCCCCTCTAAGGCAAAACTAGAGGAATTGTCTAATTTTGAGTTCTTTAAGCTAAAGGGTACAGGGGCTTCTGTATAGGTATCTGGGTGGTCTCATGAAGCTACGGCTACGGGCAAACTTCACATAGTCTGGATTAGAGTGATTGGGGTTCCTGACACAATGAAGAATTTTTTTTCTTTATATGAAATTGGATCCTCTCTTGGAGTAACAGTTGATGTGGATATGGACACAGTCAGATCTCATGATTTGGTGAGAATCAAAATGGGGGTGACAGATCCTACTAAAATACCTGTTTCTTCAGTTGTAACAGCACCCGACTTGTTACAATATGATATATATTTCCAGGTAGAGTCAATTATAGAGAAGGGATGGTCTCTGATAGGAGGAAAGAGGCAAGTTGAAATCCAGACACCAAATATGACAGACGAGGCAGAGATAGAAGATAGCTCATTCAAAAAGAAGAAGAATGTAACAACAACTGGTATTGAAAGAGGAGTGACAGAAGGGGGTAACAATACCATTCACAAAGGAAAACAAACGACAGAGACATCCTGTTGGCGTCAAAAACTTGATGTAGGGTTTCGACAAAGAAGACACCGCATTTAACACCGGTTCAGAGCGTGCGGTCGATTTGACTCAGAATCGACAAGGTAAAAACAATAAAATTCAAACAAAGCCGATCGTTAAGATCAATCGGCTTAAACTCGATCAGCTTGAAGCCGATCAAGATCAAGGTATCAGGATAAATCTAACTAGCCGATTAAGGCTAATCAGAGGATAAAGGCAGATCAATTCTGAAGAAGGCGATGCGCAACAAAATCAGAATAAACCAAACCTGGGGTGTAACTGAGGATGATCAACAATCGGCGATGCGCAACTTTATAGATCAAAATCGATTACAAAGGCTAAATTACAAGAACTACTCCTAGTCGACAGGAAAAGTAGATGAAAAGTAAAAGCTAGTTGATTGTATTGTGTTGGTGATCTCTCGCAACTTGCTTTGGCTCTTTTTTTATACCCTTCGGCCGATCGTGTCCTACTACAACACGCTTCAGAGTCCGTATCTGCGTCGGCCTTATCTTGGACGATTGTTTCCTTAAAAACCTTGCAGTTACCAAATATCTTGGATTCTTTCCAATCCTTAATTTGTTTCATACCTTTGATTTTATTGCTGATTTGGATATATTGCGAATTTTGGTGCAAACATATGCCCCTATTTTTGAAAGATGACTTGTCATCTATCAAAATCACAATTATCGGCTTGTTAAATCGGCTAACGCTTAAACTTCACCCATTAATCTTTGCTTTATTCTCGCCAGTAAATCTCGACATGCGGGTAGTGCGCTTTAATTACTATATCCTTTGAAATTCACTTCCCGCCGTTTCAAAAATTTTATCGTGCTATAAATATATAGCTTCCCGGGACCCATTCCTCACGCGTACAAGCTCTCAATTCATCCACAATCGGCTTTGTTTGTCAAGGTTCCAATCGGCTTTTGCGCATCGCTTCCTAATCGGTGCGAATTGCTTCTATGGATCCTTCCTGTATTCATTCCGATCCCAAACAAAGAAAGACCAATTTTATCCGGGTCCAGAGGAAATTTAGAGTCCGATTCAAGAATAAACGAAGAAATCCTCGCCTTCCTTTGTCGGCTTTGGGGCACAACATAGAGGTTGGACTAAGAGTTTCGTGGCTTGGCCGACGGCTCTTAAAGGTGGAGATCATGGTATATTCGTGTAGCAGCTCAAAAGAGGGTTGAATGGGAAAAAATGGGCATAGTTGAATGTCTCCCCCTTTCTTTAGCCGATCCGGAGGCCAATGAGCCCTTAGTGGCCACGGCTTGTTACTACAGTCCTGACACTTTTAATGCCTTCATGTTTCGCACCGGTCTTGTCGGCCCAACCCTTTTGGATGTTGCTCAATTATGTTGCTTGAGACCTGATGGAGATCAAGTATCGGCTTACAGTGCCAAGCCCAAGTATAAACTTATTAAATCCAAGGGTGAAGGATGGGTGAAATATATCAGAAATAACAACAAGGTCAATGGGATAGTGTCGGATGAGGAGCATGTTGCTTTCTTGAATCTCTGGCTAGACCGATTTTTATTTTGTGGCGCTTCTCTAGGACCAACTCAAGTATATCAAACCATAGCAGAACAACTGGTAGAGGGGCGTCGGCTGGCACTTGGAAAGATATTCCTAGGCGCAGTTTATCAGATGATGCACATAATAAGGTGTCGGCTGTTCACTGGGTTTTCAAAATTCATCGTCGGAAATGTAGGAGGACCTCTCTGGTTTATTCAGATTTGGTTATATTGCTTATTCAGCCGATCGTTTGAGTTAAATCCTTCTGAAGATACGGCTTTCCCCCGAGAAGATACCCCAGAAGGTATGATACCTCAGTTCATAGCTAGCCGATCGTACGGGGAAAGGTTCATGATGTGCTCTGGAAATGAGACAAAGGTTACCCCTATCGGCTCTAAGAAATATCTGTTATTTTTTCTGCAACTTGATAGCAATGAATTCAAACAGAATGATTTCTTCAGTTATACAAGTACAGCCGATTTTCCGCGGCCTTCTTTTCTTCACCTTGAAGCCGACAGCGCTCTGATGCCGCATGATACTTTAGATTTGTTCAAGATTTTCATATCGCCCAGCATTCTACATGTCGGTCTGCACACCAGGAATCGGACGTTCCAACCTTCATATGAATTCTATAATCCTTCAGTTTATGCTCGGCAGTTAGGCTTCGAGTCATCCCGATCGCCATTGCTTGATCGGCTTCAACCAAGAGCTAGGGTCCGCAATGCCACCGCAACCCGACTTTGTAATTGAGATTGCCGACGAGCTCCGGATCAAATACTTGCCTCATTTTGTGTTGAATACCCGTCGCTCGGCGTTTCTCTTTATGGTGGTCATCCATTGCAAGTGCGTTATATTCGACAAGTCATCGCTCGGCTATTGTTAATGAGTTTCTTCCAAATCTTTCGAACCGACGGTTGAGACTAACAAATGATTCAAGCGATGAAACTAACTCTTCGGGTTATACTAACACAAGTCTTATAGATCTTGATAAGGTATCGATCGATTAATACTCTTCAGATATTAATTTCTTTAAGTATACTCTTAATCTTTGTTTCTTATTTTCGACTAAAGTCTGCGGCAAAAGCCGATTTCGGCCAATCAAGTAGTGGCCAAGCAAAGAGGTCACTTCAGATGACTGGCCTTACAGGGTATACCTCAGGTACCCTGGGAATTCAAAGTCCATCTCTATCGGACATTGAGAAGAAGCAACTAAGTAAGTAAAAATAATCGACTGATATTTTATCCTTGCTTTTTTCAACTAACTTATAGCCGATTATGTTTCCAGAAAAGAAGAAAACGAAGTATACTAAAGCTCCAGCAAAGAAAGGGCCTAAACCTCAGGAGCAAAGTGGTGAGAGCTCTCCTCATACTTCGGCCACGTCCGTGCATCTCCTGCAGCCGACTCAATCTGCACAGGTTGCAAACATTTTAGCAAACCTTCCAAGCATCACAACTCCTGTCTCCCCACCAAAGCCGATGTCAGAGCCTGTAGTCACTCTCTCCGAGCCATCGGACCGATCGATCTATTAGGCTTTTCTTTGGTGATCTTGAAGATCCGTAAATCATGGCGTCCGACCACAGTGCTGAATTGAAAAATTCTTCAAGTATCAGAAAAAGCATCGGCTGCCATTACCTCTGCCCCGGGCATGAAAGAAAAACTTAACAAGCTTTTCGACTTGGTTACAAGGCCTTAGTCGGAAATTCTGTCAAATAACCAGCCGATCCGAGACGCCATGGCCTCCGTTGAAGCCGACTTACCCCCAGAAGCCATGGCAGCTCTCCTCAATGTTTGCCATCTAGACGACAGAAGATCCGAAGTGGAAGCAGCCCAGGCAAGGATCAACAAGCGTGAAGCCCAAGAAGCCGACAAGAAACTCCTGGATGAACTGGTCGCAGATGCAAAGGCAAAGAAACGCAAATTTGATGCCAACGCGCAGAAGCTGAAATCGACCAAGGAGTCCCTCTCTAAACTTGAAGTTACGAAGAAATTTCTTCTGGAAGAATTGGCCAAAACAGAGAAACAAATTCAAGAAGGCCAAGTCTCCATGGAAGAAACAATATCGAAATACTGAGGTGAAAAATTGAGATTGCAACGACTGTGGCACGCGTGAAGGATCAATCGGCTAAAGTGGTACCAGTCCCGGGTAGCGCCAAAGAAGACGAGCGAATCCTTGATGATATCCAAGACGTGATTGCAAGGGCTGCAGGCGCGTTGTCGGCTTTGAGCGCAACTCTCCCTGGATCGGGCATTCTATGATCGAACTTCTGATCTGTCAAACTTTGCTGATTGTTTTGAAAACACTTTGTTCTGAATGCTTATGGAATGTTTTGTAACTCGTTATGTTTATAATCGGCTGTTTAACCGATTTATATTTTGCTCATCTTTGAGTTTGCAATCCTTTCAACCGATTAACGGCATCATGTTAACCTCGGTTTTTGAACAAGATCTTTAGTCGGCTAGGCTCCGACCCGAACACTAGGGTAGTATTTCTTCAAATACTTTCCATTAATAGCTTTTGCAGCACAAACCCTCGAGTGTTTCCGGTAAGTATGAGTTTCCGCCGACTAGCCGATTAATTCTGTATGGTCCTTCCCATGTAGGTGACCATTTCCCAAATCGATTATCTTTAGAACCAACAGGCAGTATTGTTTTCCACACCAAATTGGCTAAATCGAAAGATTTAAGCATGACTTTTTTATTATATGCCCTTGCAACTCTGATCTTATTCTTTTTAAGCCGATCAAGCGTAGACAAACGTAACTCCGCCAACTCATCCAAACTATCGACCATTAAATCATTGTAATCTTGAGCCGATAAACCATTTTGTCTGGCTATTCGTATCGACTTAATGTTGATCTCCACGGGTAAAACAACTTCATGTCCATACACCAATTGGTAAAGTGAAAGCTTTGTCGCTTCGTGATAAGATAGCCGATAAGCCCAAAGTGACTCCGATAGAGTTGAATGCCAATTCCTTGGTTTCTCATCAATTTTTCTTTTGATTAACTTGATTAGTGTTTTATTAGACGACTCGGCCTGTCCATTGGCCTGAGCGTAATACGGCGAAGAGTTTAACAATTTGATCCCTAGACTCGTTGCATAACCTTGAAACTCGTTAGACATGAATACCGTACCTTGATCGGTCGTGATTGTTTGTGGTATTCCAAACCGATGGACGATATGTTCATTCACAAAATTAATCGCCTCAACGCTAGTCACCTTCTTGAGCGGTATAGCTTCGACCCATTTTGAGAAATAATCGGTTGCGCCAAAATAAATTTATGGCCTTTACTCAAGCAGAAATATTTGGCCGATTATATCTATTCCCAACCTCCGAACGCCAAGGTTTGATAATTGGATGCAAAGCCGATGTTTGGTGCTAGTTGTATGTTGCCAAACTTTTGACATGTCTGACATCCTTTGTAATATTTGAAGCAATCCTCTAGCATCGTCGGCCAAAAATAACCTGTCCGCCTAAGCATCCATTTCATTTTATGTGCCGATTGATGAGAACCACAAATGCCTTCATGCACTTCACCCATCGCCACTCGGGCTTCTTGACCTCAAGACATCTTAGCAACAAGCCTTCCATAGTCCGATAATACAATATATCGTCCATGATAACGCATTTCAATGCTTGTTGCCGTATCCTTCGTTCCGCTCGGCTTAGATGGGTCGACTAGATAGTCTTTTATTTGCGTCCTCCAATCAAGAATATCCGTGCACATTATTGCTTTATCTACGGTTCATTTTCCGACTTCGCCAACATCTTTATACCGATGCTTGTTGGGCCAAAGCATTGGCTCTATCGTTCAATTCTCGAGGAACATGACCGATAGAAAATGATGCAAAAGAGTCGATGATTTCTGTGCATTGCCCTAAATATTTTAATAGCACTTCATCTCGATATTGGTATTCTCCTTTTATTTGTTGTACTACTAATAGTGAATCACCATATGCCTCAACAAAGACTTACTCCAATATTTTCCAACAACTCTAAGCCTTTGAGTAATGCTTCGTACTCGGCCTGGTTGTTTGAACATCGGCTATTTAGCCGGAATGCAAATTCGAAGCTATGTCCTCTAGGTGAAGTGAGTACAATACCGATACCATATCCTTCCTCGCATACCGATCCATCAAAGAACAACTACCATGGTGCCACCAAGACTAAGTTTGCCGCTGTGTCATGTCCTGTTATGAAATCGGCTAGGACTTGTCCTTTAACTGCTTTGGCCGATTCGTATGATAAGTCGAACTCGACCAAGGTGTAAGCCCATTTGCCAAGTCGACCTCGCAAAATTGGAGTTGACAATATATATTTTATGACATCGGTTTTGCAGATAACTTTACAAGCCGATGCTAGTATGTAGTGCCTTAGCTTTGTGCATGAGAAGTACAATGATAAACATAGTTTTTCGATAAAAGGGTACCTGACTTCTGCATCTAGCAACCGTCGGCTTAAATAAAAGATAACCTTCTCTTTACCATGTACCTCTTGCGCCAAAATAGCTCCAATAGTATCTTCTTCAGCCGAGACATACAATCTGAAGGGAATACCTTTTTTTGGTGCAGCCAGGACTGGAGGGTTGGATAAATACCTTTTACTTCAAAAGCTTTCACGATCGGCTCCCATATAAATTCCTCGTTTTCTTTTAACTTCAAAGAATGGGGTAAAAGCACGGATCCTACCGAGAGGTTCGAGATGAACCGACGGAGGTAGTTAATTTTGCCGATCAATTTTGTAATTCGTTTTTACATGTTGGTGGCTTAGTATTGGCTATGGCTTTGACCCTTGTTTGGTGACTTGATTCCCTTTCATGTACCATAAAGCCTAAAAAGCATCCTGCCGACACAATCAACGCACACTTGTAAGGATTCATCTTCAAACCGTGCGCTCTTATGTTTTTGAACACCCTCTCCAAGTCGACGGATGTTGGAAATCTTCTGCAGATTTTACCACTACATCATCTATATAAATTTCAACGATGTGGCCGATTAAATCGTGGAAGATCGATTCATTGCTCATTGGTAGGTTGCTCCAGCGTTTTTCAAGCGAAAGTCATTCTGATCCACTCGAATAACCCTATTGCACCGAACATCCAAGGTCGTCTTTGGTATATCGGCTTACGCCATGAGTATCTGGTTATACCCGCATTACCATCTAGAAAGCTTATGATCTTGTTTCGATGCAAAGATCGATAAGCATATCGGCTATTGGCATAGGGTATTCGTCTTTTGGCATCGCCTTGTTCAAGTCTCTAAAGTCGACACATACTCAAGTTTTCCATTTTCTTCATTCTTCGAACGATGTTGGAAACCCATTCAACAGATCGGCAAGGCACGATAAACTTTGCTTGCAACAATCGTTCTATCTCTTCTTTTATGACTTGGTACAAGGCTGGATTAAAACGCCTGGGATACTGTTTAAACGGCCGATAGCCCGATTTTATAGGTAGCCGATGTTCCACCAGTTGACGGCTTAATCCGGGCATTTCATGATACTCCCAAGCGAAACAATCTTTATAATTTCTAAGTATTTTTATTAGCTCTTCTTTGTATTTCACATCTAAATTTGTACTGACAAAAGTTGGTCTTTTCCTATCACCGTGACCTATATCGACTTCTTCAAGCAAATCGGTAGACGTGAACCCTTGCCCCAACTTTTCTATTTCTTCAAAGTCTTCTATGGCTTCGTAGCTATCCGTTGTTTGCCGATAGCTTTGCATTTTGTCCTGTAGCGCCTTCAATGTTTTTCTTGTCCCCATCGGCGCAACACTTCGTTTGCCCGATCAAAGGTGTCAGGCTTGACATTGATCGGCATAAGTCCAGATTTGCTTACGCATATGAAATCGCAGTCGTCCAGCGCCTTACCCGATATACAACCAGCTTCTTCGTGTTGCCAATTCGCATCGAGCTAGCCATGGCGATGTGCTACCGATGTATCGGTATGCGACCTCGACTTCTTCTCCGCTCCATTGAACGAGCGCTTGATGCATGGTCGATGGGATCTGCGGTTTGCATGAATCCAATCCGTCCGAGCAAAGACACTGTAATTTCCTTTAGCATCAATTACAAAGAACGCCGTCGGCAAGGTCTTGCTACCGGCAATCGACTCGTGACCATGACACCTTTTGCTTCGTAGGGTCGCTGTGAAGTCATTCGAA
Source organism: Otatea glauca (assembly GCA_036346275.1). NCBI lineage: Eukaryota > Viridiplantae > Streptophyta > Magnoliopsida > Poales > Poaceae > Otatea > Otatea glauca. The sequence goes on from CM070728.1 coordinate 12,495,621, forward strand.
ACCATGTTAGTTTTGATTAAGTCTTCGTCGACTTACCCGCTTTTTACATGTTGTGTATGGCATTAGATTCACTGTGGCGCCTCGTCTACCAAAGATCCTTGATATCGGCTTGCCATTTATATATCCTTTCGTCAGAGGTTTCAGATGCCGTGATCGTCTTTGGGTTTCTCAAAGATGGCGCTCTGCACTCGAGCATAATCGAGCAATCGCCTCTTTGGCCGATTCGATTCGACTTTGAACTCGGCCGTCAATGTGAACACCATGTTGACATCCATGGAGGTGTGTCATCGAATCATGGGAGAATCAAGTCGCCACCGATTCAAATCTTCTTCGCTTGCTCTTTTCTTCTCCACTCTTTCTTGGCGATCTCATTGGACGGTTCATTAAACACTTCGTCTCTCTCTTTCTCGCATCGGCTTCACGAATTTCTTGTGTCCTTAGCCTCTGAAGCCGCGTCGTTGTGATTTGCTCAGCTCGATGGGCACCACTGGTTTAGGTTCCACCGACTTTCGATTCGCCACCAAGTCTCCTTGATCGAATCGGTCTTGTGTGTCTTGGCTTGACTTTGTTCTTGATTCGGTTTAGATAATCTTTCATGGACCGCCTTCGTGACTTTTGTCTTGCTCTCTAATCGCCCAAATAGTTTATGTCCGGCCGATTGCGCTGGCCAATCGTCTCGAGGATAATGTTCCATCGGCGGTATACGGTGATGGCAACGCTACTCTCCTCTCCCAAAGAAATTGCCAAAAGGGACACTTTCTATGTGCCCTCTCCACGTTCTCTGTGAGGTACAAATTATCCGACCGGCGGGTATGATGCGATGGTCGGTGTTCATCCTTTCATACTTCTCCATTAATTGTGAGAACGTTGGACCAAACCTTTCGCGGGCCGCCTAGATGGAGATTTCTCCGCTTTGTACCATTTACCCACCGGGATTCCCTTGGGTTTGATGGTCCTTGAATTTTTCCTTCTCGATCGGCTTCTATTTGTAAGGAACCGATGGTAATTTTCGTTGTCCGCCGTCCGAGCTTGATTGTATGTCGACTTGTCGATCTTTTTTCGCTTCGCCTTGCATCGGCTCTTTTCCTTTAGCCGAGCAATGTACCATATTGATAGGAAACGGATCGACATCTACCGCATGGTCGGCTCATCGGCAAACTTCAACCGACCATCTTCAATAGCGATCGGATCTGCTGACGTAAGATATTGCGCCATTAGTGTTATGTGAATAAGAATGATGCCACTTGCAATACTGCGTTTTTGATCTCATCGCGACGGTATCACATATCCCTCCGCAATCGTATTATCTTTTCTTGCGTAGTAAATCAAAATACGATCGCACTTGGAAACATCGAAAGAGTATTTGACCTCCGATTTGTTCCTAGTCGGCTTAAGCCAAGAAACGACTAAGGATTTCTTGGATCCTTTTACCCATTCGGCTATGTTTATTTCGCTTCCTCGCCTTCCGACGAATCACTAGGACAATATTCAACCATATTGACCTTAGCCTTATCCTTTTGTTTGTTGTTACTATTTTTAAATCTACCATTAAACACCTTATTGTCGCTGAATCGGCTTTCTTGAGCCGATACGCGATGCAATAAGTGGCTAAGGTCGGTGAATTCTCGCCACTAATTTCTCCCTAAGAGGAGGGATCAAACCTTGAAATGCTAAATCGGCGAGTTGATTGTCGTGCAACGTAACGCTAAAACACCGATTCTGATTTCTCTAAACCTTTTGATGTAATCATATCGATTCTCCAAACTTTTGGCGACGTAACTCGATCCAAATTCTTAACTCTAAACCGCCCAAAAGAAGTATTCATGGAATCGGCTTTCCAAATCGCTCCATAAATGGACCGAATTCGAGGCAAACAAGTGAACCAAGTAAATGCTGCCCGCATAAAGATAACGGAAATAACCTAATTTTTAACCTGTCGGATCGGGCCGCTTCACGCATTGTGCGATAAAGCGCCCAACATGCTCCGGTAGTGATAGAATCATCCCGAGAATTTGGCGCAGTCCGGGACTCAAAGTATGAGGGTAAGGCATGCGATCTATGTAATCGGGTACGACTTTCTATAGCCGATCACTTTTCCTTTTGGTTGTATGCCAAATCGATCCTCAAAACGGTCTGATCCGATCGGTCCAATTGGCATTATCGCCACCGCACAAGAGCCCTTGATAATGTCGATCATAATCAGATCCCGCCCCGAGTGCAAGCTCGGGTTGCCAATTATGCCGCGCCGCCGGCATTCGATTATACCGATCGTGCCGATTATGCCTAATTTGTGGTTCCGCACCGGATAAATGGTTACGAGTGCGCATTACCCCGTGTGGACCCGTGTTTCTAAGCGGGTAGGCTCTTGGGGATATCTTCGGAGCTAATCTACCGTGAAACCGATTGGGGAAAAGCGTAAAAGGAGCCGACGGTGGTAGATTGATGGATGGATCATACTTAGCGGCGTCGGTATAGGCGTGGTAATGGCTCACCCCACTTGACCGAGGATCCCTAGGCAATATGACCGTAGGTTGTGTGGGCATCATCGTGGGAGGTGAGGTCATAGCCGATGGTTTAGGATCGGCCGTGTGCTCGCGTGTTTTGTGATACTTGAAAAAGCAGGATAATTTGGCGTAGCTTGTAGTGGGTCATGCAAGCTTCTGACGAGGCTAACTCTGGGCTATAGATTTAACGCTATTTGCTACCATCGGCTTAAGAGTCGCTACAGAGCCGATGATTGGTTTATTAAAGCATGGTGCATGATTGGTTAATCATAGCCGATAATTCGCCCGAGCGGTAGATATCGACTTACCGCTTCTGCGCACTGTGTCTCCCGGTATTGATCGTCGATGTATGGATTTCGTATAACGCCATGTCTAGTCTTTTGCAGCAATTTAGCACCATCTCTTCTAACGCGACTTTCCGATCTTCAATCTCTTGACGTTGTTCTGCGGTTAAATCGTCCATTGTTGGGACGATTATAGCTTCGTGTTGAGATCGACGGCAAAATCGACTTCCCGACGAGACATTGTCCCACCGGCGCGTTAAGAGTGTGTTGGCGCCAAAAACTTGATGTAGGGTTTCGACAAAGAAGACACCGCATTTAACACCGGTTCAGAGCGTGCGGTCGATTTGACTCAGAATCGACAAGGTAAAAATAATAAAATTCAAACAAAGCCGATCGTTAAGATCAATCGCTTAAATTCGATCGACTTGAAGCCGATCAAGATCAAGGTATCGAGATAAATCTAACTAGCCGATTAAGGCTAATCGGAGGATAAAGGCGCATCAATTACAAGAAGGCGATGCGCAACAAAATCGTAATAAACCAAACCTGGGGTGTAACTGAGGATGATCAACAATCGGCGATGCGCAACTTTATAGATCAAAATCGATTACAAAGGCTAAATTACAAGAACTACTCCTAGTCGACAGGAAAAGTAGATGAAAAGTAAAAGCTAGTTGATTGTATTGTGTTGGTGATCTCTCGCAACTTGCTTTGGCTCTTTTTTTATACCCTTCGGCCGATCGTGTCCTACTACAACACGCTTCAGAGTCCATATCTGCGTCGGCCTTATCTTGGACGATTGTTTCCTTAAAAACCTTGCAGTTACCAAATATCTTGGATTCTTTCTGTCGGCGTTTTCGGGAGCGCCGGCAAGTAAAATTTGTAAGTCTAGGGGGTCGCGCGTTCCACTCCCTGAATGGTTAGACTCGTGAGTCCAAGATGTATACTGGTTCGGGCTGAAGGTCCCTACTCCAGTTCGTGTGTGGTGGTGTTGTATTACTCTTGGTACAGATGACTGCACAAAGTTTTACAAGCGAGAATGCCAATGGCTTAGCGAGAGGAGTTTGATAGCGCTCTCTCCCTTTCTTGTTCTTGCTCGTTGTTCCCCTGAATCGTTTAGCCCTGCCTCCTTTTATACAGAAGGAAGGGGCAGGTTACATCGAGTCGGGAGGAAGCGAGGTGACCTACGCTAGAGCTCCGGTCCTTCGCTACGTGGATCGGTCGCCACCCGCCTTGCCCATGCTTTGGGTTGGTAGCCTTGGTGGTCGGGAGGTTAGGTATTTCCGGAAGTAGCGTGCTTGCCCTCTGTGATCCTTGCGAATCCGACGCCGAGGTGCGTGACGCCGGTGCGCCTTGGGAGGAGCGTGCGCTCGTCTTGTGACGTGACCGGTTGATGGGCCGAAGCTTTGTCTTCTACAGCCACCGATCTTCTTGGGAAGGAGCCACCGCCTCGTATAGTCGCCCGATTGACCTTATCCGAGGGTACGTGGCGGTAGGCGAGGAGGACGACACGCGACACTCGGCGTTCACCACCTTGGTTTGGTTGGAGTCGGGAGATCCCGCCCCGCCAAGAGGGGGTTGGGAGCGCTGTCTGGTCGGATTCGCTTCCCCTGGCCGGTCGGAAGCGGATGCCTTTCGCGGTCTCGCAGGTGATTCGGTCGGCGGCGGGCGCGCGCGCCTGTTAAGTGGAGATATGCTTGAGGTCGCCGGCTCGCCGCCGGGCTGTTGGGGTATCCTTTTATTAGTATTCGTCAAGAGCCCCGAACTCCCAAGTGATTTCGGCAGATTCGGTTGGGGTTGAACTTGACGAAAGTGGTGGCGGGCTCGTAGGTCGGTCCACCGATCCGTTTAGCGATTTCCGTCGGTGTGCTTCGCTGGACTTGACAAATGTCCCGAGTTTTGGCCGGGGCATTTGAACCGCGGGGCTTTTACTTGCCTCGCTGCGCATGCCGAAGTAGTTTAGCGCCCGCCGCTCGCCTTCTTGATCGCCTCGGGTTTCGTGAAGGATGCTTCGCTTTTCGGCACCGCATTTACTCGAGACGCTTAGCCTCCTTAGTCCGGATATATATGTATCCGGCTGCGCTGTAGCTTGCTTGAAGGGGACGAGCTTTTTCTTTGTTCTTTCAAATGGCTTCAGACATCCTCTAGTCTTTAGCTTCGCGATGGCGCTACGGTGAGAAGAAGAAGATCCTCCGCCGAGCTTTGGGCTGATTTCACCAGCGATGGCCGAGCTCGTGGAGGAAGAAGTCGCAGCCCGCGACGCCGCTTCGCTGACGCTACCGCCGAGGCCGCCCGAGGCTCGAGGTGGTAAGGGGGCCCTTCGAGGCGATGGCGCAAGGGCGCCGACCGAAGTTAGTGCGGCCGCGTCGATGTCGCCGAACGGCGCAGAGGCATCGGCGTGTTGCATCGCGCCGTGGGCGGCTGTCCCGCCGACCGGCAAGGGCCTACCAAAGATGCCGCCGGTGCCACCGATGCCGCACGGATGTTTGATAGGTTCTAGGCGTGGGTAGAGTCCTCGCTGTGGTGCGGCGTGGCCACTCTTGTATCCGCTGCATCGTGTGTAAAGTTGTGTAAAGTTTGAGCTCATGGCCTATAATGAAATTTTCTTTTCTTTATGAAAATGTCTCTCGCGATGAGTTTGCTTTAATTTTAATCGTTGTGGATGGTGCCTCGGTCGCCGTGGCGACCGGATGCCTCTGTGAGGTTCGGTGTCCGAGTGCCTTGGTCGGCAGGACGACCGGATGCCTCTGTGAGGTTCGGTGTCCGAAAGTGCCTTGGTCGGCAGGACGACCGGATGCCTCTGTGAGGTTCTCGTGTCCGAGTGCTCGCTTAACGTCAGAGCTAGACGGTGCCTTGGTCGGCAGGGACGACCGGATGCCTCCGTGAGGTTCGGTGTCCGAGTGCTTGTTTAACGTCAGAAGCCAGACAGTGCCTTGGTCGCGAGGGACGGCCGGACGCCTCCGTGAGGTTCTAGTGTCCGATCGCTTTGGTCGGCAGGACGACCGGATGCCTCTCGTGAGGTTCTCGTGTCCGAGTGCCCGCTTAACGTCAGTAGCTAGACGGTGCCTTGGTCGGCAGGACGACCGGATGCCTCCGTGAGGTTCGTGTCCGAGTGCTCGCTTAACGTCGTAGCTAGACAAAGCCTTGGTCGGCGAGGACGACCGGACGCCCGTGAGGTTCTAGTGTCCGACCGCTTTGGTCGGCAGGACGACCGGATGCCTCTGTGAGGTTCTCGTGTCCGAAAGTGCCTTGGTCGGCAGGACGACCGGATGCCTCTGTGAGGTTCGGTGTCCGAAAGTGCTCGCTTAACGTCGTAGCTAGACGAAGGCCTTGGTCGGCAGGGCGACCGGATGCCTCCGTGAGGTTCGGTGTCCGAGTGCTCGCTTAACGTCGAGCTAGACAAAGGCCTTGGTCGGCAGGACGACCGGATGCCTCTGTGAGGTTCGGTGTCCGAGTGCCTTGGTCGGCAGGACGGCCGGATGCCTCGTGAGGTTCGGTGTCCGAAAGTGCTCGCTTAACGTCGTAGCTAGACAAAGCCTTTGGTCGGCGAGGACGACCGGATGCCTCTGTGAGGTTCGGTGTCCGAGTGCCTTGGTCGGTAGGACGACCGGATGCCTCTGTGAGGTTCGGTGTCCGAGTGCTCGCTTAACGTCAGTAGCTAGACGGTGCCTTGGTCGGCAGGGACGACCGGATGCCTCTGTGAGGTTCGGTGTCCGAGTGCCTTGGTCGGCGGGGACGACCGGATGCCTCTGTGAGGTTCGGTGTCCGAGTGCTCGCTTAACGTCGTAGCTAGAACGGTGCCTTGGTGGCTCAGGGACGACCGGATGCCTCCGTGAGGTTCGGTGTCCGAGTGCTCGCTTAACGTCGTAGCTAGACGGTGGCCTTGGTCGGCGAGGACGACCGGATGCCTCTGTGAGGTTCTCGTGTCCGAGTGCCTTGGTCGGCGGGGACGACCGGATGCCTCTGTGAGGTTCGGTGTCCGAGTGCCTTGGTCGGCAGGACGACCGGATGCCTCGTGAGGTTCTCGTGTCCGAGTGCCTTGGTCGGCGGGACGACCGGATGCCTCTGTGAGGTTCGTGTCCGAGTGCTCGCTTTACGCCGTAGCGGGACGTGAGTGCTCGCTACCGTCGTGGCTGGACGTGAGTGCTCGCTCTGCGCCGTAGCCGGACGTAGTGCTCGCCACCGTCGTAGCCGGACGTAAGTGCTCGCTTACCATCGTAGCCGGACGTGGGGCATCCTTCTCGAGTCCTCGCCGCGCGAGGGTAGTCGCGAGAGGAATGGCCGCCGCCTATCCCACATGTATACCCCATCCGCAGTGTGGGACCCGAGGGATGAGCGGCGCGCTTACTGCGCTGGTTTGAACGCCGTGCTCGTGGAGCTAATAGCGGTAGTCCGAGTGGGTCCCGGAAGGTCCCGCCAAGGGGACCCTTCCGAGCGGACGGTCCCGAGTAGGGTGTCCTCGCCTCGCCAGATGGACTCTAGGTCGTCCGCCGACCCAGAGCACACTGGTGCCGCCATTGATGAGCTCCCGGAGAGTGTGAAGTATGGTCTCTGACGCGAGTAGAGGTGATTAGGCCGTCACCGACCTAACCGAGGGCCCACCGTGGGCTCACACTCATACCGCCCCTTGCTCAAGTTTTTGGCTGGGCGGCTTTATACCCATCCGTGGGGTAGGCCTTTTGAACCCATAGCTCCTCATTGGGCCCCGCGCAAGCCACAAAGCTTTTGTTGCCTTGGGGCCGCAGCGCCTGGGCTTCTCGCGCCGAGCAACTGCTCCGCCTAAAGGCGAGACCGAGAGGTTACGGACACGTTGTTCGGGGCGGCGTCTTTATGGCCCTTTACGCTGACAAGACAGGATTAAAAGCGGAGTGGTATTGGAAACTGGAGTTACCAGTCGGGCGCGACAGACGAGGGTGGTCCCGACGCCGCTGACGGGCGCCGCTTGGCGGGCGCTCGTTAAATCCTCTATAAATACGCCTGTTGGGTGCTTTGAGTGGTCACGCTTTTCTTGCCCTTCTGTCTCTCGCCTCAAACAAGAAGAGCACCAGAGAGCTAAAGAAAGAAAACCCCACCTTTCTTTCTCACCTTCCATCGTCTCCCTGTGAAGATGTCGTGGTCGGAGTGCTCGCGCAGAAGACAGGCGCTTCGGCTTGGTGAAGAAGGGCTTCCTCATGCCGCAGACCTTCCTACCGGAGGGTGCCGATCAGGGCTATCACCCCTGCCGCGGGCGACAGATCGTGGTGCCCGCCTCGTTCTTGAGCGCTGCTTTGGCTCGCCGCACCCGCTCGTCCGGGGCTATTGTTTCATTACAAGGTGGAGGTGCACCATCTCAACCCTAATGGGGTCCTCCACATCGCCATCTTCATCACGCTGCGCGGCCTTCTTGGGGATCGAGCCGCGACCGGGCGTTGGGAGGCACTTCTTCCGTGCAAGGCTCGAAGGACAAAGCCGTCGGACGCGCGGCGCCTCTGGTGGCTCGCCTCCAGCCTCGCCGGTCGGAGCACGGAGTACTGGAGGTGAAGCCGCCTCGTCTAACAAGGGTCGGCGTTCAATGGCTCTACGTTCGAAACGTCGGCGACAGCGCCCCTCGTTTCACCGGAGAGCTTCCCGTGGCGGAGGAGCGGTGGAACTGGGGCGCCGAAAAGAGGGAGAAGAACAAGCTGGCCCTGATCGTGGAGCAGATCAGGGCTCAAAGGAGGCGGGGGCTCACCGGGGACGTGGTTGTGCGCGCCTTCATGGGGATGCGCGTGCAACCACTTGTGCACAGGCCGCACCCCCTGTTCCGGTATGCGGGGCCGTCCGACCGGGCGAGGATGGCCGAACCCGAGCTGGCCGCGTCTGAGGTGGAGGCTCGGGTGGCGGCGTTCTGGGCGGCAGGCCATCGTGGCCATGGATGGCCACCCGAGCCATTCTCGCGCTTTTCCGAATCTGGTAAGCCGGTGAAATTCCTTTCTGCTTCTCTTTTCTCTGTCCTTCGCACTTGACCGACATTCCTGCATCCTCTCAGGGGCTCATGGGGATGTCTTCCCAGGCGCCGCTCCCGGGGGATAAGGAAGCGCGGGCGGCCGCCCGGGCGAGGGCTAGAGGTCGACTCCTCCCGCAAGAAGCGGAAGGAGGAAAGGAGGAGGAAGAAAAGTAAGGAACGCAGCGGCGCTGGCACAAGGCGTGCGGCGGCTTGCGAGGATGTGTCGAGACCACCGCCGTGGGGACGACTTCCATCGACAACAAGGGAGTGCCTCCGGCCACCCCTATGGTGGGTTTTTTCCTGACCTGCCGACTGGCGGCGGCCCGAGCGTGGACTCGGCCGAGGGCGGCATCGCGGGCCCCGTGGCCATGGATCCTCAGGTGGGGGGTGATCTTGCGCTTGCGGTCGTCGCAGCGTCTCGGCTGGAGGTGGCTTGTGGAAGCGACCGTCGACTTGCCTTTGGCGGGGGCGGCAAAGAGGGCGCGCGTGCCACGCACCCGCCGCCTTGTAAGTGTATTATTATTTTATTTTTGGAGCATTTTCTTTTGGCAAAGCCGCCCGGCGACTCTTAATCTTTTGCAACGCGGCGCCTATATACCGGGTGATCGTGGGCGTGCCACATCGCCCCGCAAGTAACGGCGCCGGTGATTCCGGTGACCCGGTTGGGTCGGCGAAGTCGCGGCGTCGTCGGCCCGAGGGCGCGGTCGCCGAGGGGACAGAGCCCCACCCGAGGTCGTGCCCAAGAAGAACTTCCGCCGCCTCGGCGGGACCTCCGGACGACGTGATCGCTGCTTCGAGGATGAGACAACGGCGTTGCCGGTGATCGCGCCCGATCGTGGCGAGCCGGGCGACGGGTGCCCACCCCGCCCCGGGGAGGTGCCGACCGATGCCCCTCAGCGCAGTCGCCGAGGGATTTCGAAGGTTGACCTCGTCACCCTTGCCCATGGTGCTTTGACGGTGGCGCCCCGCCCGAACGGGCGAGCGGAGGTGCGCCACGGTGTAATTCCTGGTCGGGCATCATGGGTCAGGCGAAGGAGAGCGAGTGGGCCGCCCTTCGGCAAGGCGCGCTGGACGCTGAAGCCGAGATAGGCGATCCGTGAAGGTCTAGCCTTGCTCAAGTCTTCCACCGTATACCGGATATGATGGTCGGGAGTCCACCACGCCTGTAGGTCACCAAAAGTTCTGATTCGTTGCACATTTTTGATAGTTCTTCCGCGCGACTAACGGAGTGTCCACATTTTTGCAAAGACTTATGGATCGCCGTGCGTCGGTCGAGCTCTCGCAGCTCCGACAACAATGGGCGGCCGCAGCGAGGAGTGCAGATCAAGCGCTTGAGTGCGCCTAGCCCAGAGGCCTCGCGCATTAGGCGGTCGGAGGCGGTGGTGATCCGCCAAGGATTTGAAGAGGCCACAAAGGCCCTTCATGATGAGCGCCTAGGAGCCAAGGCTTTGAGGGCGAAAATGGCGGAACTGGAGTCCTCCCTGACGGAGGTCACCGAGGCCAAGGATGCCGCTGTTGCCGCGGAGGGGATCGCGCAGACGCAGGTAACACGTCTGCGGACCGAGCGAACAAGGCTCGGGGGCCGCCGAAGTTCGCCCGAGCGCGCATCGCCGTAAGGAGCCGCCGAGCCAAGACTTCATACGAGGCGTCAAGTCGGAAGTCGCAATCCGACCAACTCCGCGGCCGTAAGTGTCTCAATTCTTCAATTAAGTTTGGGGGTGCGACCTGTATGAACTTATCCAAAATCTCCGCAATCGCAGAGGCGCAGAAGAACTGAAAGGCCGCCGTGGAGGCGCAGAGAACGGCTTCGCCGCCCGTGACGTGGCGATCGTGGCGGGGACGAGGCCCGGCGGCGTTGAAGGTTGCCGAGGACGGCCGGGCCGAGATGAGCGCCGAGCCGAGGCCCTCCGCAAGGCCGGTCGAGGTCTCGCGATCGCATCCTGAGCCGGGCAGCCCGAGTGCCCTTGTTTCGCTACCGCCCGAAAGCGACTTCAGAGAAGAGGCGGTGGTCACCGGCCGCGCTTGAGCTTCATCGGCGCTGGTCAACACCATCTCGCATTACGACGCATCGACTCGCGGTGGTGGGAGCGGCGAGGCTGGAACCGGATCGACGAGGAGATCGACGGTTCGAGCTCTTGGTTGAGCCGCGACGCCCGAGATCGCCACCAGATCCCGGCCGCAGCCGCCTTCCAGAAGCCAGAGGCGCCAACTCTCCGCCGCCACCTGGCCGCCTGCCAAGAAGAGTAGAAAAAGTTAGCTTTATCTTTCTTAGATTGTAAAGACCGTTATTTAAACAATCTTGAAATTATCAAGTCCTTAATCGCCCTCGCCCTTTTCGTATTTAGGATGAGCGCTTGGCGACCATAGCCCTAAGGACCGCAGGACCACTTGTGCGTAGGTCGGGTTGTTTTGGGAGGAGCGAGGTGGATTGGAGACTTGGCTATGCAATGTTAGGCGACTTGTGAGGGATAGGAGTGTTCTAGACCGCCAGGATCTTTCCACTCGGCACTTCCTTCTTCCGCAAAGTGCTACTTAGCAACCAGAGTTACCGGGCGAGGCCGATCACTTGGGTTGAGAGGGTTACCGCCGGATGGACCTCATGACCGATCGGGTCACGCACTTCATAAGCGCGTGGGATAGCCGAGTTCGTGCGGGAGGAGTGTTCCTGCCGACCCAAAGGTCACTCCACTCGGTTCTTCCTTCTTCCGCAAGTGTTAGCAACCATAGCCGGGCGAGGTCAGAGCACTTGGGTCAAAGGAGTTACCGCCGGGAAGGACCTTGTGGTCGGTTGGGTCATCAACCCGCGCAGTGCCGACCGAGTACCGAACGGGGCGCCGAAGGCAGCCCGAGTCGTCGCACTGCGCACTGTGTGCTCTAAGGAAGAAGGTAAAGAGTATGCTAGGAAGAGGAAAAGAGTTTAGGATAGAATCGCCTTAACTTTTCAATGTTCCGCATTAGGAGGATGCGACCATCGGCGCCCTTGAGTCGGAAGGTGCCAGTCGAGAACTTCCACGACGGTGAAAGGACCTCCTGTGGGGGCGCCACCAGTGCTTATCTTTGGTTGTCCGACCCGACGCAGAACCAAGTCGCCAAATACCAAGGATCGCCCTCGAACTTGGCGGCCGTGGTAGCGCGCAGGCTTGTTGATATCCGCCGACCGCAGACGGCCACGCCGCGCGCTTCGCCGAAATGGGTCGATGGCGCCTTGTTGCGAGGCGAGCCCCGAGCCTCATCGAAGGCTTGCAATCTCGGGAGCCGATTCCGTGTCAAGGCAAAACGGCTTCAGCCAAACACCATAAAGAAGGGTGTGAACCGGCCGCCGGCTCGGCGTGGTCCGCAGACTCTAGAGCACGGAGGGCGCTCGGCTACCCAAATACCGCGAAATGCTCGAGCCGATCGAAGATCCGCGCTTGAGTCCTTGAAGGATCATGCCGTTAGTGCGCCGACCGCCGTTAGTCCGCGGATGGGCTATCACGCCCAATCGACACGGATGTTGAAGTCGCCACAGAACTCGAGAAATTCCTTCCCGTGAACTGTGTTCCGTTGTTTGGTGATGATGGAGTTTGGGACTCCAAACCTAAAACGATGTCGCGAAGAAGATGGCCGCTTGTACCGACGTGGCGCCACGACCGCTTGGCCTCTATCCACTTGGTGAACTTGTTCACCGCGACGAGTAGGTGGGTGAAGCCCCGCGCTTTCTGAAGGTCTGACCAAATCGAGTCCCCTGACGGCAAAAGGCCACGGATGGGGATCGTCAGAAGCTTGGTCGGCAGATGCGCTCGCCGAGCAAAGAACCGCATCCTTCACAAAGTGCGCACGATATGCTCGGCGTCCGACACACGTTGGCCAAGAGAAACCTTGTCGAAAGGCCTTTCCCACAAGAGATCGGGTGTGCGCGTGGTGACCGCAGACTACTGTGTATGTCGCCCAAAGCAACTGCTTTCCTTGGTCGGTCAAGATACATTTTGGAGGACCCCGAGGACTCTTTGTAGAGGTCCGGGCCGATCAGACGGGGATTTTGCTCACGGGCGAGGCGCGGCCCTCGGCCGGTCGGGGAAGTGACCCATCCACAAACGGTCGATGTAGGGCCTCCTCCGCTTGGACTCAAGTGCTAGCACACCGCGGGCGATCCGCCAAGTCTTCGCCCGACCGCAGTCTTGGCCGGGCGACCGTCTTTGGATTGGTCGGGTGGCCGCCACCGCCGAGTCCACCGACAAGGCCGCAGGAGGTCGAGACGAAGATCCCGGCGGGATGTGCTCTCTGGAGGCAAGATTGGCGGTGTGATCGGCCTCGCCATTGTAGCGCCGGTAGCTATGGTGAAGCTCGAAACCCTTGAAGCGCCTCGAGCCGGCGCGATTCTCGACAAGACGCTGCCATGCGGGCGCCTCGGGGCTCCGCAGCCTTCATGACTTGGTCGACGACAAGCTTGGAGTCCCTGTGGACGAGCCGGCGAGCACCGAGGTCGGCAGCGATCCGGAGACCGCTGACGAGCCTCAGATTGGCAATGTTGTTGGTCGCGTCAAGAGCAACCTAATGGCGACAGCTCGCTCCTCCGAGTGGGAGATGATGATTTACTCCGCGCCGCGCCATTCTTGGTGTAAGACCCGTCAAGTACATTGTCCAAGACGGGTCTTCACCACCGGTGGTGCTCGGCTTGGTCCACTCGGCGACGGTCGGCCAGAGCTCGCGATTTGATCGCCGTCCCGAGGACGATATTATGCCATGGCCGCTAAGCTCGAGCGCCCATTTGGCTATCCTTCCCGAGGCATCGCGATTGTGGATGATCTCGCCAGTGGGGACGTGGTCACCACGGTGATGGCGTGTTGATCGAAGTAGTGAACGAGTTTCCTCTTTGCGATGAGCACCGCAGAGTAACTTCGCACTGTGGGTACCGAGCCTTGACTCGGAAAGTACCTCATCGATGAAGTAGACCGCCGTTGTACCTTGAGCTCACGGCCTTCTTCTCGCCGCTTCCACCACGAGGGCCGCACCGACGACTTGGGTAGTGGCAATGATGTAGAGGAGCAGCTGTTCACCGGTGCCGGGCGATCAGATCGGCGGCGAGGACAGAAGGCCTTCAAGCGGGTGAGGGCCTCGAGCCTCGTGTGTCCAATCAAGCGGTCGGATTTCTTGAGCACTCAGAGCGGCATTCGCGTCACGAGGCGAGACACGAACGGCTCAAAGCCGCCAGCATCCGGCCACCGACCCCTTTGAGGTTGCCGACCGCCCATCCTCGCGATCGCCGAGATCTTCTCCGATTGGCCTCGATGCCTCGCCGAGACGATGAAGCCTAAGAGCTTTCCTTTGGGGACCCCGACACGCACTGGTTGAGCTTTATGCGAAACCGTCAAGGTTCGCGAAAGTCTCTTCTAGGTCGGGCGATAAGGTCGCCGCCCTTTCGGTCTTTACGACAATATCGCCGACATATGCCTCAACGCTGCGGCCGATCCGGTCATTGAAGCACGCTTGCATACATCGCTAGTATGTAGCGCCCGCGTTCTTCAGCCGAAGGGCATTGTGACATAGCGTAACGAGCCGAACGGAGTGATGAAGGAAGTCGCGAAATGGTCGGACTCCTTTAGCGCAACTGTGGTAGCCCGAGTAGGCATCCAGAAGGAAAGAGACTCGCACTCAGGTGGAGTCGATGACTTGGTCGATGCGAGGTAAGGGAATGGGTCCTGGGGCATGCTTTGTTGAGACTCGTATAGTCAACACACATTCTCCATTGCCCGCTTCTTCTTTTTACAAGTATGTGGTTGGCTAGCCACCGTGGTGGCGCACCTCTTTACGAACCCCGCCGCCAAGAGTTTGGCGATCTCTTCCTATAACCCCGCGCTTTCCTCGTCGAAGCGGGCGCAGCGTTGGACGACCGGCTTTGAGCCCGGCCTGACGCCAAGGAGTGCTCGCGACCTCCTTTGAATGCCCGCATGTCGGAGGACCTCCATGCGAAGACATCTTTGTTAGTGCGGAGGAAGTCGACGAGCGCGCTTTCCTATTTGGCGGGAGCGTGGTTCGACCAAGACGGTCTTGGTCGGATCACGGGATCGACCGTGACCTCCTTCGTGTCCCGGCGGATTTGAAGGATCCCGCCGATTTGCCGGATTCGTGGACGACTCGCGCTTCCTTCCCGAGCTTGTTGAGTTCCGCAGAGGCAACGACCGCTGAGGCGAGCTCGCAACGCCGCGCCGCAGCTTGAAGGCAGCCGAAGGACGATGCCGCGTGATGACTCCATGCGGTCCGCATCTTCGCTTGAGGTAGGCGTGGCGGGATCGCCATGAACTTGGCGAGCATGGCCTCCCAGATGGCGTGGTAGGCGCCGGGAAATCCACGACCTCGGGTGAGGGTCTCGCGCGAAGTTTCCGGCCTCGAAGGTGACGGGCGTGTCGACCGCCGAGCGGATGGGCTTGTCGGCCCGGATGACGCCATGGAAAGGTGCCTTGCTTGGCCGGAGGCTTGAGCGCGGACCCCATAGCGCCGAACGCCTCAACGAGGATGTTAAGGCCGCTTCGCCCATCGCGACCTTCGTGAGGCGCCGTTCGACGACGGCCGACCACCGGGTACCTTCCCTACCGTGGACGCGATCGGGTGATCGGTCCGATCAAAGGTGATCGGAACTCCACCACCGAAGATATTGGGGACGCCCGGCGTGACGGTGTGGACCTCGCGATAAGCGAGCTTGAGTCGACGCTTGTCGGCGTAGTGCCGGTCCTCCGAAGATCGCGAGGCGCCGCCGGGCTCGGGAACTCGCCGTCGCTTCTTCTCCGCTGTCGCGGGCCGCGGCGGCTTTTTTTCCTTTGCTCCGCAGCGTGGTGGGGACGCTTAGAGAGATAGCGCCTCGACTTCGCAGTCCCAGATTTGTGCTTGACGGAGAACCCATGGTTCGCATGGGCCGCCCATCAATTTCGGCGGTCGGGGCGACGGCCGGCCGCCGCCGCTGCTAGGTGGCGGTCGACCGTGGCGACTACTTGGGTCTCACGGACCGCTTCCGCGCCGCTCCGCTTGTCGGCGGCCGGAGGAGACCCGGTTTGGACGCCGGCCTCTGCTGGGCCTTTCCTCCTTCGAAAATAGCCCCTACGGCCTCCTCGCGGAGGCGTGGTTGGTGGCGGCGTCGAGGAGTTCCTTGGTGGTCCCGGGCTTGAGGCACCACCAGTGCACCAAGGCCTTGCAGAGGTGTCAGATGAAGGCTCCCACGACATCGGCGCCGGAGATGTCGGGAGCTCGTTGATCGGCGGAAAACCGCGGATGTAGTCCCGAGGTTTCCCGGCCGCTGCTTGCAGCCCTTCAGTCCTGTGAGTTTCGTGGCGCTTGTAAGTGCCCGAAGTTACCGACGAAGAGATTCTTCAAGTCAGCCCAGCCCTAACAGCTTTTGGCGGTAGGTACTGAGCCGTGCTCGAGCCGAGTCCGCGAGGTAGATGGGGAGGTACCGATGATGAAGAGATCATCCGTCGCTTCCCACCCGCATGCGAGCCGAGACCTTGAGCCGACACCGGGTTGGTGGCCCCGTGTACTTGGTAATGTTGGTAGGCGCCGAATCGGCGGGAAATCACCGGCGGATCTTGGCAAAAGCCCGTGGTCCAGACCATCGTGGCTCGGCCGCGTAGTGGCGCCACCATCCGCAACACGTGAGCTGGCGCGCGCCCTCCGCCATCTTTCTTCGCTACCGAGGGTGGCGCGATGTCGAGGCATTACCGAGGCGCCGCGCCCGGCACGTGAGGCCCGGGTGGTGCGGTCTTGGCCGCACCCACCGGCTCCAAGCAGACGGGCCCGGTGGCCTAAGTAGCGCCGGTGTGGTAGGAGCCGAGGCTCAGATAGGCCAGACGGCACAAGGCCCACCACCCCGGGTTCTCGTAGGTAGCTCGCCTCCGGGTTTGCGGGCTCCGGAAGGCCTCGAGCAAGATTGCGGCCGCAGCCACGCTTTGGCTCGCGTGAGGGAAAACTGGGGCGCGGATTCTCGCCCCACCTTGTGGTGTTTTGGCGCGCTGCGCGCTGCCGCCTAACACTTGCGCTGGCTCGGCTCGCCCCGCCCAGTCGGCTGGAGCCGGCCGAGCTCACCTTCGCTCCTCCAGCTCTCTGCGTTGCCGTTGGAGCTCAGCCAGGCGAGCTCGAAGGCTTCAGCCAAGGCCACACTGGTATTCCCCCCCGTGCCTCGGTCGCGCCGGACGGGGACCGTCAGAGCCGCGGTGGCTACGACCAAATCGGTGTGCCGCCACGCTGCACTCGCGAGTGCCGCCGCGGCGGGATACTCCGCGTCGGAGCTGGAGCCGTGGTCGAAGAGTCTTCCAAAGAACTCGTGGATCGGAGGTTGGCATGTAGCCGCCATCGCCACTGGGCCGCGAGCCTACGGGTGACATGGTCACCCGCCCGCCTACGGAGTTTTCACGACCGCGCGGAGCACTCCTCGGTTCCGGCCGGGGCTGCAGGGCGCCCAAGCCGAGCTTAGCGGCCGCGGAGAGGACGCCAAGCTCTCGGCGGGCGCTGTCTTCCGAGACGGCGGGACGAGCGTGAGCCCTCCCGCCGGGTGACAATAAGTCGAGAGCCGAGCGATCCGGTTCCCGCCGCATCATGCCGCCGCAGCGGTGGATGCCATCGTGGAGATAAACGGAATCCGGAGATGGTGATGAAGACGCGCGAAGTCCCCTACACTGGCGCGCCAACCGCCGGCGCCGGGCGCGCAAGTAAAATTTGTAAGTCTAGGGGTCGCGCGTTCCACTCCTCTGAATGGTTAGACTCGTGAGTCCAAGATGTATATCGTTCGGCCAAGGTCCTTACCCAGCGTGTGTGGTGGTGTTGTATTACTCTTGGCATGTATGATCGCACAAAGTTTTACAAGCGAGAATGCCAATGGCTTAGCGAGAGGAGTTTGATAGCGCTCTCTCCTTTCTTGTTCTTGCTCGTTGTTCCTCGATCGCTTAGCCCCGCCTCCTTTTATACGTAAGGAAGGGGCGTTACATCGAGTCGGGAGGAAGCGAGGTGACCTACGCTAGGAGCTCCGGCCCTTCGCTCGTGGATCGTCGCCACCCGCCTTACCCATGCCGGGTTGGTAGCCTTGGTGGTCGTGGAGGTTAGGTATTTCGGGAAGTAGCGTGCTTGCCCTCTCGTGATCCTTGCGAATCGCCGACGCCGAGGTGCGTGACGCCGGTGCCTCGGGAGGGAGCGTCGCGCGGTCAGACGTGACCGGCTGATGGGCCGAAGCTTTGTCTTCTATCACCGATCTTCTTGGAAGGAGCCACCGCCTCGTATAGTCGCCCGATTGACCTTATCCGAGGGTACGTGGCGGTAGGCGCGAGGACTCGACACGCGCACTCGGCGCTCACCACCTTGGTTTGGTTGAGTCGGAGATCCCGCCCGCCAAGAGGGGTTGGGAGCGCTGTCTGTCGGATTCGCTTCCTCGCCGGTCGGAAGCGGATGCCTTTCGCGGTCTCGCAGTGATTCGGTCGGCGGCGGGCGCGCCTGCTAATGGAGATATGCTTGAGGTCTTTGCCTGCCGCCGGGCTGTTGGGGTATCCTTTTTATTAGTATTCGTCACTTTCCAATCCTTAATTTGTTTCCATACCTTTGATTTTATTGCCTGATTTGGATATATTGCCGAATTTTGATGCAAACACATCCATTCTAGATCAAGGACCTAGGTCAGGGGACTTGTCATCTCATACCAAGACAAATCAGAAATTGATGGATGGGCAGATTGAGAATGATTGGAAAATGGCTGAGAAATTGCAACAAGCAGATGCAAAAAAGAAAGAGGTCATACCAGAGATAGATCAAGCATGTCAGAAGGGCAAGATACAACTCATGAGCTCAATTGACAAGAGGAAAGATCTTGTAATCAATAAGAATAGCTTTCAGGCTCTTGGAGAAGAGGAAGTTGATCAACAGAAACATGACGATGCTCATGATTCACATGTGGAGTTAGGTGACCAACATAGGCTGAGGTTCACAGAGAGTGAAGAGTCTGGTGATTCTCAATGGACTTAGAGGAAGCCTGTTTGGGGAAATTTCAACAGGTATCCTCTAAGAAAAAATCCAAGAAAAAGGTTTCACGTGAGATTTTTTCGGTGAAACATTTGGTTAGGACCAAGAATAGGGGGGAAAAGAATAAAGTATCCTAACGAAAGGTTTAATCTGAAATATTAGGGGAATAGGTGTACCTGAAAAGAGGAGATTTCTTAGGGAAACTCTCCTAGAATAAAAGTTAGATTTTATTGGGCTCCAGGAAACCATGTATAAAGACTTTCCTATGTTCATCTTGAGGAGCCTTAGTGGAGGACAGGATTTCACATGGAAATGGTCTTCTTCTAAAGGAAAATCGGGTGGCATTTTAGTTGGAACAAGAACAGAATCTTTCCAAATTCGGGAACATCAAAATGGTGATTTTTTTGTTAGGTTGCTACTTCAGAATAAAAATGATGGTTTTGTTTGGAACTCAATAGTTGTTTATGGTGCTGCTCAATTGGACGATAAACGTGCCTTTCTCACTGAGTTGGCATAAGTTTGTCATGCCAATAAACATCCTTTGTGTATGGGGGGAGACTTCAACATAATTAGGAGGGGAAAAGAGAAAAATAAAAAGGGTGGTTGTAATAAATAGAGTTTTATTTTTAATGCAATTCTAGAACAAGCTAGTCTCAGAGAAATAGATCTATCTTGCAGATTTTTACTTGGTGTAATGATCATGAAAACCCTACTGTCTAAAAATTAGATAGGGTGGTGGTCAATATGGAATGGGAGATGCACTATCCATTGGCCAAGATGGTGGCAATGGCTAGAGCACTTTCCGATCATGTTCCCCTACTCCTAGATACTAGTGCAAATAATGTTACTAATAAACCTTTCAAATTTGAACTAAGTTGGTTTCTCAGGGATGACTTAGTTGGAGAAGTGGAGAAGATTTGGACAACTCCTGTAGGGGAGCTGTCTAGCATCGACTCCTGGCAAACTAAACTTCGAATCCTTTGTAGACATCTTAAAGGTTGGAATTTAAACATAGAGGGTTGGTACAGAAAACTTAAGAAAGAGATTCTTGCAAAGATTGACTCCATTGATAAATTAAGTGAAATTCAAGGTTTTAATTCCATAACTAGGGAAGAAAGGAAACAGTTAGAAGCCCAGTTAGCTAGAATTTTAAGATAGGAGAAATTAAAATGGTTGCAAAGATCTAAAGAGACTGAACTTCTCCAAGGGGATAACAACACCAAATATTATCATGCTAAGGCAAATGGGAGGAGGAGAAAAACAAAAATTTCATGTTTGCAACAGGATGAGGGTTTAATTGAGGGAGATGATCATCTTATGAATTACATTACAAGATTTTATAAAAACCTCTTTGGTCATCCTGACTCTACAAACATTTCTCTCAATTTGAAGAATGTTAGTACAATCAATGACCAAGGAAGGATGGAGTTGGTCAAAGAATTCTCCATGGAGGAAATAAAAATTGTTGTTTTTCAAATGGAGCATAATAAAGCTCTAGGCCCAGATGGTTTGCCTGCTGAGTTTTATAAATAGTTTTGGTACCTAGTGAAAGATGATTTGAAAAGATTGGTTGATGACTTTCATAAAGGGGTTTTGGACATTCAAAGATTAAACTATGGGGTCATTACGTTGTTGCCAAAGATTAAAGATGCTATTAAAATTCAAAAATTTCATCCTATTTGTTTATTGAACGTGAGTTTTAAGATCATAACTAAGATTTTGATGACTAGACTGAATTCTATGGTTGACTCTATTATTTCTAGAACTCAAACTGCTTTCATTAAGAATAGATGTACTCCTCCCATCCATTTGTGATCAGCGTATAAGCAATGGGCACCAAGACCAAGGATTACAAATCTCCTCCTTAATCCATTTACTCCGCATCGTACTCCTACATGCACTGGTGCCATTTCGCTTTCCTGCATGCACGGCCGCCTCCCACGTCGCGAAATTTTGCCCGCCTACTAATTTTGTTCGAGACGGGAAACTTGCTAATTTGCTCGCCTGCTAATTTTTGGCCACGCCTAATCAAAACTTTCTCGTCACCTCTCCATTGCCGCGCGCCTAATCAATTCTCCGTTGCTCACGCGCACAGTCGCCAAAATTCAAACTTGAAGAAGCCCGGTGCCATGTCTCCATATAAGTCGTCATGGGATGAATAAAGCCCATCTGTTCTCCTATCATCTCTTCCATGCATCTGTAGAACAACAAGGGCGGACTGGGACTTAAACCAACCCATCGATTGGAATGAGATTGGCGATTGGGAGGGTCCTGCGCATGAACTCGAGTATGCCATGGTGTGGGATGATGTAGATAAAGATGCTGGTATGATCTTTTTGGTTTTGGTATAGTGCAATTGATCTCATGGTGCACATGAACATTGATATCGTCTGTTTATAGGTGGAGATGATCTAGGAGAGGAAGCTGAAGATGGACTTGCTGCACCGATAAATGAAGGAGCTGCACCATTACTTCTAGAACCTGCACCAATAGATGGAGAATCTGCATCGATACATGGAGAACCTGCACCGACAGATAGAGGAGCTGCCGCTTCAGAGGGTAAGTTTGCCTCTATTATCGACTGCACCTGACCACATGAACAAGGTTTACAACAATGTTCTAAACATAGTGATTGCTAAATGAGTACTCTGTATTGTCGTATTGGTACAATATTCTGTACTTTCTGGTTTTCAATTTCATTTGTATTTTGCAGGTTCGAATGTGAAGAAGAGGAGGTTCTACCCGGATGACTTAAAGATCGCCATATACGTTTGAGTTGTTGACCAAGACAGATCCTCCTGTGATGCATCATGGAGTTTCAAAGCAGGTAGCACTGAAATTTGGTGTGCCTTTGAGAATTGTACAATCTGTGTGGCGCAACGGACAGGATTATTATGGGATAGAAGGTGTTAAAAACAAGCTGGCTAAGAATTGTGGTCGCAAAAGAATAGAAATAGACATGGAAGCCATCAAAGCCATGCCTCTGAGGGAACGCACAACCATCCAGGATCTTGCCATTGCAATGGGTGTGAAGAAGAGCACACTTCATAGCCTTTCAAGGAAGGGTACTTTCGTCGTCACACCAATGACCTAAAGTTTAGCTTAACCGATGAGAACAAAAAGGCTCGTGTCAATTACTGCTTGTTCATGTTGCTCAACACCATACCAAATGCTCGTACCTTCAAACCAATGTACAATATCGTGTACATTGATGAGAAGTGGTTCTATAGGACGTGTCGGAACCAGAAATACTATCTTCCCAACTATGAAGAAAGACCAGAAAGGGAGGTTAAAAGCAAGAATTTCATAGAGAAGGTGATATTTCTTGCTGTAGTCACTCGGCCCAGATTTGACGGGGATGGTAAATGCACATTTGATGGTAAAATTGGTATCTTTTCATTTGTGTACGTAGAACCATCCAAGAGGACGAGCACAAATAGGCCTAGAGGTCTGATATGCATGGAAAAAAATTGCATACTTTTAACTAAGTGAATTAAACTAACATTGTTTCCTTGTGTAGGTACTCTGGTAACAAAGGCCATGACGTCAGTTACCAAGGATGTAAGTCGAAATTTCCTTGTGAACAATGTCTTGCCCGCAATCAAATCAAAGTGGCCACCTGAAGAAAGAGGCTTACCCATATTCATCCAGCAGGACAACGCCAAGACGCACATTGACATAAATGACCTAGAATTTGTACAAGCTGCCCAAGCAGATGGGTGGGACATTCGACTAATATGTCAACCTCCAAACTCACCTGATCTGAATGTTTTGGATCTCGATTTCTTTGCAGCAATCCAGGCATTGTTTCAAAAAGGAACTCCAAACAATGTCGAGCAAATTGTGGAAAAGGTTCATAAAGCATATCAGGAGTACCCAGTGGAAAGAGCCAACCGGATTTTCTTAACGGAGCAGGGTTGCATGATGGAGATCATGAAGCACAATGGAGGCCAACACTATAACATCCCACACATGAAGAAGACATTGGAGTTGCAGGGTGATCTTCCCACAAGCTTGCAATGCCCACTAGAACTTTACAATCAAGCGTTGCAATTAGTAGGTTAAAACTCTAGAAGATTGTTGCTCATTTTCGATAGCAATTCATGTATGGAAACTGAACCCATACTTTGACACATTCCAGCTAGTTAACTAAAATTACTCCACCTACGTGTTGTTTCCATATAGGAACGGGTAGATTATCTTGAACATGGACTCCTTCACATCTTTGAACTTGTCATCGACATGAGCCTCATCAGGAACCTTGTCTGATCCAAAACCGTGCATGTAACCATCCCCGATCAAAAGCAAGGTCGTCGCAGCGCCATTGACATCATCATCGCACTCTTCGTACAAGCTAGGAAGCAGGAAAGGCAGCATAAGATTGGAGACCTCGTGTACCTCTTTGTGGAACTCGAAGATTGTCTCCTTGTTCGACGCGAGGTGCAGGAGGCCATGTGCGACGTCCATTGCTTCGTCCCTGTCTTCCTCCGCACGCACAACGCCCACGACCACACCGTCACCACGCCCAAAGTCGGCGAGCTCCGCTACGGCCACGACGACTTGAGAATCTGGCACCTCAGTCTCGCCGGCCAAGGAATCCAGCACGTACCGGACCTCATCAGAATCTTCCCTCTCTTCATTGCCGCCACGACGCTCACACTCGGACACGGTGACCGCTTGCTCACCTCCCGCTACAGCCACGGTGCCCTCTTCATCATTGGAGTCAGGCACCCAGTTGACGAAGCGGACAAGCCCCTCCTCCATCACCTCGCCATCTTTCGATCGCTAGCATGCAGCGCAGTGGTGAGAATGGAGTGTGCTCATGGTCGCGGAGAATGGAGTGGGCGCAGTGGAGAAGAACGTTGCAGTTGGGCATGCGGAAGGCTTTCACGCTTTCTCATTATTGGCATGCATGCATGATCGGGAGAAAGCAATGCATTAAATGCAGCATGCAATACGAAGAGTCTCTCACGTCCTACCCGAGACACAATGACTTCCCAAACGTTAGACGATGATCAATCCTGGAATTCTATATTTTTCTTATACGTTGATCATAGATGGATGGAGGGAGTATCTTGGAAGGGGTGTTGCTATTACATGAGACTTTGAATACAATTCACAGAAAAAGAAAATCTAGTATTATCTTCAAAGTAGATTTTGAGAAGGCCTATGACAATGTCAAATGGCCGTTGTTGTATCGAATGATGAAACTAAAAGGTTTTCCTGATATTTGGTGTGATTGGATCATGAAAAGTGTAAAGGGTGGTCGTGTAGGTATTAAGGTGAATGATAATATTGGTCCATATTTTATAACACACAAAGGCTTGAGACAAGGTGACCCATTGTCTCCTCTTCTTTTTGACATAGCTGTAGACGTGTTGGCTATTTTGGTTGATAGGGCTAAACAACATGGCTTGATTAAGGGGTTGGTACCTGAATTTGTGGAAATGGACTTGCTATAGTGCAGTATACAGACGATGCCATTTTTCTAATGCAAGATGATTTTGCAAGCGCAAAGAATCTCAAATTTGTTTTGTGTTTGTTTGAGCAAATGCCAGAACTGAAGGTCAATTTTCGTAAAAGTGAACTTTATTGTTTTGGGGATGCTGTAAACAAACAAATGGATTATAGCCAAATCTTCACGTGCAAAAATGGTTCTATGCCTTTAACTTATTTGGGCATACCTGTTAGTAGAACTATACTAACAAAAATTCATTGGAAGAATATAGAGGATAAGATGGAGTGCAAATTAGGATGTTGGCAAGGGAAACTCTTATCAATTGGGGGTAGACTGATCCTTGTTAATTCTTATTTGAGTAATGTCCCTCTTTATATGCTTTCCTTTTACAAACTACCAAAGGGGGTAAGAAAAAGGATAGATTATTTTAGAGCCAGGCTGTTGTGGCAGACTGACCAAGGTATCAGGAAATACCATTTGGTCAATTGGCCATCAGTTTGTATGCCAAAAGGCCAAGGGGGTCTGGTTGTGCTAGACTTTGATATTATGAATACTGCTTTGCTTGGAAAATGGCTATGGAAACTAGTAAATGAAGATGGAATATGGCAGGAACTCTCCAGAAACAAATACTTAAGTTCTTAAACTTTGTCTCAAGTGACTTTTAAATCTGGTGACTCTCAATTTTGGGCCGGTCTGATGTCAGCTAAGGATCAATTCCTAAAATGTTGCAGAGTCATCTTGGGAGATGGCTCCAACACAAGATTTTGGGAAGATATTTGGCTGGGCAACCAGTCTTTCTCTCACAAATACGCTAGGTTATATAATTTGACTTTTAGCGAGAACATCACTGTGGCCGATATTTTCTCTAAAGGTTGGGAGACTATCACCTTCAGAAGAACTCTCTGGGGTGATACTTTGGCCTCATGGGAAAAACTGAAGGTAGAATGTCAAGGGGTGACACTAAGTGAGGAAAATGGTAAGATTGCTTGGAATCTGACCTCTAATAGTTTGTTTTATGTGAAATCTTTTTACTTGTTTATGAAAACCAAGAATGTAATTTTTCCTCATAAATTCCTTTGGAAGATTAAGATTCCTCTCAAAGTTAGAGCTTTCATTTGGTTAATGCTGAGGAAAAGCATTTTAACCAAAGATAGACTCTTACGAAGGGATTGGAAAGGGATAAGAAATGTCAGTTTTGTGGTGCAAATGAGACAATTGACCATTTGTTTATCTCATGTCCATTGGCAAGATTCATTTGGAATGTGGTAAGATGTGCTTTTGGCTTGAGATGTTCACCTGCTAATGTTGAACACCTATTTGGAAATTGGTTGTTTCAATTCAACCATGAATCCAAGAAGTTATTGTTGGTGGAAATTTCAGCATTGCTGTGGACTATTTGGAAAGCGTGTAACGCACTGTGCTTCAGAAATGTCATACCGGCTGATCCCACAAAAATAATATTTGACATAACACAGTGGCTCAACATTTGGAATGTTTTGTAGATAAAGAAGGAAGACAGAGAAGCTATGCTTTGGAGAGGCAAATTGCTGGAACAAGTGGTTACTGAGGTGCTCAAGGCGTACTAGGGATGGAGATCAACGGGTGCTAGGATTGCTAACTAAAATAGAAAAAGATGGAGAGGAAAAAAGAGTTTTTGTGTTGATCCAGAAGAAATAGGACAAAACGATCCCTATTTGTGTTTATGAATGGCATTGTAATAGGTTTAGTTCATTTACCTTCTACTTTTAGAATGTGCATTTGTTTAGGAATGAAACTTGCTCTAACTGACTGACTTTATAAGACAGGATGCAACAGAGAGCTATGTTTCTACTTTATTTTTTCGTTTTTACTTTTTTGTAGTGGATTTTTGTGATTTCTAATAATAAAAATTGGGAGGGTTCGTCGCCCTTTTATTATTTAAAAAAAATTAACACTGCCATGGATCAAAAGGCTGGCCACGTTGTGCGTTGAGATCTGGGTAATGGATTGAGCCAGAGAAGAAAGGTACCAGGGCCAGGACCATTGTTACGGCTGGCAATCAGAAAATATTATCTGCAACTGCACAGAGCTTCCATATCTGGTGTACTACAGCACAAGAAATTATTTCCTTGCTTCTGTCTGTCAGCTGTGGATCTGGTGGACTTGTATAATTATATTGTACCGGCTGTACTGTGTACGTGTGCTTCCCGTAGGTACGTGAGTACTGAGTAGTATATTATATGGTTGAGCACTTGAGCTTGTGATTGACAAAATGATTATCTTTTCTCCATGACACCACCGATCTCAATTCTGAAAAAATTTCAGTGGGGGAGATGCAAGTTCAGAAATCAGAAAGAGAATAGAAACGGGGGTTCCTGAAGAGGAATTTGCCTGGCAGACAAGATACATCTGTTTTGCAAAGCTCTTGAGCCACTGTTAGCTTGAGGTTTTGATCAGCTGTGTACTGACCGAAACTCAATTTTCATAGGCATCTGCATACAACAGCAATTGAGGTGCCCAAATGCTGTCAGTGATTATGAATTGAGCTCAATGTTACGTGGGCTGAAAGTATGCTTGTATAATAGTACTATACTAGTACACAAGAGAAACAAGCTTCTGAATTTGTCTGAATGGCAGGTTACTCGATGTTAGTCTCTTTCTAACCATGGACAAGAAACAGCCCTTGAACGAGCAAGAACATCAGGAGCAAGCATGTACTACTATTGTTGTCTTGCGACAGTTTCGTTGGATCACGCCGCCAAGTCGCCCCACGTAAACGCCGACATGTGAGCGACGGCGGGGCACCCGGCTGGTTCGGCGTGCGGGTCACCGCAGCAGGCAAGGAGGCGGGGGGCATGGCACGCTGAATCCGCAGTGCAGGCGTTCTAGCGGCGGCGGCGACTGTCTCGACCGGCGAGCACGACGGCGACGGCTCGTCTATTGATGGACCCGCTCCTGGTACCGTGAGACGTTCGACCACATTTGTGCGGCTCAGATTGAGTAGTTAAACGTAGGGGAAGAACTTCTTCGCATAGGGCCCCTTGAAATGTTTGTTATTGTCCGTTTGCACCCTCCAGATTTGGTTCACGGATATTCTTTGCGATTGTAGACCGTTAGATCGATGCTGGGCCGTTCCGATTGAGGAGGGATTAGTGTGGCTTTGGCTTGGTCCCAATGTTACGCAAAAGATTCTTAACTATTCTTTATTTCCATTTACACCTTCCCAGGTTTGGATCGCGAATATTATGTGTGATCGTGGACGTCCGATTAAGTTTGGGCAGTTCAGATTGAGAACTAGGCAATTTGTCGCAAGTGCCCCTTTAAATTATTGTACGTCAACAACGGCGTCTCCCTTGACGCCGGCCGCGCCGGTTGCGCTCCTCGTCCACGGCTCCGGCCTCCCGCTTCCTGGAGCTCTGGCTCTCCTGGCGTCCTAGATGGCCGCCCTCATCCACGACCTCCGCGGCTACGGAGACTCCGGCGCATGCACCCGCCGACGGGCGACCCGCCCTCCCACCCCACCTTCCACATCGTCGGTGACCTCTCGTCGCCCTCCTCGACCACCTAAGCCTCCCCAAGGCGCAGCCTTTTCTTGCCGTACCGTTCAGTTCGTTCTTTCTAGTTGATCGGCTCGAAGTTACTGCCACTGTCGTTGTAGCTGTTCGATTGTGTTGGCGAGCAGAGTCATATTCATCGAAAGAGAAGTGAATTCTTTTGACGAAATGACATCAGTAGAGAACTGTTCTTTTCTTTTCCGAAGAAATAGAAAACTGAATTCCGATCATGTATTACGTGAGCACATGCACGCATCACTCCCCTTCTTCGGCATGCTTGCTTTGCTTGGAAGTACGTACTACTAGTTGCATAATTCTCTCATCTCTTCCTCACAAAAACCCCCAGCCCATTCACTGCTCATGTAGAAGCAAGGAATAACCTTCACCAACAGTTCATATCTGTAGAAGATGAAAAATGACCGTATATACATCCATTAGTGCATTCTACATCCTTCGCCAACAAAAAATGCACGCTATATTTTTAACAAAATGTAGAGGAATTTTGCCCACTTAAAAGTCTTGCAACGGTGGTAGGGCTGCACGAATATTACTGGAAAGAGTTCCGCATTGCATGCGTCGCTTAGCCCTAGACCCTAACCTAATCACTCAGACAGCCCATGTGCAAGCTACAATCTATTATAGCCGTCTGTTTTGTATTGTATTATCCTCCTTTGAGTAGCTCTCCTAGGTCTTTGCAGTACTTAAAGGGTGGTCTCTCTTCGCTCATTGTAGTTGTTTTTGTCATACTCCTTATGTAACTTCGGATATCCCTTCTTAATACAATTGACAAGCTCTTGCCATCTCTCTTAAAAAAAAAGTCCTACAACCCATCAGCGGCTCACTGTATGGTTGAGCATGTGATTGGCGAAATGATATCATCTTTTTGCCACGACACATTGACACCTCTGATCAGGGTTCACGAAACCGTTTCGCCGGCGGTTTTCGCGGAGCCGGCGGTACCGGTTTTCGCGGTAAATCGCTCGAAAACCGTGAAAAACCGAACGGTTTGCAAATTTGAAAATTTTGAAATTTGGTCAAACGAGATCGCGAAAACCGCGATTTTTGACGAAAAACCACTCGGTTTTCGCGAAAAAACTTAGCGGTTTTTGGAGAAAACCGCCAAAAATCGCCCGAGGTTGGAAAATTGGGGGAAAATGCAAAAAAAATATTGTAAAATTTGTGAAAATACAGGGAAGGTTAAAATTGAGTAAAAATGTAATAAATATATAAATAAGGTATGTGAAAACGTGAAAAAAAATCCAGAATGATCTCTCCTAAATTTGGAAAAAAATCGACATGACCTTTGCTATATTTTAGAGAATTAGAAGTTGTAAGTTATGTATTTAGCAATAATATGTTAATAAATAATCTTTCATTGCAATATTACAATCACACAAGTGCAAAAATCGGCATTTACATAACTACAAAGCAAAATCATTCGCAATTTCACTATCATTTACTTATCAACACCATTTACATTATAATGCATTTAAATTGAAGTTGTGGAGTAGGCATAAACATAGCTTCGTCACTCTTCCATTGTCGCAAAAATGACATGTTCGACCTACATGAACAGAACATCGAAAACCGATGACAGAAGGAAAAATTGTGAAAATATAAGAACAAATTGAAAAAATTGCAAAAAATTTAAAAATGTACAAAAAAATCCCAATTGATCTATAAAACACATAATAGAAATTTTTACAATTTTTTAAATCATTTATTTCTTCTAAAAAATCTAAAACAGAAATTAATGAAAAGGAACAAACACACTGTCAGATTTTTATAAATAGTAAAATGATTTATTATATTCTAAAATTTTAATTAAAATATAAATAGTTCCAAAGGATCATTTACTAAAATTTTCAGAAATATTAGACTTCATTTATTTCCCATATAAAATCAAAAACAGAAGAGCATATACAATGATAATAGCACTTTCAAAATTTTTAAAAAATACACATATCTGATAATCATCTCAAAATTTTACATAATAATTTTAATGACGTTATAACATCATAATTTTTTTTAAGAAATATTAGACTTTATTTTGTGCCCCTAGAAAATAAAAAACTGAAGAGCATATATTGTGACAGTATCACTGTCAGAATTTTTAAAAAATGTACATATCTGATAATAATTTGAAAATTTTATAGAATCATTATGATTACCTAAGGAACACAAAAAAAATCAAATTTTTGTGACACTTTTTGCTAAATTTCTTCAAATTTTTTAAATTTACTGTTCATCTGGCCGGTTTTCCGAACGGTTTTAATTACCGAACCGGCTCGGTACGGGCGGTTTTCGATGGTTTTTTGAACCCTGCCTCTGATCACAATTCCTTCTGATAATTTTTCAGATTGCGCGGTGTGAGTGGGGTGGGGGGCTGCAAGTTAAGAATGAAGAGGAAACGAGGAACTACCGTGAACATATGGGAGAATGGAGATGCATATGATGTCAACGCGATCCATCACCAATGTCAGGGGACGGCGGGGCATCTGGCTGGCTCGGTAGTGCGAGTCACCACGG
Organism: Otatea glauca; assembly: GCA_036346275.1. NCBI lineage: Eukaryota > Viridiplantae > Streptophyta > Magnoliopsida > Poales > Poaceae > Otatea > Otatea glauca. The sequence goes on from CM070728.1 coordinate 12,525,866, forward strand.
CAGTGAAGTAATAGGGGTAGGTTACATCAGCACAAATTAAAAATTTTATCATGTAAACCAAGATGCTAAGTAAGTAATAGATTATATATCGTTACCGCTAGATACGTAGTGCAGTGGAAGGAGAGTTGAAGTAGCCCGATTCAACGTAGCACGCGTCCTCGAGCAGTGATTGATCATCCTCGAGCGACGGTGAACAGCACGAATAGTGGTCGATCTTACTCGAGCGGTGACGGCTATGGTTTTCGGTGGGTGCGGTGGTACAACAGTTGCATACCCACTAACCTTCATGTACTCCCTTATATGGCCCCTCGGTGGAATCCTACATTAGCGGCTTAACCAAGGTGCAAACCTCACTTGGCCCATTAGTGACGGATCCAATCCGAACCAATGTATTCTAACCTAGGTGTGTGATCCTGTAGGTTCATACATAATCGGCTATGGCCCGAAAACTCTTATCGGCCCATAAGTTGGCAGTGGCCCTTAGCATGGTATAATGACTTCAAATATACACAAAGTTCATATAGGAGGGATTCGAGCGACTTGGTTGCACTTTGTCACAAATAGAGGTGGGCGCTGGACTGGGTATTTTTGGGCTGGCACGGCCCAAGGCCTGGCTTGGCCAAACGTATTTGAAGAATTTCTATTCGTTATTATTTATTCGTTTGATGTGCAGTCCAAATTTGAAACGCGGATGTTATTTGTGATCATAGACCGTTAGATTAATGTTGGACCGATCCGATATAGGAGGGATTCAATCGACTTGGTTGCACTTTGTCACAAATAGAGGTGGGCGCTGGGCTGGGTATTTTTGGGTCGACACGACCTAAGGCCCGGTCTGACCCACCCAGAACAGTGCCGTGCTGGCCCGACATATTTTTCGGGCCATGTCCGGCCTACGAACTGAGCACATTAGCGTCACCGCCTGGCACGTGGAGCTGGGCCGTGCTCGGGCCAGCACGGTCGCCACAGTGGCGAGTGTGCCATGGCACGGATCGGCCTACTCATAGCATGCTGGTTTGTGCACGGCACGGGCCATGTGACCAACGGCATAGCACGCGGCACGCGGCAGGGCACACATCGTTGTGCCTGCTAGCCGCGACTATGGCTCGCCAGAGGGGGAAGGGGAGGCTGCCGAAGGGGGAAGCGGGGAGACGGGGGCGGCCAGAGAGGGAACGGGAGGTGGAGGGGCCGTGGGGAAGGGAGGCTGGCCAGGGCTGGGCGAAGGGAGACCATGGGGGTCATCCCGAGAGAGAGAGAGAGATAGAGAGAGAGATTGGGGCGTGCGGCCAGTAAGAGAAAAGAAGGAAAAAGGAAGTAAAAGAAAAAAGAAGGAAGGAAAAAGAGAAAAGAAGAAAGAAAATGGGAAAAAGAAAAGAAAAGAAAAGAGAAAAGGAAAGAAGAGAAAAGGAAAAAGAGAAAGGGGAAGGAGATAGGCTTCCGACGATGAGACCGATCTCCATTCATTCGTTCTTGGCGCTTATGGTAAAATCGGTCGTCATCAGCACTTTCATATGCATATGAAAAGAAAGAAAGAAAGAAAGAAAGAAGGGAAAGAAAAAAGAAGAATGGAAAGAAAAGAAGAAAAGAAAAGGAAAGAAAGAAAGAAAAGAAAAGCGAAGAGAAAAAATGGGTGGAGCCATATTTCCGACGACGATCCCAATTTATGTTCGTATATGGTCAAGGAGTTGGCTACGGTGGATTTATACGTTCTCGGCACTCATGGTTGAGAGAGCGAGAGAGACGGGAGAGAGAGAGAGGGAGCAACGGGCAAGAGAGAGAGAAAGGTAAGAGAGATTGAGAGAGACGGACGAGAGAGATTGAGAGAGAGGGTGCAACGAGTAAATGGTGAGAGAGACAGCGAGAGAGATCAACGGACAAGTGAACTTTATTGACAATAACTATGTACCTATTAAAGAATGAATAAAATTTAGTTCTTTTTTCCTCAATATTTGTGTCCACGGTCTTAACTTCATAAGTCTCCAGCTCCTTTTCTCTTATTGCAATAGTGAAAATAGGTGAGATGCGGACCAGCACGACACGAAATCGACAGAAATTGCAAATTGGTTGTGTTTATGCTCGCTGGCACGGCATAGGCAGGTCACAAAACGATCCTTAAACTATCCTATTTACACCTTTGTAGATTTGGATCGCGGATGTTATCTGCGATCGTGGACGTCCGACCAACTTTGCGCGGCTCAGATTGAATAAAAGACACTTTTACGCAAGGACCCTTTTTAAATTAACGTCGACCACGGCGTCTGTCACCCTTTACGCCGGCCGCGGCGTCGGCGCTGTTCTCGTGGCGCCCCAGTCATGGACTCATGGCCGCCCTCGCCCCCGACCTCCGCCGCTACGGCGACTCCGGCGCACGCACGCACCCGCCGACGGGCAACCCACCTTCCACATCGTCGGTGACCTCGTCGACCTCCCCGACCAGTTCAGCCTCCCCACGGCGCAGCGTTTGCTTGCCATGTTCAATTCACTCTTTCTCATTCATCGGCTTGAAGTCAATGCCACTGTTATATTAGCCGATGATTGTTTTGGTGTCTTGGTGAGTGGAATTAATTGTTTATATCCATTGGAATCTAAGCTCTGATTCAATCAGCTTGAACTACTACCAACTCGAGGGGGAAAGAAAAGGCAAAGAAAAATTAACGGCATGCTTGAGGGTCTTCACTAGTTTACACTGTCGTGCTCATGGGTCTTGGCTTGCTTGCTTGACTTCAAAGTACGTACTACTACTTGCATAATTCTCTCTCTCTCTCAACTCTCAAAGACCCCAGTCCTGAAGAAGAAAGGAATACTCTTCACGAACAGTTCATATAGGTAGAAGAAGAAAAATGTCCTTATATGTAGTTTTTTCAACGGCTATAGTGATTTTGTTTTGGGACACTGGAATAGCACATTCATAATTATTTCTTCATCCTTCGCAATTAAAAAAAATCGGTGTACATTTTGAACAAAATGAGGAATTTGGCCAATGGCAAGCTCCTACAACCCAACAGCAGCTCACTAGAGGCCCATTTCTGGTTCATTAAGGGTGTGTTTGGTTGAAAAGCAAGACCTAAATGATCCCTATTTTCTTACTCATCCAGACGTTTGGTGAAATTTTTACTGTTGTAGCCTGGCAAAATATTTTTTTTCGCGAATAGCCTTTGATCCGAAGAAATTTCAATTCTAGCCCCTACATAGTATATTTCAGCGGTTGGGATGCGCGGGAATTTTTTTATTTTTTTAGCTACCTCCAGCGGACTGCGTTCCCGAAATAATTTTTTTTAATTTTTTCCCGACGCTCAGTGAGTCCTCTGCCTTTGCAAGTGGCTACTTTTCTTAGACTACATGTTCTTGAGAATCTTTTGTTCGGGCAGCATAAAGGAGCTTGTTTTTTCTTAGCATAGGTAGTAGCATTGGTTTGAATTCTACGCTAGCTCATGTTGGTCGTCGATGAAGCCTGGCAATGGAGCAAATGTTGTAAGTCAATGTATGTTCTCCAGTTTACACGTCAGTATCAATGAGCAATAACCATAACCTCTAATTACTAACTTAGACTATGTTGTCTTTTCTTTCTTCCAGTGAGGCCCGTTTGCTCGATCACATCATTGGGTTGTTGAGACACATCTGAACCAATCTCAAGGCACCGTTAAGCTTTGTTCTAGCGCTTGTCAATAGTGTGTGACGGTTTCTAAAGACTCATAATACAGTGTTAATACGCCAATACTGTATTATGAACAACTATTGGCGTATTGTGGTTCTTATATTACTGAAAACATGCTTCGTTTCTACCTCTCCTGATCTAGTATTATTTATTGCTCTCTACAATTATGTTACATTGGACCAGTTATTTCCTTTTTGTTACTTTATATTGTTGGTTTCTTCTTTATCACGCAGGACAAGTGAGTTTTGTTTTGATATCCTGATTGCCCACGTGGTTAGGCATTGTATCAGGGCCCAACTGTATCTTTGGTTCGATCAGCACTTTACCCAGGCAAAAATATTTTGCTCATGTTGTTTTGTCCGAGGGAGCCTTCTTAATCTGAACGAAGTGCTCTGATTAGGTGTTGTCAAATGAGAGAGGTGATGGCATGTTCATGAATCTGCAGCACTTGTGCCTATTTGTATTGCTTGAATGGTAACAAACGTTAAAATTTGAGGAAGCAAGGCATAACCCTAAGGGAAATTTCATTGAAATCCAACCAAAATTTGGAACCATAGATGATATAATCGATCAACTTTCCCTTTAGTTACAATATGGTAGATCATCAATGGCTCAGCTCTGTTATTCTATGTTGTCATTTTTATGTAAATTATATGAATATGTCCAAACATCCAACCAAAAAACTGACTCATCCTATCTATCCAACCAAACAAAAAACTGACTCATCCCATTTATTCTCATCCATCCAACAAAATAAAAAACTGGATCATCACATCCATTCTTATCCATTCAACCAAACAAAAAATTGGCACATCCCTATCCACCCAACCAAACAGCCACCTGGATGGCTCCATCCCATTTAGGCTGGATGGTCATATCCCATCCAACCTCATCTAGAGAACCAAACACATCCTAAGTGTCGCAGAAAAGGTCATTCATGAACAGCCCAATTTGAAATTATCAGATTCTTTCATCTCTTTTTTTTTTGAAATTAGACCAAGAGCTTTGGCATTCACTAAAGAGGAGAGTGAGAATCAGGTGAATCCTAGCATTGGAATCCGGGTGGGACGACGCCCGCTCTTTCCCAACTGAGCTACAGCTCGGCTCTCAGATTCTTCCTGTTTGAGGGAGGCTTTTGAGCTGTTCGGCTGTTTCCCATATCTATTGTCTTGGAAGAGCTGCAATCTTCGTACCTATCCAATTATCAAGGAAAACCGTCAGCTTGCAATCTGTAGATTTTGTTCTATCATCATCAATTCTGGAAATAGCCAACCATAATGGCATACACAGCTTCTAACTTCAAAGACAAAAGGAAGGAAGAAAAGGAACAAAAACGCCATGCCAAACATTTAAAGCCATCGGCAGTGGTTGTTCCCTACACTCCTCTGCAGGAATCAGAATGGCTTCTGGGGCACTAGAACTGTCAACATTAATTTCTGAAATCTGCACAGTGGGAAGGAAGCCCACGTTCCGTCGTTGTGCTTGAACGCTGATTGATGCTGATGATACAGAATCCACGTACATTGTTTGAGCTCTGCCCTAAATCTGAAAACATATCACGATGGATGGGCATGAACACGCAGGGCTCCCAAAACCACTTGCACGTACGCGCTCCTCGAGCGAACAAAACGTTCATTATCGTGTCAATTCCTGTGCTGGGTTCTAAGTAGGACAAGAACTTCTCGCCGGTTACCCCTGGACGGCTGGCCTAGATTCTCACTTATCCCGTTTTTGTTGGGGATGAGATGGTGATGGGTACGTTGGTGATGGGGCGGAGGCAACGAGAAACCCGCCGCGCCGAGAGGATTTGCCGCGAGTGCGACGCGCCGTTTTTGTCCCCAATCACCTCCGACGTGTGTCACGTATCACAGAATTCACGGCCTTTGGTGGTGTTATCAGCTAGCGCGCACGGGACAATTCGTTGAGCCGAGAGTTTGTCATGATCTCTGCCTGCCGAAACTAACCAAATAATCAGAAACTCAACAGAAAGTAATCACGATTAGGCAAATCCGGTACCCGCGGGGGGAGGCGCCCGCGCACCAATATAAATCCGCTCGCGCCTTGCGCCGCCTCGCCACCGCTCGGCGTGCAACAACAAAACTCCAAGACAGAGACCGATCGATGGCGAACGGCGGGGCTGAGGCGGAGAACGGCGAGAGGAGGAGCGTGCTGGTGACGGGCGGCGCGGGGTTCATCGGCACGCACACGGTGCTGCAGCTGCTGAAGAAGGGCTACGACGTCACCGCCGTCGACAACTTCCACAACTCCGTCCCCGAGGCGCTCGAGCGCGTCCGCCAACTCGCCGGAGCCGCCCTCTCCGCCCGCCTCGACTTCATCCCCGTACGCACGCACCCCTACACCCAGTTAACACCATCATCTTCATCTGTTCCTGCTCGATCGTCGTGCATGACATGCAATTGCCTTGTACCTGATTGCGTTCCTGATTTGCCTGCATGCGTCTGAAACTATGTATGCACTTCATGGATTGGTTTGATTTCAGGGGGATCTGAAGAGCGAGGTGGATTTGGAGAAGATTTTCGCCGCCAAAAGGTTGGAATTTGATCGATCAAACTATCTCCTCGGAAGCCTTTTCGGCATATAATTTCTTCATGTCAGCGGCGTGACATGCATCCTGCATCCTTTGCTGCTATGTTCAGGTATGAAGCCGTCGTGCACTTCGCCGGGCTGAAGGCAGTGGCTGAGAGCGTCGCGCACCCCGAGATGTACTACGAGAACAACATGGGCGGCACGATGAACCTCTACGCCGTCATGAAGAAGTACGGATGCAAGAAGGTACTGCACTCTCATCCTCTGTTCGTACTGTTCTATGCACGGTCACCAAGGATAAATTCTTCAGAGATGCATGGTTGTTCTGCTACTGGCATGAACTAAACTATAAGATAATAATATGATACCACGCACACGCAGATGGTGTTCTCGTCGTCTGCGACCGTCTACGGCCAGCCGAGGGAAATCCCCTGCGTCGAGGACTCCGACCTGAAGGCTCTGAACCCATACGGCAGGACAAAGGTACAATGCCAACTTGCCCAACTGGCCAAACCTTGAGATAAACATTCTCGCGTCATGGTCCAGGTTGCTGATATCGACAGAGATAACGATGCTAGCTTTTCTCGTGCCAACTTTGTAACGGCATCTGATTCTTGCTCCAGCTTTTCCTGGAGGAGATGGCCGTGGACTATCACAACGCGGACCCGGAGTGGAGGATCATCCTCCTGAGGTACTTCAACCCCATTGGCGCCCACGAGAGCGGCGAGATCGGGGAGGATCCCAAGGGCATCCCCAACAACCTGCTGCCCTACATCCATCAGGTCGCGGTGGGCAGGCTCCCGGAGCTCAACGTCTACGGCTACGATTATCGCACCAGGGACGGCACCGCGGTGAGAGCCATCGATTCCATTGCGCCCGTGCTATTTCTATCACAACATTCATATCGCACGTATGGTAATTTCCTCCGCTTTGGTGCCTCAGATCAGGGATTACATACACGTAATGGACCTGGCCGATGGTCACATCGCAGCACTGGAAAAGCTCTTCGCTACTCCTGACATTGGTATGCACTGGCTTTGCTCCCCCAAGCATACGTGCATGCATGCTCAACCACACTCCACTTAACCAAATTTATCTCTCCCTCTTTCCCTGATTTTTTTTCGTCAGGTTGTGTGGCATACAACCTAGGCACGGGGCGTGGAACGACCGTCCTCGAAGTGGTGAAGGCGTTTGAGAAGGCGTCCGGCAAGGTATATCACATCCGCGCGAGCATGGTTGATATTTTCCAACGATCGTTTTTCCCGTCGGAAACGGGCTTGAAACTGACGTTTCTGGCTGCGAAACCGCAGGAAATTCCTATCAAGATGTGCCCCAGGAGGCCGGGCGATTCAGAGGAGGTTTATGCGTCCACTGAGAAGGCCGAAAGGGAGTTCGGCTGGAGGTGATTGGCTTACTGCTGTGAATAATAATACTTTCCATTTTCTTAGCGTAATGTAATTAAATGAAACCTCTAATTTCTCGAAACAAAAAAAAATTGTAATTGGGAGTTGTACAATGCTACTTGCAGGGCCCAGTATGGGATAGAGGAGATGTGCAGGGACCAGTGGAACTGGGCCAAGAAGAACCCGTATGGCTACTGCGGCAATGCTGAAAAGAAAGACTGATTTTACTGCAACTTTGGATCGAATTGTCCATGGTCGTCTGAGCTTCTGTTCAGGAATGCGTCATCTCCATTAAGAAAGGAGAAATGGTCGTCTGAACCTTGTAACTTGAAAGATGTTAATAAGCACATGGCATTCAAGTTTGCCTCTAAAGTTTCATATTATATCGCTGCTTATCGAATCAACTCAGCTTTTTCAGAATTACTGACATGCATCAGCGTTTGCTCGTGACATATGGGTATCCATTGGGCTCGTTTGGTGCTCGTTATCTTGTGGTTTCAGGGAGTAGGGAGATTGGGTTGGGGTTGGGGTTGGGGTTGGAGCACTGGCTCTTCCCTAAGCTGGCCTGGATAGTTGCCTGGCAGTAAAACTTTCGTTAGGGTTATGGTTGGGTTTGGCCCATGGGCCAGTATATGGCCTTAGGTCATTCGCGTTGTTGTGTTGGCTGCTCACGGAAGACATTGTTCCGGATGATATATGCACACTCCGGTTCTGCCCAGATGTGAAAATTTAGCGGCCATTTTCTACTTGTACCTCCTACACGTTGGCAAGGGGATATAACGATCGGAAACATACCCGCACGATCTCTGACATCGCCAATTTGCATCTAGAAAGTATACCATGTGCACTATGTTCAGCGACTTGCAAAAGCTGAAAAAAAAAATTCAGGAACATTTGCAATTTTTGACAACCTCCTAGTCACAACCATTGTTTTCTGTTCACCGCTACATCATCTGCCAACAATATTTTTCTAAGAAAAGACAAACAACGAAGCAATTTTTGACATCCTTCTTGGCGCAACAACATTTTTCATCGAGACGAAACATAAACAACCAAGCAACTTTTGACAACCTCTTAATAGCAACCATTGTTGTCTCTATTCACCTCCATATCATCTACCAACAACATTTGTCCTTACAAAGAGACACAAGCAAAAGTAACTTTAGACAACCTTTTTAGTGCCAACCATTATCTCTATTCACCATCATAGCAGGATCTTCACGGACACGTACCGAACGGTCCAGTTGGTTGCCAACACCATCATCCAAGACGTGCACAATCGAAAACGTGCTTTCACGACTTCATAACCTTCAATTATGTCGATATTCCGGAGATTTGTTGTGTACCTGCTGTGTTCCGTGTTATGTTGTGTCTACTTCTCTCAAATTGTAAAAAATCATTTGTAACTGTCTTTTATCTCTATCCTTAATGCATTGGCAGAGCTCCTGCCCTATTTCAATTTTTTTTATCTCTATTCACCTCCACATCATCAACCAACAATATTTTGTCCTTAAGAAGAGACATAAGCAACTTTTGACAACCTTTTAGTGGCAATGTCTCTATTCACCTCTACATCATCTATGAATAACATTTGTCCTTAAGAAGAGATATAAACAACCAAATAGTTTTTGACAACTTCTCAGTGGCAACCATTGTCTCTATTCATCTCCACATCATCTACAAACAACATTTTACCCTTAAGAAGATATGTAAGCAACCAAACAACTTTTGACAACCTCCTATGGTAACCATTGTTTGTCCACCTACATATCATCTACCAATCACCTTTTGTCTTTAAGCACTAATTAGCACAATCCATGCCACCATTTTACTTCTTCCACCACCTAAATGGAGATTGCTTAGATTGCTAGATTGCCCTCTCCATAGTATCCCTTAATATTACTTTCTCCATTTTCTATATAAACCACACTCTCTCTTCTCCCCCTCCTTCCTATCGCCATCGTTGCCACTAGCAATCTTGCCACCCCACAAATTCATCCAAAAATTGGCAGTTGCCGTCAAACTCGGCTAACATCGTATACAAATCCAACTTGGTCAACAAGAAATATTACCAAGTACAAAGATGGGCGGGGGGCAAGGATTTCTCCTTTCCTCACCTTCATATCATTGACACCGCTACTAATCTAGCTATGGCCCATAAATTTGCCTAAAACTACCTATTGCTTTAGATTTAGACAACGCAAGAATCCGCCATGGTAAACAAGCAATATCACCATATATAAAGGGGTGCAGGGATTTCTCTTTTCCTCACCTTCCTATCAGTGTCGCCACTACTAATCTCAACATGGCCCACGAATATGCCCTAAATCTACTTGTTGCCTCAAATTTGACCAATGTCACACACAAATCCACCAAGGCCAACAAGCAATAGCATTAGGTACGGAGGTGGGGACAAGGATTTCCCGTTTCCTCACCTTCCCATCACTGCCGCCGCTACTTATCTCGCCATGGTCCATAAATCGACCCCAAATATGCCTAAATTTTGGCCAATGTCGCACACAAATTCGCCAACACCATTCAAATGAAGTGTGATGGAAGTAGGAAACTAGGAAACAAAAGGCAAGGATTTCCCATTTCCCTTACCTTGTCATCATCGCCGCTGCTATTTGCCTCAAATAGGCATGTGTCTGCGTTTTGAGCACCGGCGAGTGAATTTTTAAGTCTAAGGGGCCGCGCGTTCCCTCTCCTTGAATGGTAAGACTCAGGAGCCTAAGGTGTATACTGGTTCGGGCCGAATGTCCCTACTCCTGTTTGTGTGGTGGTGCTATATTGCTTCGGGTGCAGATGACTGCACGGTTTTTACAAGTGGGAGCTGAGGGCTCGAATAAGTGAGAGCGAAAACAGCCTATTCGTGAAGATCGAGAGGAGGGAGCGCGCCCCTCCCAGAGGATCCTGCCTCCCTTTATATAGCCGGAGGGGGCAGGTTACATGGGAAGTTGGGAGAGGAAAGGATGAGGTGATCTAAGCTAGGAGCTCTGGTCCTTCGTCTTGGCGATTGGTCAGCGTCCGCTTCACCCCACGCCGGGTTGGTGGACTCATTGAGCAGAGCGCTTGCCGTTTATCGGAAATAGCGCACCGCCTCTCGTAAGCCTGCCAGGCGCTAACGTTGCCTCAGGAGGGAGCGCGTCTTCACGTCGTGCGTGTCTGGACGATGAGATCGGAGCTTGACTTCGGAAACCTCCTCGCCACCTCGGGAAGGAGCCACCTGCCCCCGTACAATCACTCTGAGCTGTCGTGTCCGTAGGACACGTGGCTAATGGCCGGCGGAGGCCCGACACTTGGCCCTCGGCGGAGATCGCCTCAGCTTGATCGGAGCTCGTGGGGAGTCCGACCTGTGGCGGGGCCTGACGCCCATTGGTCGGGACGAGCTTGGGCAGCTCGTTAGGTCGGGTCGATCGTCTTCGTGCCCATGGGCCTTTGGTTGGAGCCGGGCTTGGGGCAGCCCGTTCGTCACTCCGGGCCGTTGGGGTACCCATGGTATGAGTACTCGTCAGCATGTTGCCCTCAAATTTGGCCAATGGTGTGTAAATCTTCCATCACCAAAAAGCAACGATAGAGGTGGCGGAGGAGGTGGGCAAAAGTCAAGGATTTAGAGGATACCCCTCGTTCTAGAAGGTGGTAACGAGTGCAAAAGATGTGACGGAGGAGGGACTAGGGTTGCTGAGAGCAAGCTCGATGCTAGTGATGGTCATGGAGGCAATAGCTGCCATTCTTTTTGGGCTTTGCTCCAACGCGTTTGCAGCTTTGGATGGTTCACATGGGAAGATGATCGTGTGCAGGTGCACCATCTGTCCCACGTAGGGGTGCAATCGGATTGGATAATTTTTGACCGACCGGATGTGTTCGGATCAAATTCGGTTAATTTTTTTCGAATATTTTTCGGATTCGAATTCGACTTCGGATACTTTATTTCGGATTCGGTAGATAACTATCCATCGGATCGAAATATTCTGAACATTTTCTCTAATATATACGGTTTCATTTATTCAGATATCCGACTGAGGGTTCCTAGTAGTAACCCTAGATGTCAATCTCCTGAATCCCAACTCAACTCCCAGTCCTCCACTCCTATCTCACCCGAGCGGCCCAGGCCTCCCGCCATCGCCGCCGAGGCCGCCCTGCACCAATCCCTGGCCTCCCGGTGCCCTTCGCGGCTCCACATGAGGCCCTAAGCCCCGGCTTCCTCCTCCCACCTCGGCACCTCGCTTGAGCCCCGGCTTCCTCTGCCCGAGCCCTGGCTTTCGCCGCCCTTGGCCCCTCCCGACGACCTCCGTCCTTCGCTCTCTTGGCACCCTCCTCTTCTCCCTCCGGATCTAGCTTGACGGCCGCCGCCCCCAACTTCCGTGAACCAGGGGGTTTGCTTGTGACTAAGATCGGAACATTCTTGGTAAACTGGCTTCTTCAACTGAGATCAAAATACGTTGTGTTACCATTTTTGTATAATGAAAAGACAACTATAGATTCAGCTGGAATTATCTTGTATGGTATAGAATAGTGAAGCCAAAGAAGTCACTAGTTTTCTATCTGGATATATGTAACTCACATGGCGATGCCAAATTCTAGTTCTTGAATCGTAATTATCTTGTAACCTATAACCTGTAAAATGATTCTTCCAATGCTCTACACAGAATTTCAGTTCATTTTAAGCTTCTAGATGATTTATCCTCGATCATGTACTAACATGGTGTTTTCTTCTCCAATTCCTTGTTTGCATTCTTTCCATTGTGGATGACACAAAGCTTTTTACTAAGGTTAGCTTTCACCGGTCTTTTACTTGTAGTGAGTAACTGAAAGACCGAGATGGAGATCAGAGGGGGGGTGAATGATCCCAAATTAAAATATACTCTCTAAGGAAGGTCACAAATGCAGATTTTTACCCAAAGAAACTAAGCCAAAACCCTTAGATATCAAATGGAAGCGAAAGAGTCAATTTTCAGAAAAATCAGCCTGATGACAGTGCTATCATCGCACTCTGGGGGAGATAATATCGGTACTGTAGCTACAATGAAATCAGGCATATGAACAGTGTTTTCGGCACAGGTTCAAATAAGAAAATTGATGTATCTTTTGATCCGTTGATCCAAACTCAACCAAACTTGGTAGATAAGGTCCTTGGGATGTTAGGAACTTATTTCAACCTTCAATCACAAGGATTGATGTCAAAGCTCCGACTTTTATGCTCGGGAAGGAAGAACGCACCAAGTTTCGACAAACATCGAAAGAACTTCGATCAAGGCTTGCTCGTGGGGTTTTGATGATCAAAGTGATCTTGAATGACTTCCCACATGTCCCAGCAAGCAAGAGAACACAAAAAACTCAAGGATACGCAACTTACAAGATCAAGCATTCAAAAACGCAAAAGATCAACTTCTTGCAACAAGAACGCATGGATAGCCTAGATGATTGAAACAAGATTTCAAAAAAGAATCAATCATAAACCTCAGCAAAAGATTTGTAAGCAATTAGAAGGAGGGGAGGCAAATCCAAATTGCGTAAATGTAAATTGCAAGAAAGTAAATGCGGAATTTAAATTGCGTAATATAAATGCGTAAAGGAAACGAAACATGAACATAAATGAAGAACATTTCATTTCTGGAAGGAGAGGTTACAAAGCCTCACATTCATGTGGGCAAAGCTCAAAGGAGCATCAAAAACCTCAAAACCTTCACAGGGGGAAGGCTACCCCTCCACCCCTATTTATACAACTCTTGGGCCACCTACCACCCTTGGATGAGCCTCTAAACCCTAGAGCATTCATCAAAGGCTAGGATTAACCCACTCAACCAGCCATGCAAGGGCTAACCCAAAACCCACCACACACATGGGTTTTCTTGCACGGTTTTCAAAGCAAGCTACACTTATCCACTACTCTATCTTCCAGTTTTGCAACCCAACAGCTCTCCTTGATCCAAGTAGTGATAAGCTAGCTTCTCCACTGATCTCTTATCTCTTAGGACTGCACCGACTTCATCTCCGGCCATCTTCCGGCGAACATCCGGCCAACTTGAACCTTCGGCCATCCCATGCCTAGTTCCAGCCTCCCTTCGCCTCACCATGATCACCAAATGAAGTCCTACATCCACAAAGATAAGAAAACCCTTCTTGGTTCTACCATGAACCCAGCGCATTAATTCGATCACGAATTGGGGTTAGAACAGACCAAAACACTTCAACCAAATGCAAACATCCTGTTTTCTATACAGCAGTAATCTTCTCAATTTTTTATGAATTTTTATGTTGCTCAGATGAAAAACTTGTCAACATGAAAAAGTTGCGTTTCAAAATTATCTACAACTTTTATGTAGAATACATAATTTTTTGAGTACAGGAAGACCTTCAAAAAGGCATATTACTGCACGCTATCAAAATCGGTCCGTCGTACACGTGAAACTCACTGAGATTTGGTCCGTCGCAAATAGGAAACTCTCTGTTTCTCATTTCCATTGAAATCCATTTTAAAACCAAACTCAAATCTAAGCTATCCTAGATCACATAAAGTCAAATACTCATCATAAACATGGATGGACCTCCACATGGTCCTTCAATCTCCCCCTTGATGAGTATATTGACAAACCACTCAAAAGGCATAAATTTGAGTTTAAGTAAGAGAAGAAGAAAGTAATTTGATTGCAACAACACACATGGTCCAAAGAGAATAGACTGAGAACATGACCAAGTTGGTAAGACATATTTTAGAGCTAAATCAAGGAAAGAGCAAGTTTTCCACAAAAAGCTCTAAAATCCAATCATAAATGCCAAATGTGATTATGTGATTATGATCGATAAGAAGTAGCAAAATTTTACAAAGATCATAAGAACCAAATAAGCTTTCACATTTTTAATGATGCCTTTTCTACGTTTTCTCCCCCTTTTGCAATATAGGCATTAAATGAAAATTTCTCCCCCTTTTTATGTATGCATGAAATGCAACCTAAGGGAGCTTTGAAGATTATCCAATTGATCGTAATGACAGGATATGACACCAAGTTTATCAATCTCAGAGTATGACTAAACTAAGATATGTCCAAGTGCAAAAAATTTTGCTCATAAGCTAATTTTTGAAAATGTGTCATTTTTAGCAAAATTTGACATGTGCAAAACTTAGTAAAGTTTCAAATCCAGAAGCAAAACCACTCAGGATCAAATGGAAAACCTAGAGTTCAACCTACTCAACACTTTGGGGAATTTTGAAGTGCATATAAGGTCTTTCGAGCTCATTTCTAAATTTATGCAAATTTTCTTTAATACTTTGAAAAACATAGCGGGGTGCAAATGTTTGACACTATTTGCATTCTTTACCCACTTATGCGTTTGATATTTGCATTTTTCTTTTATTGATTGACTCTAGCCATTTTCGATCATCTCAAGAGTAACTCTTAAGAGAATGATCTTGGTCATACACAATATATTCCAAGTTCATCCCAAATGCAATGGGAAGCAGTCTCGTGAATATAAAGTATTGAGATCAATTTTGCACAAAAGAATCAATTTTTTTTATTTCAATTTAGCACATATGAGCAATTCTGAAGAACTCAAATATGGATCAACCAAATTTCACCCAAGTTGCTATAGGGACTCTAGAGAAATCCAAAATTTCACAATTCATGGTAAAAACCCCTAGAGAAGAAACTTAGTAAGTAAAAGCAACATGTTTCATCAAGTTTTCATTTAAAACTTTCAAGTTTTTCAGATTTCAATTAAGCTTAGCATGATAAATGAACTTGAACATATCTAAGCTAGTGATTTTCTTCAAAAGATATAGCATGATGTATTTCATGAAGATTGAGTCAATTACATAATAGACAAAGCTCATAAAACTGAAAATGCAGTCTAAATGCAATGCATGAACAGATTTCCCAAACTCCCCCTCAACAAATGAATCAATTTTAAGGTCAAATCTGGTTAAAGTTGAGTTATTATCAAGATTAGGCATAAAGAAAACCCAAATGAACTCAATAACAACCAGAAAAACAGAATGAGGAGAAAAAATCGAGAAAACTGCAAACTAGGTTGCAACTTTGTTGGACTGCTCGATAAAATGACTTATTAGACTGCGATAATCTTGTTGCATGTTGAACTCATATGGTTGGTTAATCAATACTATATGTTTGCTTTATACGGTATCTATTTTCGCGCGTTATCCGAAAAAAATTATTCGATACCGTATCGATTCCTCTCTGTATTCAATTCGAATCCGCGACCGATATTATCCGCGTCGTATTCATATCCGTTACTATCCGAATCCGACAAAAAATATGGTTTAAGATATAGAACAAGCGATATCCAACCGAATTCGAGCCGATTGCAGCCCTAGTCCCACGCCCTGCTATCATCTTCTCCATTTCGGTCCATCTCCGATGTGGATCAACATAAACTTTGGAGGTGTTCTAAGGCTTCATATGCTCCAGTATTTTTCTAAAAGAAGTCTGCGAAAGCAATGCTGGTAAGATACTCTACTAGTGTTTTCTTTAATGAACGATAGGCGACACAAATATGGTAAAAAAGATTTAGTATTGATTACTCCCTTCTTTCAAAAAATATAAGGTCTATAATTTGAATAGTATTGTTCAGAAATATAAAATTTGTATGTAGATTTAATGAGGCTTTTTCATTATATCCCTATTTATTCTCTTTCAACTGTATGCATTTATTCATGACTACCACACACAAAATATTATGTCTCATCTTCCAAAACTAAGTTGGGGTATCTAAGTCATTTCCACTCATACCTTTCTCAATTTTACCCTAAACTTAATCCCTGTACAAAATCAAAATACGCCTTATATTTCTAAACAGATAGAGTAATTAGAGTCTTCTTTATGATCACTTTACTACTTCCTCTATTAACGTTTACTTGTCACTTTTGATCACTTAAATTATTCACAAATATTTGTCACTTCGTGTTTCCTGATGCATTATTTTTCATTTCGGTCACTTCGTGTTTTCCGATGCATTATTTTTCATTTTGCCCTCGTTAATTATTCCACCTTCCTCCCACCTAGGTTTGCTCATGTCCAATTTAGGTACTCATGAAGCGTATTTTTGTCACTTTGTATATAAAAAATTGATTATCTTGGTATATGTGTTACACTCAAAAGTGACATCTAAGAGTAAACGGAGAGGGATTACAAAGAAAGTTGCACTAGTACTCATCTAGATCTTCAGAAAGTTGTGGTACAAAGTTCTTTTAAAAGAAAATTCAAGGGGTGGCAGAAAGGTAGAAAATACCAGCCTTTCTAAAGTGGCAGGTATCTCCCCACTGTTATCACCCTCCTTGTCTCGTATCCTTCAATGACTGTGTAGCAAAAACAATCAAATCATGGATGGTGATTCCTCTTAAATCTCAACACTAGCACGTCTCATGAACCTTCTGTGGAAAACTCAAAGACAATTACTCGTCCTAAATTGAACATTTTTTGGATATATAAGCATTCACTGCACGAAAATGACCGAAAGAACACGAATAGGCTTGACAAAAAGCACAAATACCAAAGTATATACTCCTCCGATCACAAATAGTTATTGTTTTGAACATCGATATGTTTTCTAAAAACACATCTTTGACTACTAATTTTTATTATAATATATTTATCAAACCCAATAAAATTATAATATTATAAAAACATTTTTTAAGATAAACCTACCCATATAGTTTTCATATATCTAATTTAAATATTCAAAACTTTAACTATATATATGTGTCCAAAACAAGAACTATTTATGACAGGGAGTAGTATTCAAAGTATAAATCCAGGTCGTATACGAAAGAAAATCTTATCCCACTCACCGTCGGCGGCCAGAGGAGCGACACGTGTCCCATCCACCCTGGCCATCCCCGCGCCTATCTGAACCTTCCAGAAGACTGAAGCGCGGAAAAACCACCGAACCTTCTCGCACTTTCCTACCCCGGCACCCGTGCCATCCTCCCCCCGCAGAGCACCATATCCTTCGCAATCGCAAACCTCGGCCGTCCGTGCCCCACCAGATCCCGATCCGACGGCGGAAGGCACCGCCGCAGGGAGATATCTATACGGCCGGGCCCACCCGCCGCACCCCGCTTGGCTTTCCCGGTACGAGTGGTGTCTCGCAGTCCAATTAATACAGTGCGTTTTCTTTTGTGTTGCGCTTTTTTTTTCTTCTTCTTCGTTTCTTTCTAGCGTTTTAACCCCTCTCTCTCTCTCTCTCTCTTGCTTTCTTTCTCTTCCTCCCGTTTGAGTATAAATTTCCTAATCCGCAAAGGAAGCTTCCAGAAGCCTTCTTCCGTACCTTCGTTCCCACGCGAGGCGACCTTTCCCGCATCTAGAAGCTACGGTTTCGCCGGATCGGATCCGGACGGGACGAGGCGGCGGCGGCCAGATGGCCGAGGCCGAGCAGGGCGCCGCCGTAGCGGACGCCGCCGCCGAGCCCCCGGTGCCGGCGCCGGCGGAGGCGGCGGGTCAGAGGTCGCTGCCGACGCCGTTCCTGACGAAGACGTACCAGCTGGTGGACGACCCTGTGGTGGACGACGTGATCTCGTGGAACGAGGACGGGTCGACGTTCATCGTGTGGCGGCCAGCGGAGTTCGCTCGGGACCTCCTCCCCAAGTACTTCAAGCACAACAACTTCTCGAGCTTCGTGCGGCAGCTCAACACCTACGTACGTGCGTTGGATTCCTCGGTTGGGATTTGGCTTGGTTTGCTTTGGTTTGGTGCGGAATGCCCATGTCGGTGATGTTTGGAACTTTGGATTTGCTTGGTGTGACGTAGGGATTTAGGAAGATCGTGCCGGACCGGTGGGAGTTCGCCAACGACTGCTTCCGGCGAGGGGAGAAGAGCCTGCTCTGCGACATACACCGCCGGAAGGTGGCTCCGCCGGCGCCGTCACCGGGGCTGGCGACGGCGGCTGCCGCGGCGGCGTCCGGGGCGGTGACGGTTGCCGCGGCGCCGATCCCGATGGCGCTGCCGGTGGCGCGGCCGGGCTCGCCGGCGCACTCCGCTGATGAGCAGGTGCTGTCGTCCAACTCCGGCTCCGGGGAGGAGCATCTGCAGGCGCCGTCCGGCTCCGGCTCCGGCCTCGGTGGCGGCTCCGCGTCCGGCGATCTGGGAGACGAGAACGAGCGGCTGCGACGGGAGAACGCGAGGCTGACCCGCGAGCTCGGGCAGATGAAGAAGCTGTGCAACAACATCCTCCTCCTCATGTCCAAGTTCGCCGCCACCCAGCAGCCCGACCCCAACGCGGCGCTGTCCTCAGTCGCGAACTGCTCCGGCGAGTCCTCGGAGGCCCTGCCCCCGCCGCCGCCGCTCCCCCCGGCGATACTGGACCTAATGCCCTCGTGCCCGGCGCTAGCCGCCGCCGTGGATCTCGTCGTTGACGGAGAGCTGCCGGACACCAACGCGAGGCTGTTCGGCGTCTCCATCGGGCTGAAGCGGACGCGAGAAGACGGCGACGACGCCGGCGGCACCGAGGAGGATCCGGCAGACGACCACGGCGCGGAGGTGAAGCTGGGGGCGGTGGATCCGCGTCCCGACAGCAGGGAGCAGTCGCCGGACCAGCACCTGTGGCCCATATACAGGCCCACTGCCATGTACCGGGCCTGCAACGGGCCGGACAGGGCCGGTTCCGACCAAGACGGGTCCAACTCCCGGTGAGTGGGCCCAGCCTGTAGAAGCTTCTAGTACCTATTAATTAATCAAGTACTACCAAATAATATAAGTAACTAAGGAATCATTAGTATTTAGTAGAAGTATAATAAGTTTTTGCTTTGCTAGTTGGGAAGCTCCCCCCCCCCTCTCTGTAATCTCTGCCTGTTTCCTTTGCTGTTGCTTGTGTCTAAGATCACCGGAATCCATCGACGATTAGAGCAGCAGCACCCTCAATTTGTAGTGTTGGCCGTGGAAATGAGAAGTGCATTTCCCGGGCGTTGTTCGGTTGTTTGCTCTATATATATTCAGTTTGTTGATATGTATTGCAATTTTGGTGGGTTTGCGCGTGTTAGGTGCTGTGTATATCTTTGACGGTAGGAATGGTTGCAGATAGAAGCAAGTAACTATGATTTGCAAGGGTGGTTCTTGGAATTGAGTGCTCACCAAATTTGCTCGTAGTATCTGGAGCACGTGAAATGAGTCAAACGCGATTAACTTCGTACGCGGTTAACCACACGGGATGTCGTGGTCAGGTAATTGTGTTCCGACGGGTCAATTCGGAGGGGATATTACTCGGCATATATTGTTTGGCGCCTCGAGCAACCGGCAGACGTCATCGGCACTAGAAGGCGCGGGAATGCGCTGCCCCCTGATTTTTTTTTCGTAAGTGAGGATTTGGATGCGGCGTGGGATCGGATTGCGACGCGTCGTCCAATCGTTGTAGGTCAGGTGGATGCGCTGCTTTTTTGTGGATTGTTCTTTCTCGCCTTCTTTCTTCCCTGAGCCTGCACTATAGTTTGTTCGAAGATAAACGCCACGTCGGGGCATCACATGTTGCGTCGCCAGTGGATCCATTCCATTTGGAATCGCAAGAAATCTCGCCTGCTTCGGTTTCGTCAAGCCGTGCCGGCACGGGACTTGTAATTTCTCGCCCAGCCGTTGGGGCACTCTGTTCTTGTAGGCTGTGGGACGTGGATGCTACTAGTTTTTGCCTATTTGGAGCCCTAGGATGTTTCGGCCTGTCCTGATGTAATCCTATTATTAAAACCTAACTGCGCATTGCGTCGTTGCCCCCGCGTTCCGTACATTATTAGTCCGGCTGACTTTCAACAGGTTCAAAATCTCAGCGAAATTTCGGATTTTGAATGGGCCAAGATTTAAAATTCTAACGGAACGAAAATAAAAAATTAAGGTTTGCTACAGTAATCTTAGCGAGGATTCGGAAAATTTAGCCGAGATTTCATTCTTTTTTACCGGCTTGCATGGTTTTTCAACCGGTTTTGATGTTTTCAAGATTGGATTTGGCACTAATTTTTTGTGGCAAATCGCAATGCTTTTTATGAGGAATGCACATGAAAAGTTTGCAAAAAAATACATATACAAATTATGTAACACTAATCCTAAACCCTAACTTGAATTTCAGCCTAAACCCTAAACGTTAACTTAGATTTTGGCCTTAAATTGTATTTTGGCTTAAACCTTAAACCCTAACTTGGATTTTGACCTTAAATGATGTATTTCGGCCTAAATCTTGAATCATAACTGGGGAATTTTATGTGCAAATACTTAGTATTTTGCATTCAAACGTATAGAAAATGTAGATAAATGCTTGTATAATTTTTTTATATTTTTCCTATCCTGGGGAGTGGGGAGACCATTTTCACAAGAGGTTGAAAATCGCTTTGCCGAAATTTTGTTTTATCGGTTTCAAATTTGCCTTTTGAATTTCATCCGGATTTTGGCCAAAATTTTGAAATCTCCCCGAAATTTGAAACCTCGCTTCCAACTACGAGCTTGGGACGCCTTTTCTTCTAAACAAGCCTTAGCCGTCTTCACAAATGATCTCTCGTCTCTTTTCGCCGGGAAGATCAGCAAGCTTTGTCCACCAAGACATGAACAAATGATGAAGACGCCCCCTTGCTCTGCAAAACCTTCGGCTCATCGGTGAAGATTGGCAGTTGTTGCCTCAAACAAAAGAGAAAAGTTAAAATAGTGATGTATTAGATACGAGCGCCGGCAACATTCCCGCGCGCGGTGCGGCGATTTACCAACATGCAACAAACTCTATGCTGTGCACCGATCCAGCGAAACCGGCGAGGAATGGGACAATCAACTCCCCATGCATATATGCTCGACGCAATTGCGTGCATTGCAGCAATGTACCTTCCATGCAAATTCTGCAACATATTTCATATCATCAATCATGACCGAATAAGAACCCTTCGACGAGTCGCTACACGTTAATCCATATTCGTCCATGAGGTATAATACGCCATGAAGCTTCCATGAACATTCCCGGTATGTATTATAGGAAACGGATTCCTAGACGTGAACCGTGACGAATACATATTCAGGATTAATTTCAGGGTCGATCAATGGCACTATGGCCGTTACTCGTCTTCTCTCGCTATAAATATTTGCAGCGTAGTGTACCCTCCGTGATCCGCACCAAAACTACCCCAGATTTCTCAGGAACGCAGCGAGATTGTTGGCAATGACGCCGTTGTCGCAGATGACCCTTGAGGTGACCGTGGTGTCCGGCGAGAAGGTCCGGCTTCGGGATGGGCGCGCCCTGGGAGGCGGCGCGTACGCCGTGGTGCACACCGCGTCGTCGGCCGCCCGCACCCACGTCGACGAGGACGGCGACTGCAACGGGTACCCCTACTGGGGCGAGGCGGTGCGGGTGACGATGCCGGCGTCGTCGCTCGGGCTGAACGTGGAGATCTGCCGGATGAGGAGCAGCGGCCAGGTGATGTCCGTGGCGGCGGCGCGCGTCCCGGCCGAAGACTTCATGGTGGGGCCGCCGGGGCACCTGCATTGCCTCAGCTACCGGCTGTTCGACGCCCGGTCACGGACAGACGAACCCCTCCGCAACGGCATTGTGAACATCACCGTCAAGAGACTGGACGGCCAGGGCAAAGCTCCGGCGCCGCCGGGCGAAGGGAAAGCGACAGTGCCGGCGGCCGGGAAGGCCGTGGACGCCATCGCAAGTGGGAATAGTGGTTCTTGCTGTGGTGTTGGCGAGGAGGGGAAACCGGCAGCGGCGGCGCCGGCTGGTGTGGTGATGGGATACCCCGTCGGGTTCTCTGCTACCGGCCATGCCAATGGCACGGGCTATATATAGAGTAGCAGAACTAATGGGGTTTCGAAATTGATTTCTCTGGTTGATCTTGCGGTGTAAAGCTATGCCCTTGGCATAATGGATTAGTACTCGTTTTCAGGACGTTATTTAGCTTGAATCCATTTAACATTGGAAGATTGATCAAATAAAAGAAAGAACAGTTTTCGTTAATTATTTTTTGGTGTATTATTATTAGTTCATGCGCATGTTGGCTACTCAAGGGCTTACCCTTTTTTATTTTGGGTGATCAAAATATGTTATCTTGATAAATTTCTTAAGGGCATGAAACAACACATGTAGGTCAGATTTTGTTGAAAACATCATTTATCTAGTCTTTTATACTTTTTTTTTGGGCAAATTTAGCTCTGAGTACGTATTTACAAATTTGGTCCCCTTCCTCACCACAGAAGACGCAGTGCGTGACACATATCCCTGCTGCGCTCAAGGAGCACAGAAGTTGGTCAGCATTACGACAGGGCAAGCGCGCATGGCTTCTCGCTGCCGCGCCCGAGTAGGGTGGCATCTTGTGACCGGCCGAGTTTTCGGGCGTCGGCCACCTTTCGCGCTCCCTAGGCGCGATAGGGATAGATGTCGCCTACCGTGCCTTCTGCAGTAGGGGATGCGGCAAATTTGCAAATGCATTCAGGCTAGATTTGCAAAAAAAAAGCGTACATGAGGCTAGATAAGCGATGGTTTTGATTTTGCCCATGTTTGCCTAATGGATATAACCGAACTCTTTGTTGTGGAGATATAACTAGACTCTTAGTTTTGGTGGACGAATTCTGAAACTACCCCGACTAAGGGGTTTTGGGTATAAATATAACATCCCATTATATAGAGAATCAATCTACAATCAATAAAGAGAAAAGAGATGAGATTTTCTATATCGGGTGTGTACCTATTGCGATTGTTTTCGAGAATTCTTGAATAGCATTGGGATTAATCTACGGCAATTAGTTTATTATTCAACATGTTATTATAACTAAGTTCTCTAAGGCCTAAAAGTATGTCGTCGGATTCTCGCCTTTCAATCTCCATGCTACTAGACTAATCTTTTTATACTAGATTAGATCAATTCACTAACTAGAATAGCTAGCATGTGTTAAAGAAATCAAGTAAACTCAATACTTCTAGGAATAAAGTCAATCGGTTAATTGCCTGCATGGCGCACGTCCACACCGCCGCTACTCTCGCTGAGCGCGCGCGACTCGTGCCTTCACTAGCCGCTTATCATGCGCCGTCGCGCTCCTGCCGAAGCACCGCCGTCGGGTCAATGCCGCTCCCGACGAACTCGCTGCCTGCACCCACGCTCGCCGCCACCGTCGACTGCCATTTCACTCCTGCCGAGTGACACCGCCGCCACCTCCGCCTTGTGCGCGTGCCGCCGCGCCAGCCCGTTGGTTCCCTCGTGCACCGTGAGCACTCCTACCGCCGCCACTTGGGTACTAGGGTTTGGGAAACCTAGCGCTCGAGGTTCTACCCATTTTTAGCCGTATGTAACGGGCTGGACCAGATCTGGCCCAATACAGTGAGGCTGGATCAGATCCAGCTCATAAACATAAACGGGACGGCTATTTTGCGAAAAGGGCTCAGAAGTTTTGCATAATTATAGAAAATTATTGGAATAAATAAATTTTACATTCTAAACTATGAAGTTTTCAGTAATCTCGAAAAATAGTTAATAAATTCTAAAAATTTATATTAAATCCTAGAAACTAAATTTTTAGGTATATCAGCTTTTATAAAGTGTTAAATGTTAGACTTGCACACATTGAAAGATTTGTATCTCTGAGTTTACTTTTCTAGCATCTTTCTATATTTATACATGTGCTGTATTTATTTTTTTGTTATTTTGTTAATTCTAAAAATTGCTCGATAGTTAACAGCAAATTATGAAAAATACTAGGAAAATTTTAGATAACTATCAACTGAATAGATATAGACCAATATTTACTGATTCAAAAGTGAGCATGCAATATATTGATTTTACCGATAGTTAAATTCATTTTTCCAGCTGAGCCAGATTTAGTACTTGCTAGCCTCTATCATTAGCAACTGACATTAATACACTTCTAATAAAAATAATTAGTGTTTCCCTGTTGGCACATTCAATACTTCTTTGATAACACTTTTTTTTACTTCCAATACAACTATCCGATCACCATTAGGTTGCTGAAAAAAAAGTAATATAATGTCTAATATCTAGAGATCAAAACAAAGTCAGACCGCACATCCGGTTCTGTTTCTCTTACTATTAATACAACATCTCAATTCTTACTTTTTAACTCTTTGCAGTCTGCACTAACAATATCTAGAGATGAAAACAAAGTCAGGCTACACCTCCGGTTCTGTTTCTCTTACTATCAATACAACATCTCAATTCTTACTTTTCAATCTATTGTCTTTGCAGTTTGCACTAGGCATAGATGAAAATAAGAATTTATCATCGAAGCATCATCAGAGTATCACTAAAAAATTTATTTATGTGGTAAGAAACGATCATGCAACACATTATGTTTAGATCAAAAAACTACTTTACCTACATGGGCTTTCTAAATCCAATATAGAAGTAAAAGCATGCTCTAATTTGATTTAGCCTAAAATGGTTGCAGCCATATGTTCAACTGAGGTAGTTAAAAGAGGATATATAACAACCAATGATGTACGGAATAGCACACACCAGGAAATTTTTGTACAATGGCGAAATCGGAGTCATACAATAGTCACACTGCAAGTTACACAGCAGTCAACCATTTTTTAAAAACCATTCAGCCATGTTAAATAAGATATATCCAACAATTTCGATAGTTGACGTTAAACACCTTGCACATATATAATACCTTTTGAGCCATAACACATAAACGATTGTATAACAGGAGTGTGCAAAGTTTAATCAATCCAATTCATCTATAGTTACAGATAGTATAGTCCATGTGTATGACCTACCTAGCACACTATGTTCTAGATCAATCAACTTTAACTGATAGTTTTGCACCTCAACCATTTTGAGATTTGAGGACTCTATGAGATCTTATCTATAATAGTATTAACAGTGGTCATGCACAACTATAAAAAAAAGACGGTGTTTATGCATATGGCAAGGGTCATGTATCATTTATATTGGTGGAATACGAGGTGCACGAACTCTCAATTCCCATCCTCATGTACAGTAAAATTACCCAACTCCTGGAAAAGTTCATAATATATACCTATTTTTTTCTTTACGCCCTCTTTATATTTGGGTGTACTTGTTGATCTCTGAGAAGAGAAGAGACAAGCTCATTAAACATGATCAGAAAAACATGGATATTGCAGGGCAGATGTGCTTCAGGCGCTATATGCTCACACAGTCACACCCGACGAACCAAATGATATGCCAGCGCATCATCTTGGTTGGTGCTAATGAATCACCCGTGGCTCTCCCTCAAGTCTAGGGCGTGGAATAGAAGTGGACTGCAATTATTATTTTTTAATTGCGTCAATCGGGTCTTGAACTCGAGACCTCTTGGCTTTGATACCATATTGAGTTGCACGCACCAACCAGTTCATCCAAAAGCTTAAACTGATGAGGAAAGGTGGGCAATTCACTTATACTTTAATAGGGGTGAAAACAGGTCAAATATTTTCCGTTCGATATGGAGCCGGATCTAGTCGAGACCGAATTAGAAGAGGGATTTGACTATCCGACCGGATCTGGATACTTGAATCTGGATTTGAGATTGGATTCGGAGCAGTTAATATCCAGCAAATACGTGATGGGATCCGGATATCGTATTTTTTCTATTTGGATATCTAGCAACTATATTGGTCCGGCCCATTCATTACATGTTTTTCATTGTAGCCCATTCTTCATGGCAACCCTTAGCCCAGCCTATTCTCTAGTCTGGTCTAGGAAAGAAAGTGGCCTTTGGCCTAGGTAGCCTAGGGGTGAAAGCTCCTACATATTTTCCATAGCAACCTATTTATTTTGACAATTAGTTGGTTATGTTGATCTTCAAGTAACATATTATTTCTATAATATCTGTTCGATTTAGTTGATATATAACTTGCTATTATAGTCATGTACTTATATGGTTTGATTCAACATATATTACTCTATATACGCGTGGATTATCCATATATCTTTATCTGTTTCCGATCCAAATCCGTCTCGTGTCCGCATCCCAAATAAACCGGATTCATATCCTTATCCGCTAGCTCATATCCGATTCTAAATTTGGGAAAGCAATACGGGAAGAGCAATATCAGTCCATATCCGACCCGTTTTTCACACCTAGCTAGGGGATGGAAACGGATCGGATATTTCCTACCCGATCCGAAGCTGGATCTGATCGGGACCAGATTTGGGAAAATATTTTAGTATCCGGTCGAATCTAGGACCGGATCCGAATAGTTCAATCCGGATTCAGGATCGGATACGAAGAGTGTGATGTATACTGGATCTAGATCAGGATCGAATTTGGGGGCCAAATTGTATCCGAATATCCATTTTGGGTTATGATGAGAAAGGCCATTTTGGGCTAGGCTGCTATCTAAAGGTAGTATGTAATATATGCGCACACGCAGCATGTACAAAACTATGAATTCAAGGTAGTATAGAGCATATGCATTAAATTCGAATTGACCGCTTATTCCATTCTAATATTATGGAAATGATTATTATTTAAAAATAATTAGGAAAATTATTGCCATTCCTTCGCACCTTAAATGTTCTAGGTTTTATATGCATTGTTCTTGTGTCAGCCCATGAAAATTTAATTCATGTATGACTTATACTATGTACTCGTGTTGAAATGATGATGGCAAGTGTTTAATATATTTTTCTATATCCGCGCACTATCCATGTGTTTTATCCATTTCGGATATCCTTTATCCGTCATGTATCCGCATCCCGAATACTCATAATTTATATGAATCCGGGAAAAAAATTGGATTAGGATATAAGATAAGTAATATTAGCCCGTATCCGACCCGTTTTCACCCCTACCCACAGCATCAAACTTCCTAGAAAATTGATATAGCTGAAAGATTGTACATGCAACTGTCAGAAAGAATACCTGATGCGAAACTGAAAACCAATAATTGATCTGAAGAAAGTAGCGATTCTGCCAAACAAATGTAAATGTTCAACTTCACTAAATCACCTTGCTAACTATAGATATAAGAGTGCATAGAGAAAACTAGAATTTCGATGGTGGAGTTGGCTTCGGGGACGGCAGGGGGAGGCGGCCTCGGGGACGACATAGCGAACAGCGGGGGAGACGGCGAAGGGAGGTAGCTACAAGGACGGAGGTGACGGTGACCAGTGGGGGAACGACGGAGCGAGGTGGGCAGCCAGAGGTGTAGGTGGAGATGAGATAGAGACGGGCATATAGAATACTAGCATCTTGGACGCGGCGTGCTACGTCGCGGGCGCCGCCTTACACACAAGAAAGTTGAGTTTTTTTTTCGGGAAAAAGGCTTAAACTTAATGGTAAAAAAAAGCGGGAAGAAATATATGTTTTTTTCCGGGAAGAAGGATCCGTACGGTTTTTTTTTCCTGACTGAAAAGGACCTGGACGTAATTTTGATTCTGTGGAAAAGGACCCGAGCGCAAGTATTAAAAACACATAAAGGACTTAAGTGTGATATATATATATTTTTTGGAAAAAAAGGACCTATTCGTAACGTAAAAGGACTTAGACGTAATTTTGATTCTGTGGAAAAGGACCCGAGCGCAAGCCTTAAAAACGCATAAAGGGCCAAATCGTAATATATATTCTTTTTCGGGAAGAAGGACCTGTTTGTAATTTTTTTACGGACAAGGACCCGTTTGTAATTTTTTTTGTAAAAAAAGGACCCATCCGTAAATAAAAAAGGACCTATCCGTAAATATTTTTTGGCTCGGCTCGCGGCTCGAGCCGAGCCGCGAGCCGAGCCGGCTCCGACGACACGTGGATGCCCTCCCCATCCGGGGATTCTTCCAAGTATAGTAGGGTTATTATTCCATTTAGTTAGTATTTTCTTTTCGGGCAGGTGATCGTATCGTGCGTGGGTTCTTAGGGCGGCTTTTTTCCGTACGTAGGGTTGGGACAATCGTCCTATGTGGTGGGTAAAGTCGGTAAAATTTCAAATACAATCAACTTTATGTCGTATATTATCATTTTGGGTAATCGTTTTCAGATTCGCAGAATGGCGGCAATAGCGAAGAATCGACGTGATTTACCGGGCATAGCAGAAGCAGAGTGGTGGGCCGGCTATGCCATAGCCGCACCCCACAAGCCACTATGGCATAGCCAGACACCACATGCCGGCTTATGCCGTATTCACGGTCATGTCTCGTGATCGCCTCGCTTGCTTAATGAACCACGATTTACCACGATCTCGCCCGATTCGAGCAACGATTATCTAGTAGTCCATTAATTGTAAACAGAATTACTAACAAAATTGTTGTCGCTTTGCTGGTTTAATCTCTGTAAAAGCAGATTTACTGAAACCAAATTCAGTTACGGTAAAACAATGTAAGACTTCGAGGTATAAAACCCACGTAATGTGAGAAATGGAATGCGATTGTTCTTCATGGAAAAATTTCAAACACACCAACTTTATACCGTATATTTTCAATTTCGGCAACATTTATTCGTATTCTTCAAATAGCGTGAGTAGCCGCATGTGATGTGACGGCAGGCATAGCCAGATATGACTGCCCGCCAATTCTCGCGTGTGAAGGTGATTTTCATGCTGCCGATCGCGTCGCGCGTGAAGATGCTTCGCATGCCGACAGTTCCTTTGTTTGCATGCATGCTTTGCTTTGATGTGAAACCTATCGTTGCGTCAATCCTTATCTGTCTGCACATTTGAACTTCTCGTGAATTGAGGAGGGCAAGAAATAATTATTGCTGCTAGTTGCAGCATGGCTTGATTAAGTAAATTGTTTATGATTGACCACTATCATACGGATTACACACTTAATCATTTAGTCTACCGAACCGCTTGTACTTAGCTAGCATATTTCTCGCATAACCGAGAATAAAAAAAGTGTGTTAAGAATAAAAGATGGCAGTGGTAGGGGGTAGGGGTGGCAGGGCGACTCCATGGATATTGAAAAATTTACAAAATATTTGTGGAGGTTCGTGACACATAATGATATTTTTCATAAAAATTTCGGTTGACAAGTTAATTTTAACCGAGCGAAAAATGACACACGATGACAAGTTAATTTTAACCGAACGAAAAATGAAACAAATCATGTTAGAAAATTTTGAAATTTTTTGTCTATGGTTATGATGCATCATTAATATTCCCATAAAATTTTCTGATGATGAACAAGCTGTATGAATTTATTAAAATTTTGCTACTACCCTGAGCAAAGCAAAGCCGACAAAAATGAACGAAATGAAAAATGGTACAAACCACTTTAGAAAATTTTGAATTTTTTTGTGTATGGGCGCGTGCAGACAGAGGAGAAACCGGGTACATGCAGAGAGAAGAAATCGGGCGCATGCGTGAAGACCGAGGAATGAAATTTTATTTTTGTAGATGTTTTTTTGCCGATTTTGGTTTTGTAGGTTAGTAATACGAAATGAAATATACATATATTTTGCGCTAGACTGCGTATAATTTGTTTTCAAAAATATACGATCACGATAAAATTCTGGTAATTCAGTGCGACAATTTCAATCATAAGTTCAAATGATGAAGTAAGTAATAGATTGGATTATATTACAAGGGCATTACAACAGTGACGAAATTACTTGACGAAACAATTAACGAAAGTACTGTTGGTCATGGTGAAACAAATGATCATTCCGCCTATCCGGTACAAATGAATGATGTCCAATATTTTCTCGTGATATTACATGACCCGTAAATTTTGCGATTTGTACTTGACACCGCTCAATCCCTAGTATGAAAGAACTCCACGGATGCGTAGTGCTCCCACTATCGCCGGATGGGTGGCTTATGCCGCACGCCTCGTGTGTAAGATTAAATTTTTGGTCTTTTTTGTGGATTTCGCCTCCCATATGGGCATGTCATCCCGATTCCCGACGCCCCTATGTTAATACCACCCGGTTTCCGGATGGTCTCGCGAACGCGCAAGGATTTGTTGCGTGGTACGGACCTCGACGGCCGCTTCCTTTGTCCCTTCTCTTCGAGAGGTACTCTCTTGCACCTCTGCGCTGCGCTGCTGGCGGAGACTTGCCGAGACGCTCGCCTGCTTTCGCTCGCACTCCACTACATGGTGAAGGAGGTGTGTGTTGGGCTTATCCTTGTATAACCGTAGCGTGCCTCGCAATCAATGCAAGATACCCGCTTTGGTCATTGAATAACACCGTAGGCGCACTGGTCCGCTTTTCGGGCAAGAGTAGCACCACGGAGAGGGTTGCACCCCGCTTATCCCACACGTGAAGTTTGAGATGTAGATGGTACGCCTCCGGTCCACCTGGCTGAAGTAGCCGCACCATTCATCCTCGGCCAAGGGGCACCCGAGAATCTCCATCCGCTAGATCTTCATGGCGGTATCAACCATCGCCGCAGTCAGTGTTCAAAAAGTCGGGCTTTGGGTGGCCCTTGTGGAGGTTTCTCCTTTGACTCGAGCAATTTCGCAATTTTCTTTTTGAAGTCCTGTATGCGATGAACTGGTTTAGAATTACTACTTTGTGAGTGAAACATGAGTATGTCGCATGAAACTCACCGATTGGTTGCCCCCTTGCCCACCGGTCCTGAGCTCTGGTCGATCTAGAGTGGGGACATATCCTGTCGGCCTCTCCCACCGGATGAAGTTCTCGGGCAAAGCGGGGTAGGCGTCATGGCAGTTATACATAAATTCAGAGTCACGCTGCTCCTACCGCCTATCCATTGGAAGAAGCAACACCGTCCGCAGCCGAGAAAAGAAATAACGATGCATGAAATGCTACTTTACTTTGTAATCAGATGGACACCAATAGGTTTACCCAGAGGGGCGGCACAACAAAGAGGAGTGTGGGCGTCGATCTCCGCTTCTGAGATTGCATCATCTTCGCCGGAAGGTTGCAGAACATTTGGGTCGAGGCAACTCCGCAGAATTGGGCGCCAACGCCATCGTATCCGGTATTCGGGCGGATGACTTCGCTTGTCAAGAGGCGACTTGTGAGAACGACATCGCGCCCTAATTTGTGTAGATTCACCGACGCTTATTGCCGGTTTGGCGATGTTGGATGTCTATTCCTTGGTCGGGCTTTATAGTGGTGGTGAGGGGTTACTCCACACAACTACAAAGACTGCCGATTCTCGACGACCGCCACCTTCGAGAAAAGCCGCACGACGAGTCACCCTCCGAAAAGCCGCATGTCCCGTCACCCTCGTCAAGGTCGCACGAGCCGCCACCGTCAAGGATGCACGAGCCGCCACCTCTCACAAAAGTCGACGAGCCGTGTCACCCTCCGGGAAAGGTCAGACGACGTGTCACCCTCTCACAAAGGCTACAAAGAAGTTAGTCCACAAGGGACTCTTTCGCTAAAAGAGGGAAGACAGGATTTTGAATGAGGAATATAAAAGTCCTATGTTCCAAGTAATCTTATCGATTTTGCATGTGAACCAAGATCATTTCTTATGTATAATCCTCTTAACAAGATTTGGTTATTCTAGCCGTGTGACTTGAATCAACTTCCAAGTCAAAACTACAAATAAAGCCTTATCCTTGTTCTTCAAATATGTCATTTATTATCAGATCGCCCGTGAGATTCCCTGTTGCAAGAGTGCAGCGCGAGCGTAGGGGGACCAGGGCGGCGTGGCGGCATGCGGGAGCAGGGTCGCGGAGGCCAGGGGGTCCTGGGGGTGGGGGCGCTGGTCCAGACATGTGGCGACCGGCGGGAGCGTGGACACGTCGGGCCGGCTGGAAAATTGGTCGATTGGGCGACGCGCGGAGAGAATAGCCAGAGCAGCTTTGTAAGGACGATTACACGTCGTTTTGCCGATTGAATGTTTAAGCAACTAGTAAACAATGCAAACTAAAGCAAAGTCTAAATGTTTTTACATATCAGTGACCTATGCAATCCCAAGAATGTTAAAAAACTGGTTTTATCAAGTTTTGAGGTCGTTTGAACATTTTTCCAGCCACTTGAAATTTGAATGTTATTAAGGGTTTCAACTAGCCATAATTGATTCAAAATGGATTTAAATTTAAATATTTTTGCAGAAAAGAAGTACATATGGTTGCAGAAAGCTATGGTATTTATTTCAAAATTTAAGGATCAACAGAGAGTATACTTCATTCGCAAGCCACATTTAGAGCCTACAATTCAAACTGCAATAAAAATATTTTTCTGCATGCAACATAAAACTTTTTATTTCAGATTCAAATTCATCATTTCAAAAATTAAATTTAGAAACTAATTTCACTTTATTTTGACCATCCTAGCAAAAGATATGAACATTTGAATGCAAAAGGGCAAAAATTTTAAAAAAATTGGCTTGGGTAGGAATCGAACCCAGAACCCATCATCAAAGCTGCACGGAATGTGTTCAAGCTTAGGCTTGTTGCACGTGCACGTCACTTGCTCGCCCCATAGCTGACATTGTTGCACGGTGTCCCCTGTGTGATAGGTCGTGCCCTAATTTATGATGATGGGTGATAGGTCATGCAGCTTTGATGATGTATAGTGATAGGTCGTGCAGCTTTGATGATAGGTGACTGGTCGTGCAGCTTTAATGATGTGTAGTGACAGGTCGTGCAGTTTTGATGATGAGTGACAGGTCGTGCAGCTTTTATGATGATGGGTGACAGGTCGTGCAGTTTTGATGATGTGTAGTGACAGGTCGTGCAGCTTTGATAATGGGTGACTGGTCGTGCAGCTTTAATGATATGTAGTGACAGGTCGTGCAGCTTTGATGATGGGTGACAGGTCATGCAACTTTTATGATGATGGGTGACAAGTCATGCAGCTTTGATGATGTGTAGTGACAGGTCGTGCAGTTTTGATGATGGGTGACTGGTCGTGCAACTCTAATAATGGGTGACAGGTCATGGTGCTTTGATGAATCACTATAAATAGCTTACTTATCCGGTGCGTCTCCATCAAACTCCCCAAACACCTCTCCATCTTTGCAAGGGCGGAGAGAGATTCCCCATCACTTCTCCCTGTTCATTGCATATAAGGATCGTTGCCTCCCGCACCCGCGACGAACCTGCAAGGAGGCAACCGCTCCAGCGCTCCGTCGCAAATCCGGCGTGGAGGCATCGCCACTTGCTGCCAACCGATCCGCCGCCATTGACCTCTTCGACTCCGGCACGGATCGACGGATCCGCAAGGTATGAGCCCTAACTTAATTTGGATGTGAGGTTTAAACTCGGGATTGCAACGGAATAGAGTTTGCACGCTCGAACAAGCCCCCTCCGTCAGAGGTGAGGAAGGGTTTCATGCGCTGCATGTTCCCCTTTCTCCTAGAGGCCAACCTCTTGGTCGGAGGTCACCAGCTCACCTCAACCCCCGCAATCATTTTGTTGCCATCTTCCACCTTCATCTTCATGCGACCTTGGTCTGCTGCTAATTTGTGCGAGGGGACTTGCGTCCTGCGAGCAATTTTGCTGACACGATTGTATAAGCAAGCTTACTGTGTTGAAGAAATAGATACGCATGGCATGAAATGCAAGCCTTGATGTTTGAGGTTCTTTTGTTGATCTTAAATGTAGAAATTCTACTTATGCATATCAGGTATGAAACCTATATGACAGCTAATCAGCACATAGGTTTGTTAATTACACACTTGTAATACTTGTAGATGGACAAGGATCCGGAGAAGCTCAGTAAAGGATTAGCATGGACAGTGGAACAAATAGAGTGCATCGCATCTAACCTTAACAAAATTGCCCAAGACAATTTTAGTCCTGACACATGTCCATGTAGCAATACACACAATGGTTTTGTGATTGATATCGAAACTATAGCTCGCAGCCTTGAGCAAGTTGCCATACAGTCACGTGAATTGATGCAAAGAGATAAAGTAGAGCCAGAAGAGGTTGCAGAGCCTGAAGGGGATGTAGACCCTGATCTGTGTCTTCCTTACGACTACCAAAGCGATGACGAGGGTAAACGTGATGATTGGCAGTATTGTGAAGATGAGGGTATCGATATTGATAGTGATGGTTCGGGAGTGTTCTAGTCCTGTTTTAATGTTAAGCCTTTTAAGTTATTGTAATGCTGATGGATGTTGCTAAGACTTGTTAAGATATTGTAATGTTGATAGATGTTGCTAAGACTTGTTAAGATATTGTAATGTTGATGGATGTTGCTAAGACTTGTTCAGATATTGCAATGTTCATGGTTCAGCCAAATGAATGCATGAATTACCTTATGACTAAAGGGTTTTATATTGTCAAATTAGGTTATTGGTTACATAGATGTGGTTTTGAAGAAGATAAATATTTTAAATATAGATTTCTTCATTGTTTTCGAGTTCGTCTATGAATATTATAACTTACGTAAAGCTTATTACTTGAGGTTGTTCAAATTATTAGGATTTATATGAAAACATAACGTTATTTCTTTTGAATATGGTAGTCTATACTTTGGTTAGCATTTCTAAACTAACTTCATGAATTTTAGTGCTTACTCGAGGTATTGTATTCATTGGCCGAGGATGCTTCAATGTTTCTAATATTCGTAAAGCTTAACGCTTAAGGTTATTTTATGAGCTAGTTTTATACTTTGGGGAGTACTTCTAAACCGTTTCATAACATTTAGTATTTAGACGAAGTTATTATATCCGTTGAAAAGGCTTAAATGATCATACGGGAACGCTATAATAGAATCTTTCCGCATATTATGGTAGTACATATGTCGAAGGATGTTTCGGGGCTATTACTCTATAATTTGTCATCTAAACATGTTATTTCACTGAGTGTCCGGTATGGATAAAATATTAACTCCTAACAATTTGGTGAAGATAATATCCATTAATAACAGAGTGATCTGGTAATGTTTTTGAAGTGCTTGATGGTTTGATGTTCAAATATGGTTTTAATACAAATTGACCCGGACGTAAGTTATTTTTGGCATAAAAGTCCAGGGTATCGGTAGGACTTGTTAAAATTTTATGTATTACTGATGTAACTTGTTAAGACTTGTTGCAATATTCTATTATTGATGGATGCTGTTTGATAACTTGAACACAGTTGAGAGAAAACCAGCCGGCAACACTGTATTTTAAATTTGACCATACAATAGTTATTTGACATGACAACTAGGTTAAAGTAATCAATACAGTACACACAGCTGTAAAAAAAATCGTCAGTGCCTCCTTCCGCATCGTCCACCCTGCCTTCTGGTGAAGTCCTCTGGGGTGTACGTCTCTGGGGCATGTGTTCGCCGTCTCCCCGCACTGTGAGGGGCCCCGCCGCTGGGATGCTCTCCCGTGTCCTCATCAATTTGCTCGCTGGACTTCCCAAGAAGGTGTAGTTAGCACCGGTCATGCGTTCCTGGGTGTACAAGGCGAACGGGTCCTCTGGAGGAAGCGCGATCAACTCTAGGATGTGCTGCGTGGGATCCTGCTGGTACGGAGTCTGGTGCTGTGAGGATTCGCCTCCTGTAGGCATCCATCGTCCACAATCGAGGAGCTCGGTGAAAGTCGCTTGCTCCATTCCGTGCCACCAAAGCATGATCCTCACTCCAATGTGGCGTATGCTCAAACTCAACCTGAGCGCCATCACCGCCGCTATGGTGAACTTCGCCGTGCTCACCTCCGCCGTGATGGCCGGCACCACATGTTGGTTGCGCCATATGTGGTAATCGCCGACGCCGTAGTCCCGCCAGTAGTAAAAATGTAGTGAGTTACGCTTACAAAGTAGAGTATTTAACAATAGTTGCCTTGAATTGAGAAAACGAAACGATACATGAAACTTAGTAAGTCACAGAATCTGAAGTTTCAAGGTGAGGATCCGATGCACACGAGATGTGGACGGCGAAATGGAGGGACGAGCACTCCGTGATGAATGGGTATCCACCGATTGCTCGGCATGAGAGGCACGTGAAGGATCCATAACCGAACTTCACTCGTATTTGGCCTAGGTGCACATCCACCAAAAGAACGGATAGCCGAGACCAAACGTGACCCTCTGCTGCTGAAGTATCTGTGCATTGGGCAATAAGACAACGTACATTGTAGTATATCATATTAAGAACTTGATATAGATAGCACGAAATATAAATATATACTTCATCCTCCTCTCATGAAGTACCTTCGTAGGTCGCTCCTGTTGTGAACCGAGGAGGACTCACCTTCATCACGCAGCGTGCGGTCTACCATAGTGTGCATCTCTTACGCTTCCTGCGACTACAAAACGAGGTTCACGTGTAAGTATGTAATCTGCTTATGAGAAATTGAAAGGATTGCATGCATCAAAGTACTAACCAGATGTGCACCAAGCGGAACGGTCCTCGGGAATGGTCTTGGTGCATCTTCCACGTGACCACCGAGTAGAGTAGCGCAAAGTGCGAGGACGGTACCACGAGAAGTACTCCCAAGACGAGGAAGGGTCGACGTCCTCAGTAGGGACTACGGCGGAAGCTTCTACCGCTTCGCTCCACCACAATATGTGGTCACGATGGACGGTGGATCACCCAACGTGCCTCCTGCTCCTTTGCACTCCTCCCGCATGTAAGTATGAAGGGTTACAACTCACAAAAGGAAGAATGATCATAATGTAGTAATGCAAGATTTTTCTACTAAACTTACAAGTGTGATCGGCCCGCGCCCCGTGGTGGGGACCGGACTACCTGCTCAGATCCGAACTGCCACATCAGACACGCCAGGGGAGTAGACTTCCACATAATTCTGGTACAAAATGAAGCATGTAGTCATCCATAGGTGCTCATCCTGTGCACAGAACGGTGAGATGCGTGCGCCCGTTGCGATCTTGGCAAATCTCCCTCAGGTCCACGGATCCCACCACGTGCTCTAAGTCGAAGTCAAGATCGCTACCAGCGCGTGGGTAGCTTCCGTGATCCTGGAGGTGGCTCCATCGCAACCTAGCATGGATCCACCTATAGCCCATCGTGGGCCTCATGGTCTCAGGCACGTCCTGAGAGATATCTTTTGGGTACATAGCCTTCTTCACCCTAGAACGAGATAGAAAGATACTCCCACCCCACAATTGCATTTAGGTGCAAACAACATGTGATTGACCTCGCGCACTACGGGAAGCATCACACGCCCTTCTATAGGTTGTCGCTAACACAATGGAACCCCACTATATTGTGGGACCTCATCCGATTGCGTGACAAGATCCGGTTGCAGAACATGATCCCTCCAAATAAATCATAGAGGTACACCTCCAGGTGCCTTGAAATAGTGCCATCGCTCGCTTCCTCAAGACATGGCCCGTGACTCGCAATTCATGAAACCATTTCAAAGAGAGGTCAGGTCCTTTCCTCGCACTAAGACCAAACTCGCAATGTAAACAAATGAATGTGAGCTTAATTCGAAGCAAAAACTCTACGCATGTAGCAGCATACATGTTTACCTTTGTTGCACATACTCCCTCCACTGATCCTTTCGTGGCCACCTACTCATTAAGGGGCAATCTCTGATCGGCAAGCCAGTAATCATAGCCACATCCTTCAAAGTAATTGTCATCTCTCCAAAGGAAAAGTGGAACATGTGCGTCCCAGGACGCCACCGATCTACCAGGGCAGTCACCAGGGACACATCTATGGCAGGGAGAGTTGTGTGTCGCACCCCACCCCACGGTAATGGTTCAGTAGTCCCATCCATCAAAAGAGCGAATGGGAGTAGTCCAACTCGTGCTAGGCACCAATAGAAACGGGGGTCCAATGCCTTGATTTTGTGGAAGACTCGCGCACGCAATGGACCCATCTGCAAAAGGACACGATCATGTTACAATCAATGGTTACAATGTAAACTCGTAATATGGAACAATAAATACAACAGTGCTAACCTCAATAAATACAACAAGATTAACTCAAGTGCCCATGAAAATCATCCTCCCACGATGTCGATCATCGATCACAACAAGAAGCTCTGAAGATCACCGTAGCCATGCTGAAAATACCACCTACATAGGTCAGTGCAACAAAAATCATCGGTACAACAACAAGATAGCATACACAATTAGGGACACAACAGATGTTAAACAAGACGGTGCAATACAACACATAAGAAATCCAGTTCTGAATACAACACCATACAGTACAAAAATTACTAAATACGTCTACTGCTTATTAGGACATGTCCTCCGATCATGTCCACTCTGCTTGCAAATCTTGCACTTCCTCTACGCCTGCATGGCATCAGTTGCATCCATATCACCGTGCATTCTTGTCCCTCTGGGCCTCCCAGCTCTTTGCGTCGTGTTAACGGATAAGGCACCCATAAAGACCCGTCGATCGACTTGTAACTCGTACCAACATTGAAGGAACTCATCTTGGGACGCCAAGTGTCTCTCAGGGCTTCTACTGTGTAGTACGGTGATATGTATTGAGATGCATCATTCCCTCCCATATTCCTGCAAGCCACGAATACATGGGAGCAAGGGATATGATGCAGTTTTGGCTTATTGCACGAGCACACCACCTCCTTCGTGCCTAGAGTACATTGTCGATCGGTGTCACCGCACACAGAGCTGAGTGGTACCTACGGCGCACATTACCTCAAATATGTGGTTACCGAGGTCATACACCTTCGCGCGGTGGAATGTAGATTTGCTCCTCCTACTACCGATGATCTCTCCACCTTGGTTGAGAATTGAGTGTCAGACCGGTCAAGAAGACGACCACGATCTCGAAAATAGTCTGCTGCTCTGTAGAACGTCAGCTCTATTATGGCATATAACGGAAGCCCACGAACGCCCTTGAGGACATTGTTGAAGGCTTCCGCTATGTTCATCGTCATAATGGTGTACCTAACAGACAAACACGCAAAGTTTACCATGAATGGGTCCAACACTCTTAGAATAAGTTAATCTCACAAATTAATAGGTGCAATCGACCTCGCGCCGCCGTGTCGTGTATAAGGGACCAACGCTCACGCTTCCTCGCTTCCATTGGCTAAAGGTGCAATGATCATGATTAATGACAGTTTGCCCTCCCACCATTTGCGACTGCAATTGCTCCTCTTGTGATTGCTGATTTTCCATCATCTTCCTAGTGGTCTCGTTCAACTGTCTTCAAATCTCACGAAACTTGACAGGCTGGTTCTGAAGGCACAACCCTTTGAACTTCTTCACTAGGGACCTGTTATGGTACCGTGAATATAGGTTTGCACTAAGGTGTCGCATGCACCACCTTCTCTCCACATCAGCCCATGCTATAGACGGGTCCGTGCTGCCATGCAGCACCTCTAGAACGTGGAGAAGACCTGCATTACGGTTGGACACAACGCACACTCTCTGCCTATCCCCCACGACACGCGTCCGGACCAAAGTGAGGAACCACAACCAGCTATCTCTATTCTCACTCTCCACATATGCGTAGGCAATTGGTATTATCCGTTGTTTGCGCTTACCGTGATCACAACCACAGGTGCCATAGTACTTCCCGCCGTAAATGTGCCATCAACACAAATGACAGCCCGCAATGATTGAAAGCTTCAATGCATTGTCCAAAGCCTGTAATACCCTAATCGTGTATCGCTCGCGGTCAGACGTAACCATCTTGAAGCTTAGTAGGCTCGTCCGCCATTGCGAATCGAGTCCTCGGGTTGGTCATTGATATCTTCTGCAGCAACCTCGGGGCATAGTTGTATGAGTCTTCGAATGATCCAAAAAGCATCTTCAACGCCTTCTGCTTTGCTCGCCACGTGGTTAGGTAGCTTATGTGCATCCCTGTTCTACTCTGCACTTGCTCCATAATCGATTTCAGTGATAGTCCAATATCCGAACCAACCTCGGTCACAACTAGTCGGGCAATGAATCTAGCGCCGACCACGTGGCTTATGGTTCGATCGACTCTCCGCATGTATGAGGTGTGCTCCGCCACCACAAAGTAGTGCTCGTGTTTCTACCGGTGAGCACGGACGAGAAAGGGCGCTTAGGGCCTTGGTACACCTAACCTCATACTCGCTGGGCTTCGACCGTACACTTATGCTCTCTTCTACTAATGACAAAGATAATTGTCGATGAAATGGATTAGCTCTAACTTGGTGGGAGGCGCTTCCTAACTGATGTCGCTGCTCGTACCCCCACATAGCTAAGTTATTATAGTCAAGAATGCCACACCCGTAAGGCCATTACCACGGCATCGATCACCGGAGCTGGGTTATCGCTGTCAATGCCCTCTTCATCCTCGCCCACCAGCCTCATCATCCATACATGTTGCATCTACCTCGTAAGGAAGTACTTCTTCTTCATGTGCACCGAACTACCCTCCCCACATGTCCTTGGCCCACTTCTCCTCTCCTTGTGTCCTAAAATTTCGCCTCTAGTTAGGACCAAAGATCTATGGCCTTTCGTGCATTCGCCTAGTGGCAATATGTTTACGTAAACACCCATCGAAACCCGCCTCTATGGCCTTTCGTGCATACAATAACCAAGCCTTATTATTTCAAAAATTACCATATGATTAACTATACCGAGGGTTGACATTAATTACTGAACAAATTAATTTTTTTGTTCATGAATAATTACTAGAACTACGCTCATGAATTACAGTTACAACATTTACACTTAACAAGATAATTAGAGACTATCTTATCTAACTAACCATGCTATGTGATGTGCTTGCAACTAAGTTCAAGCCTAATTATTAGAGAGTTCTAATTAACCTAACTATATAGCATAACCAAATGTGCTAGTTTATCTATTACACATACTTGCTCCTACTCGTGATTTTTTCTTCCTACTTTAGTCCATAAATAAAAGGCTTTTCGTTCATCAGTAAACGTATGCTGCTATGTAAAAATAATAAAACAACTATAATTACTAAGTTCCTAACGATGATTATGTACATGAGGTATGAATGAGATGCATGAATGAGGTAATAATTAATATACTAACTATAATAGCATCTCTAGTTTACGATCGCCTCCACGCTAATTAATCTAACCGTAATTACGAATAAATCTAACCGTTAATTACTCTAACAATGACTTACCAACGCTTAATTAATTTAACCGATAATTACTCTATCAATGACTTATCAACGCTAATTAGTCTAACTGTAATTACTCTAACAATTACTTACCAACGCTAATTAATCTAACTAGGTAATTAGTCTAACAAAGACTTACCAAAGGTCGGTCGCCTCCTTCTTCTCGCTTGAGAACCTCCTCTTCTCTTCGCTGCCAAGCCCTCTGCCTTCTCGCTGCTGTCGCTTCTCGCACACTCCAAGCCGCTCTCCCCTCTATTTATTCTCACAATAAGAATGCGGCCGCCAGCAGACAAGCATGCATGCAAAGAAACAAATCATGCATGCATGCGAATAATTAGCAAAGACATGACAACCACGCATACATGCAAATAATCACCAACGACAAATTAACTTTCAGCGGTAAATGGATTGAGGTGACTCGTGATGCGATTGGTCGGGTTTGTGGCATAGCCGGCACACCAAAGCCGGCTATGCGCTGCCGGCTCGCTATCCGCGACTATTGAGGCTATTTTGGAGAATACGAAAAACAATTGTCCAAAACCGATAATATACGTTATAAAGTTGATCAG
The DNA here is from genome assembly GCA_036346275.1 of Otatea glauca. Taxonomy (NCBI): domain Eukaryota; kingdom Viridiplantae; phylum Streptophyta; class Magnoliopsida; order Poales; family Poaceae; genus Otatea; species Otatea glauca. The sequence goes on from CM070728.1 coordinate 12,567,864, forward strand.
ATTTGATATTTTGCCTATATGTTAGGACTAGCTAGCTAGCTAGTATCATATGGATGTATGTGTTGGAACAGTAACGCCAAACTATTTTGGGACAATTTTCTTTATTACTTCGCCTGCTCAATTACAAAACTCAGCCTACCTCTATATTTATACCCAAAAACACAACCCTAAGAAACGGAATAGGATTCTACTTCTATGTCCTAATTGACTCTCATCCTAAACTTTCTTAATACAAACTTTCCAAATTAAACATTTCCTATTACAAGATTACTTCTAACATTTTTCCTCTAATCTTGTAATATTTAATTTCTAACACAAACTTTACCTTTCTCATATTTTCCTCTCTCTTTTCTCTGCTTCTGTACATACCATCGCATGCACATGCACGCTCTATTTTCCTTCTGTCTTTACTTGTACAGCTTACTATTGCATCTCCTCCTGAACTTCTAGCTGCTACATCCTCACGCGCGCAACATCCGGGACTCGATCTGCTAATGATGCTCCTTTGGTTTGCATAGCTATCGATTGCTTCGTCTGTTTTCTTGCATACGCATTGCGTACTGCACCTGCCTGTACAGCAATCTTTTTTTCTACGGTTCTTGCGCCACCGCTAGCCTCACGGAGCCTCTCTCCTCCTGGCCTTTTTTTCTTGGCACTGCACTTCAAACTAGTTTCATGACAAACCCGTTTACAAGTTTTCAGGGAAATCTTGTACAACCGATTTGGGGATCTCATGACCTTCATTAACAAATCTTTGTTCTTGTCATAAACACGCAAGAACTCCGCCTGCAGCTTCTACCTTGCACCCTTCTTCTACCATCTGTCCAAGATCGAGTATGTTGTTACACAAACTCGGTATGTAATAAATTTGAAAACAACTTCGATCGTCGTTTTGCATTGTACCAAAGATCGTTCCTTTGCCTTTTATTTGCACCGTGGAACCATCACCGAACTTGACTTTTCTGAAATTTTCTCGTCAAGCTCATGAAACACGGAGCGATCTCCACCATATGATTGCTTGCCCCATTGTCCAAGTACCACAAATCGCTGTGATCGTGGCTATAGTGTGATCGTGACTATCTCCTTCCATACATAGTTTAGGAACAATCTTCTCCTCATTCAACATCGATGTTCGGCTCTTCTTCTTTGCACAATGAGAGGAGTAGAGCTTGTTCGTTGTCCCATAGGGCTTGGGTGAGATTTACCTCCTCGTTCTTCTTCTTGTTCCGCAATTACCAAGCAAAGTGTCCATACTTGTTGCAATTGAAGCACTTTATGTGATCGCGACACTCACAGCGTAGTGACCATATTTTTCACATTCAAAACATTTGATATGTGACTTATCTCGTGGTCTGCTATCATCGCCTTGTTCGCCTTGTCTCCTCGCCACCTCTACCTCCGCAGTAATCGAAACCGCCCAGCGGCCCACGCTCAGCGTTAAACCGCTTGTGATCACCTCTTTCATCTCCCTTTAACAAAGAATACCTCCTCGTTACGGATCGATACCCTTGCTCATTACGGATTGATACCCTTCAAGAGCTCCTCATGTGCCTTGAGCGAGCCGGTGATCTCCTCAATTTTCATGTTCTCCAAATCGGGAGTACATGAGCGTAGTGACGACAGCACGAACTTTTCTCGAGTACACGAGGTACTTCTTCACCGCCACGCATTCCTCCATCCTATCGCCGAGAGAAATAATGATTGTATAATGAAGTAAGCTTACCAAATAACTCGCCCACCGTCCGGGTTTCTCCCATCCAAGATTCTCAAACTCGCTCAGATTTTGTAATCGCACCTCCTTCACGCGTCAACTCCCACGTGCATCTTCTCGCGTTAGCCATGCTTCACGTGTTGTCTCCTTCCGATGAGTCGGTGCATCATTGAATTGTATCGATCGATAGATCGCAGCAAGTGCACCGATCTATCTCGCTATCTTCCACGCCTTCCCTTTGGATCAATCGCACCTGCATACACCCTCGGACGCGCAAGTTTGCCTTCATCTTCATTGCCTATACCGGATAATTGTCGATCGTTAGGAGAGGGTACGGAGGATATGAACCCACTCAATCTTCGCTTCTCACCCATGATCTTCAGGTACAAAACGTCACGTTACTCTTGTTTTTCTGGCTGACGCAGCTTGCTGCTTTCCTTTTCTTTGCCTAGAGGGAATCTACAGATTGAATCGCGGCCTCCGGATAGGACTCGATGTGGTTTTTTTTCCCACGGCACGGAGGAGTCTTTCTTGGTTCCTTGGTTTCGCTGCTCTTGCATGCAACAATTTGGGCTGATCACAAAGGAATCCTGCAGCTTGCCTCCGGTTTACTCTAGGCAGAGCTGGCTTTGGACTTCGGCCGTCTCGTACACGTATGGTCGTTGTGACGCCCTACTGCTGCCTTGCGTCACGCGCGCGACCTCCTGCTGCGCGACCTGGCCGCCCGCCTCTCTAAGCTTTTGCGCCTCCACGTGACAAGCAGGTTAGCTGGGCACGCCTTGCCACTCCTGCGATTCCCTAAGACCAGAGAAAACTTCTCTGCAACAAGCTTGTTGCGTGGCTCGCGCCACCCTGCGATGTGATACTAACTGTTGAAACAGAACGTCAAACTATTTTGGGATGATTTTCTCTTTATTACTTCTCGCCTGCTCAATTATAAAACTCAGGCCTACCTCTATATTTATGCCCAAAACACAACCCTAAGAAACGGATAGGATTCTACTTCCATATCCTAATTGAACTCCTCATCCTAAACTTTCTTAAGACAAACTTTCCAAATTAAACTTTTCCTATTACAACATTACTTGTAACAGTATGACCTCATGAAATTAACAAACAAATTAATTAAACATAACCCCATCCACCGATACATCTATAAATCCCCACCGTTAGCTCTTTGATTAAAACTCGACTCCCACAACGAACTCACTAGTAACCTCACTAGCTAGCTAGCTAGTACAGTACTACAGTAGCTAGCCTAGCTAGCTAACTCGAGCACAACAAGTAGCTACTAGCTAGTAAGCAAGAGGAACAAGACGTACCGGTCGTTCGATTATGGAGGGCAAGGACGAGGACGTCCGCGAGGGCGCTAACCGGTTCCCTGAGCGTCAGCCCATCGGCACGGCGGCGCAGAGCCAGGACGACGGCGCCAAGGACTAAGTGGAGCCCTCCCGCGCCGCTTTTAGAGGCCGGCGAGCTCTCCTCCTGGTCCTTCTACCGCGCCGGCTTCGCCGAGTTCGTCGCCACCTTCCTCTTCCTCTACGTCTCCATCCTGACCGTGATGGGCGTCAACAACTCGCCCTCCAAGTGCGCCACCGTCGGCATCCAGGGCATCGCCTGGTCCTTCGGCGGCATGATCTTCGCCCTCGTCTACTGCACCGCCGGCATCTCGGGGGGGCACATCAACCCGGCCGTCACCTTCGACCTCTTCCTCGCCAGGAAGCTCTCCCTCACCCGGGCGCTCTTCTACATGGTGATGCAGTGCCTCGGTGCCATCTGCGGCGCCGGCGTCGTCAAGGGCTTCCAGAAGGGCCTCTACATAAGCACCGGCGGAGGCGCCAACGCCGTCAACCCGGGCTACACCAAGGGCGACGGCCTCGGCGCGGAGATCGTCGGCACCTTCGTACTCGTCTACACCGTCTTCGCCGCCACCGACGCCAAGCGCAACGCCAGAGACTCGCACGTCCCGGTAAGTAATTACGTACGAATTTACTATGCATGGATCAATTATTGCTTACTCCCTCCGTTGATAAATAAATATAAAACGTATTTTAACTTTGCATAAGCATTAAGTTTGTGGTGAAATTGAAAAAGGCATGAGAAGAAATAACTTACATATCTCTCTTAATTATCTTGGAAGATGAGAGATAATGAATAAATGCATATGGTTGAGAGAGAATAAATAGAGGTATAAGTGGAAAGGCTCATTAAATCTACATGCATGTTTTATATTTTTCAATTAGACCATTCAAACTATAGGCCTTATATTTACTAGTATAGTGTCCTGTCTTCCGATTTACTTTTTCCAGCACGTAATATATGATTTTTTCTTTTCTAGAACATTTGTTTCCTTTTCTTAATTTCGTGATATTTATTTCCTTTCCTTGAGATGATGTCGAGGTGGGGCAGATCTGTTGTGGGTCACAGGATAAGTTAGACACATTAAACAATGGCAATCGAATTTGGGTGAGTAAAGTTGAGGAAAGATCTAAGAGGTTAATTTTGATGGAGGCAAGTTTCTGGGGACGTTTCGCTGGGTGTATGAAGATTGTGCTATCTCTAGTGAGGTGCATTATTTAGGGTGGACGTAGAAAAGAATGCTTAGGTGCATTATAAAAGAGTATAGATCAACGGAGGGAGTAATATACTAGGTACGCAAGTTTCTCAAACAATCTATATCCCTTTATAATGCACCTAAGCAATTTTTCCTACGTTCACCCTAAATAATGCACCTCATTAGAGATGGCTCAATGTTCGTGTACCCAGCAAAACGTCCCCAGAAACTTGCATTCATCAAAATGAACGTCTCAGATCTTTTCTCAGTTTTACTCACCCACATCCGATGGCCATTATTTAGTGTGTCTAATCATCCCTGTGGCCCACAACAGACCTCCTCCACCTATATATTTGAAAGGAGAGTGAATCAAACAAAGAAATAAATAAGGAGGATCCGCATGCAAGGAAACCAGACTTGAATTTTTTTACTGGCCAAAATTGTACGTACTACATATTTGGAAGGAGGATGAATCAAACAAGGAAATAAACAGGGAGGATCCGTATGCAAGGAAACAAGACTTGAATTTTTATTGTCCTGCATTGTGATCGATTTTTTTCGAATATGAACCTTCTCGAGACTTTTTACTGATCTAGCCCCATAGAGTTTAATTTCGCCGCATGGAGAGCGCTGAATTTTTGTTTTTATTTTTATCTAAGGAACCAACGGTCCGTGAGTGCCGCTTAATTTTTAAAAATTTTTCGCGGAACCAGGGCCGGCCGACGAGCATCGCTTAATTTTTATCTTTTTACCTTATGATCCAAATGGTCGGCGAGCGCAGCTTTATTTTTTCATATTTTTCCAAATCATCCTCAGGCCCACAATGACCTTCCTCACCTCCAAAGATCAACAAGGAAAAGGAAACAAACGCCTTGGAATCAAGGAAAAGGAAACAATCGTCTCCGAAAAGGAAAGGACCATACATTACGTGGCCGGGAAAAGAAAACCGAGATGGGGCAGCGCACGGAGAACGCAGTGTCCGCAATGGCTCCACGGCTGCATCGGTGGTTTTACCGACGCGCGAGGTTGTCGGTCACGACCACGCACACATGTGCCTCTAAATTTATAATTTAATTTTTTAAAAATAATTTTATTAAGTACAAAATAATCGAAAGTTTTTTAGAATTTTTCTAGAATTTTTAACCTAATGTGCTATCTTTTCAAAAATCCTTCGTATTTAAAAAATGAAGACAACTCACATGTAGCTTTTTAGTCAGCTTGCACTGCAGAAGCTTCTTCTCTTCCCTCCTCCATTAAAGCAAGAAAGAAGCTCCAAAGCTCCATCAATCCCGCACCAAACCTCCTCTTTCCATCTATGGTGTTAATTCCTAAATTTCGTGCTCTATTGCCAAAATTTCCTCCCAATCTGATTTGATCCCAAATTATGGTTTCCATAAATATACTTGTTTCGGGGCTATAAAAGCCGTGAGCTCTCCTCCACCCCATCGCATTGTGAAATCCCCAAGTGCTCCTCTTGTAAAGATCGCGGATTTTGGAGGTAACCCAAACCATCATCGCCATCTTTCCCGTGAAATTCACCGCAATGATGACTCCTCCCTCGCAGGCGCGGTGCCGCGATCTCGCCGCACTCTTGGCCGACCCATCGCGACCGGCCGCCACCCCGCCTTCCTCCCCTTGCTCGCCAAGCCTGCAGTGCTCTCTGGAAGCTGCAAAAATAATTTAAAATCGTAAAATTCTTTTTCTTTCTCTTCTTGATTTAAAATCTTTTGGGAGCCCGCTGCCATTCGACCTCTATTTAGTTCCGTTTTCTTTCTAAATTCATTTAAAATTCTAAATTTCTCTTTTATTATTAAATGTTGTATTCATACTTATCTTCGTATTTAATTGATAAGCGGTGTATCGCCGTCAGTAGCGCTAGTACGCACTATACTAGTATATAGTAATTATTTGATGATGCTACTCATCTTTGATTAAAAAGATCCTTGCTCCTCTCCCGATTGGGTTCGCGGTGTTCCTGGTGCACCTGGCGACCATCCCATCACCGTCACCGGCATCAACCCCGCCCGCTCCCTCGGCGCCGCCGTCTACAACAGGCGCCACGCATGGAGCGACCATGTGAGCTACTCGCAACTTTGAACTAATCGTCTTTGATTGATGGATTCACTGAGCACATAATTACTGAGCCGTTCATCGGAGCGGCTCTGGCAGCCATCTACCATCAGGTGGTGATCAGGGCAATCCCATTCAAAAGCACATCAGCTACCAGCTCCTCCTACTAAAATTACAGATCACGGACAGAAGGATCGATCAATCGAGGTCATCCATGCATGATCATATATAAGTAGTAACTAGCCACTCGCATATAAGTGTGTAGGCTACTATTTCTCCGAAATGGAGTGTACCGTTGTTCGTCTTCATCAATTCCGGCCGGCCTCGCCTAGCTAAGCTTGTGTACTTTTTCCTTCCTGGCGCCCCCCCCCCCCCCCCCTCCTCTCTCTCTGTACTGCGTGTACGCAACGCACGTACGTGGCCTGTAATAATTTACAGTGGTATTTAGCTCGATCGGGCATCCGTGCGTATGTCGCTCCTAATGTATTGTGCTTGTTCTACATCATCATCATAACATGGATCATCAATTAAATTAAGAGGAAATTTTACATGTATCGATCGATCGATGCTCATCTTTTTTTAAGCTAAACGACAGGAGCTAAGCTATGCATTAAGGAAGAAAAGCAAACAATAGAGCCTCCTCAGTGCACAATGACTGAGAACCGTTTAGAAGTTGGCAGTAACAACCGAAAAGAAAAAGAAACCGATCGGAATTTACAATCAGCAAAAGGGCGCCTGATATGCCTCAAGAAACGTTCAAGCAATGGCAAAAGCATTTTTGCAGTTCTACACGTTCTGAGCAACACTGTTAGATAGAATTAACGATGTACGGAAAGAACTGCTGGAGATTCTGTTATTTCTTTCTTTCCAAAGGTTCCGTAAGGCATACATCACAATTCCATCCACTTCCTTGCACCGATGCTGTTGGTAGTAGCACGGACTGTCCGCCACCATCCTCAACAGCAAGAAGGATCGCGGTCGGCCGAGGAATCTACATCAAACGAAAAACCTCCTCCATACTTGCTTTGCAAAGGGACAAAGAAGGAGCAAATGGCATGCCGATTCAGCTCCATTCCACATAGTGCGCAGAACACACTATGCGCCAGCTCCTAGATGCAAGTTTGTCCGATGTAAGTATCTTGTCCTATATAAATAGCCACGTGAAGAACTTACATCTTCCTTCCGCGCTCGCCTTCCAGATGATATTGTAATTGTGGTCCGGGACATAGCCATAGAATTGAATCCGGTACGCTGTTTTGGCCGAGTAGTCCCCATTTTGCATCTATTTTCATACAATATCGTCATGCACATCTGTTTGCAAGTGTATCTGTTGGATGGCTCGCCATAACGAACAAATTCGTCAAGCTCTAGCTCCGATGTAATTCTTCTGAGCGGTCTAAGCCAATTCCCACTTGATAGCTCCTCGTGGATTGTACTCCTCTCCTCCGAGCTAGCTGGAAACATGCCGGGGCCAAGCTGCTTGGGGAGACCCCATGGAGACAATTAGATTCCCAGAACTTTGCTCTTTTGCCGTCTCCAAGAGATAGCTTAGTACTCATGTTGAATAACATGTTGAATAAAGTAAGATCATGCGGTCACATGGCACTGGTGTCCCTACACATGGTCTTTGTTGTTCTTTCCAGCTATACCAAAGACATCGAATGTGGAGCGCCCATCCGAACTTGTCGAGGTCCTTTACCCCTAGTCCTCCTAGAGACTTGGGTCTGCAGATTTTCTTCCAGTTTGAAGGACCGAGATGACAATCAGAGAGGGTGAATGATCCCAAATAAAATTTTCTCACGCAAAATAATCCAAGCAAGCCCTCAGACAAACCAATCAAAATATGCAATTGAGATCATGATTTTCCCTATATGGCCGGTGCTACCGCAGGAGAACCGGTAGCATCGGAGGCCGATGATCAAACTAGGGCCCGTAGTACTGCTGCGCCAAGAACAAAGCAGGTAAATCAAGATAAGTTCCAAAAGCAAAAATGATCCAACTTTTGATCGAATGGTCAAAACTCATGAAACTTGGTATGCACCTTCATATAGGGGTCAGGAACCTATTCCAACCTTCAATCCAAGGGATTGACATCAAAGTTCTGACCTTTTTCAAATCTAAGGAAGAATGCACCAAGTAAGAGCAAAACCCAAAAACTTGATCTATAAA